>JASMMZ010000006.1:3228775-3571478 GCA_038502455.1 Anisogramma anomala
AGTTGGGAGGCCCAGGCGTCGGGGAAGGTGAGGGTCTCCGTCGGGGATGTGGCGGGAGTGGTGAGAGACAGAGACATGGTGGTGAGCAGGCCGCTTTGCCGCCTTCGTTGGAAAGACCAAGGTGGGTTTTGAGTTGACTCAATCAAGCCAATTCCGTCGGAACACCGATTCAACCTTTATCATGAAATCAAGGGTTAGGGTCCATCCAAGACTACCGCTACTCCGCCATCACAACTTAACCTCTAGCATGCACTGTTCTCGGATCACAGCACAAGAGACAAGCTGAAAGAAGGATTCCAGAATCGTTCGCGTTCACATCCTATCCAAAGTAACTTGAATACTCCACTGCCTGCACACAAGCTCATGCTACCTACCCCACCGGGCCATATTTCCGGATGCGAACCCATTCAGGTACAGATATCCCTAGGTATCATATCAGGCCATCCTTTCTCCCAATACTTGAAACCCTCCTTGAACCGTAAACAAGTGAAGCCCTTCCCTGGCTTCTGGGTATCATCGAAACAATATCCTTACCCGCTCCGCAACATGCGCCATCTTGTTGATGACCCCCGTCCCCGAATAGAAAGCATCCCGTCGTCTTCTGTCCAGAGCATGAAACATGGAACTCCATCACCGTATACGTTGTAGCCCCGAGTCCAGTGTTGAAGCTGCTGTGCCGTACACGTCATGCGGATCACAGTCGCATCACTGCATGCCCTCCAATCCAGCCTCAACACTCTCGACCCACGTCCTCACCGCCTCCCTCAACACACTCTCCTTCTCCATCCCACGCCTCGCGCCCCCCTGTGCCGCCCTCTCGTTGTCGTCCCGCGCATGCACCACCTCCCGCGCAATATTTTCCAGCGCAGCAAGCAACACCGCCTTGCACTCGCCCCGCCGCACCTCCAGCACCGACGGCAGCAGCTGCGCCTCCGCGCTCTCGCGCTCACTACTTGCCACCGTGCTAGCGACAGCGGTGGCGGCAGTGAGCGCCTCCATGATGGCCACGCTCTCGCGGCGCTTGCTTGGCGACCGGCTCGACGTGTGCGACGAGGCCCTGTCACTGCCGCTGCCGCCGCCGCCGCCGCCCACCGCCATGACCTTCTCGACCGCGTCAATGAGCGTGTCGTCGAGCGTGACGATCTCGTCCTCGACGAACTCGTCCTGTAGGGGCACCTCGTACGGCGAGATGAGCGGCGCGATGCTGCTCGGCGTTGTGGCGGCCGCCGCGGGCTTGGACTTGACGAGCCGCCGGTAGCGCAGCCGCCGGATCGAAGAGGTCGTGCTATCGGCGATGAGCGCCGAGGCCACGTCGACCCAACGCTCTTCGGTCGAGTCGAGCGCTGCGGTGCTGGTGAGGGGGGTTGGCTCGGCCCGGAGGGACGCTTTGACTTGTGCGACGAGGTCGGGCTGAGGCGGGTTGGCCTGCAGGATGAAGTCGGGGTGGTAGCGCTGTAGCCAGCCGGCTACGTTCATTGGAACGTCGCCGGGGGAGGTTTGTTCGAACAGCTCGAGGCCGGCGAGGCCCGGCGTGGAGAGGTACCCACTGCTGGAGGGAGAGCTGACGGCTGTTTCGAAGGAGGTGATAAAGTCCGGGAAGGGCACGTCGACGTCGATGATGCCATCTTCGTTGATGGTCGTCTTAACAGGTGACTCGAAGGCGCCGTTGGGGTCCGGCTTCCTTTCCATTGGGATGGGCGCTCGGGGGGGCTCTGCGGGTTCTCGCTGCCCGCCTTCCTGGGTTCGTGGCGTATGCTGGCCTTCTTTCACTCGACCCTGACGCCCTTGGGGTTTATCACCCGGTGGGTACGCCGCGTCCTCAACCATGTTACCGAGAGACTCCCGGCGGCTCGAGATTGACTTCCGCCGTGACAGATTTGTCGAGTCATTCTGGCTGCTACAGGAGTCTCGAGTTTGCGTCGTCACAGAGTCACCCCGCCGTCCACTCCAGAGGCCGCTGATGACACTGCCCCATCGCGAGCTCGGCTGAGAGTCCGAGCTGCCCATGCTGTCGGCCCTCTGCAGCGACCGCTTCAAGCCATCGCTGATGCTGTTGCTGTTAGCCGGGCAGCCAAGCTGTGAATCGGACTTCTGCACTGTGAAGTGAGGGACACTAGTCTCTGGTATCATGGTGGCTGCGCTGACCCTCCTGGTGTCCAAGTCATTGCCGACTAACGGCACATTGACGGTCTTGACAGACACAGCGTCGGAAGCTCGTCTCTCGTGCTGAGCGTCCATACTAAGATGCGCCAGGTGGGCGGGTACCGAATTCCTCGCGGACGATGTGGTGTACATGCTCGCATGGCGCGAGTGCGAGTTTTGTCTCGACCCTCCTCGGCGGTTGATCTTGCGCCGCAGGGACTCCTCTTTGGTGAGGGGGACGACAAATAAGGGCGGCGACTGGGAGAAGTTGCCCAAAGAGGTCGATGTGCTCGGCCGCTGGGCCCTTGCAGTTGGTAACTGCTGGTTGGCTGGAAGGAAAGCGGACAGCAAGAATACGAGTCTCCTAGCAGCAATCCTGTCTTGGCCGACGATGATGGTCCGAGCTGGGAGCGACAGGTCGTCGTCTCCTTTCATCTTCTGTATCATGGAAAATTGTCGGCGATACTTGGATGGGCTTAGTGCCTGCAGCCAGTCTGTGTGGACCGAGAGAAATCCTGTGAGCAGGTTGAAGAAAAAGAAGCCTTGGTCTCGGCCATCAGCCCATCTCTCGACCCAACGAGCTTCCTCGCGCCATATGCCCCACCGGTTTTGGCCAGTTACCACCCTGGTGGCTCTCAAGCCCGACACAATCCGAGCCCTGGCGCTGTCAACCTCGGACCTGATGTGGTCGTCGTCGGCCAAACAGTTCGGAGCGAGTGCAACAAACTTCGTGTTAGTCTTGGGCGGTTGTAGGCTTGCGTTTGAGGATGTTCGTGGCAGGCGAGTGGTAGCAGCTAGGCTGGGGACAGGATCTGGCGACGCGAAGTCTGCTTGCATAAGCAGCGAAAATAGCTCGGTGGCCACGACAGATTGTAGCGATGTTAAGGTCCGCATGATCACATCCCAGTGACGGGTGATGGCATCGATACGCTCCTCGGAATCCAAGTTAAAACCCGAGTCGAAGCTATCGAAAGTGTGTAATCCAGGTCCACCTGCAGTCCAGCCTGACCGGCGTGCTGAGCCATAAGACGATGGGAGGGAGTCCTGCTGCTCGCCATAGGAGCTGGACCCACGGAAAGCCGACCTCGCAGCACTGGCCGGTGCAGTGTGAGCTGAGCCCTGCGGCAGGCCGATGATGAGCGCCACGGCATACATGGGGATTCTCTTCTGCTTCAGCTGCGCCTTCCTTGCCCAGGGCTTCGCCATGGCATCGTTGGCCTCGGGGAACGGGAACTCAGCACTGTCTTCCGTAAACCTGGCGTCAGGTCTCGTCAGGCTGTCGTCGGCTGGCAAGCTGACTGGAAACAGTCTCGTGATAAGTACCCTCTTCCTGTCCGAAGGCCGGCCTACAGGCGGTGAGACGGACTGGCCGAAGGTGGGACCGTCTGAAGTAAAAGATTGCGAGAGTTTGCTGGTCCGGTTTGCCGACCTGCCAAGGGAACCTCTCCCGTCTCCCAAACCTGAACCATCAGTCCGTGGTTCCGAAGGCACGACATGGACCTTGGTCGATGTGCCCTTGTAGGCGAGGAACTCGTTGTTGCCGAAGATACAACTGGCAAAGGTTTCGATTTCTTGCTTGTACTCTCTGACGGCTTTCTGTGACTCGGTCTCGACTTTGCTCTGCATACGTGCATGACCCTGGACCGAAGACGTTCGGTCGAAGGCACTCTGCCCGTGTTGAGGACTTCCAGGCTGGATGACCACGGGCCGCGGCACATGACCGGCATTTGGCTTGCGATGAGAAGGCGGTACCCGTCTAGCATCCTGGATGCCCACTTGCGAGAATTCAGGCGAGCCCAAAGGGCGCTCGGTGGGCGATGGCAAGGCAGGGAGGGGCTGACTGTCAAACAGCAGGGAGGCTGGCGACGAGCTCGAGGTATCCTGCATGATGATGACCCGGACATCGCGGCTTTCCAGTTCGAGATCGGCCTTCCAGTCAAAGGGGTTGTTGGCCGAGGTCGAAAGCGCAGAGGCGCTGGTCAGGGCAAAGACCTGGTCGTTGCCATTGTGCTGGTGCAACGCCTGGGCGTCGGGAAAGAGGAGGCATCTTGTGTGGATGTCCTCCTGGACGGACTCGAGAGACGAAACTTGTTTTGACGATGAGGTCTGTGTGGTGTGGGCGGGAGCAGCCGTGGTGGCGCTCAGATTGAAGAGCTTCCCCAACATGTCGAGGTGTGGGCGGCGAGGTTGCTGGTGCTGGTGCTCGACAAGATCCTGCGGGGAAAGGCCGGCCCTATCGCACTAGCCGACGAAGTGGCACAGCCGAATCATTTTGAGCCCGCGATTGGAGTGGAGGTGGAAGCGGAGGTGAAGGTGGGGCAGAACATCCATGGATTGACGCAGGCGCAGGACGACGGGATCGGCAACAAGGGAGAAGATGAAGAGCGACGGCGAAGTGCTGTTGCTGGTGCTGGTGCTGGTGCTGTTGCTGGTGCTGGGACTGGCTGAAGAGGGGACCAATTTCGGGTGGGCGAAGTTGGCCGAGATATTTTGAGGTCGAGGGCCAGGAACCGGACGGATTTTCAAGTGTCAACCGGAATCGGCATCGCTCTTGGGCCTGGGCCTGCAAAGTTGTCCTGGCGCTACGGCGAATGAAGGTAACCGCACCGCATGCTTGGATGGCAGTTGCACCTCAGTTGCACCTCAATGCACGAAGGAAGGTCGCTTCAAGACAATGTGTAGGGAGCAAGCGTACGTTCAACAACAGATGAGGGCGTCGTCATAAGTGCGCCCCGGCATCTAAGCCCCCCAAATTTGGAAATTTGGGAGTGACATGGGGGGTTTGGACATTGCAAGTATCACCCTCGTGGCCCTGAAGCCAGAAGTTGCGGTGTGCTGGTCCTAACAGGCAGGCAGAAAACGTGGGAAGGCAAGGTAGTTCCCGGCACTACATGCAATTCATTACATAGTAGCTTCTTGACTGGGTTTAGCCGCCTTCCTTTTTTCATTTTTCTAGCAGATACGCCGATTGGCATCCCTGCTCCGGAAGGCAGAAGAATTTCCTGGGTTTGATTAATTGATCGATTGCTAATCCATCCATTCGCAATGGCCCATTCGCAATGGCAGGGTGGTGGAGTGGAGATTGCTGGCCATTTCCACCACAACATACTGGTGGTGGTAATGAGAAGTGATTCGTCTGGAGCGCTTATCAATCATGATCTTGGAGGTGCATATGACGTTCATGTTATGCAAGTAAAGTACATAGTATGGGGCCATAGATGCATGCTACCCCGCCATGCACCCCGGCACTCTTGATTCTGGACTTGCAGCGCAAGCGAAAGGATGTTGACGGACCTCCTTGCGATGCCTGCTGACAACCTGACAACGTCGAGTGGCCATCCCTCAGACCAGCGGCCCGATTCATCTTCACCGGCCGTCCTGTTCGAGCCTAGCCAGCCCCTTCGACCATGATGCGCTGGCTGGTGCCCCAAGGTTTCCTCCGGCCAACCCCCCTGGTATTCGTCACATGCCGCATCCCGTGAGGATCGCTACCAAGCCACTCTGCCCCTGAATCTACTGTGTTTTTATACCTTCTTCACGGGAGTGGGCCTGACATGGGATGCCGTCAGCCTGCAGCCTGCAAGCCTCGTAGCAAAAGAGACAACGTTGTCCCAGGTGTGTCCGCACAACATTTTGACAGACGCCCCTCCACGTCTGCCTAAACAACGTCCAGAATATTCACCGACGCACCTTCTCCGCCCAAGTCCGGCGGTCCCACCCACCAACCTTCAAAGTACTGTGAACAGTGAACCCAGCCTCAACTTCACCCTCCAACCCCTGGCCCCACGCCCCAACGTGGGAAGCTTGCCGCGCACCCTGCGTTCGCACCCTGTGGTGCACGGCTTGTATTACGCGCCGCGCGCCCCACGAAACCTGTTTGAAAATCGCGCCCGCGAGCTTTACCTGCAGTTTTATGCATGTTTATTTTGGTTAATTTTCGCGCTAGAAGGAAGCTGCTAAATGGTAGCTCAAATGATTTTTAAAATGTATAAATAGCTCAGTACAAACGAAAATACGAAAAACTATAATAACATATACAGTGTACAGTTATTACAACGTGCCAACTATTATATTAACAAGGAAAGGCAATATTAATAACGTATGCGCAATGATACAAAACGATATCCAGGGTTTTTATACAACGTGTGCCATATACATAGTATTCCTCTTACAGGAATATATGCGCCTAGAAACGCAGGGGTGCGTACGGCGCATAATCCAGCCCATACTGCTATGCGCGGTATGTACCTAACATGGTGCACGTGACAGGGTGTACGAAAAGAAAGCCATACTCCGCTGCATGACCCTTACATACCATGGTACACCCCACCCCACCTTGCATGCGCGGCAGAACTCGACCCTTTTTTCGTTAGAGTTGCTGCATCCCATATCCCATCCCATCACCACGACCAGGCACAGGCGCCGCGACCCCGGCTCGGGGAGCGCAAGTGATACACGCACATGCACCTTGGAGGCCTCGTGTCATCTTAAATATACCATAGTACGTAATTACTTACAAACAGGGCACCGGCGTAGTGCACACACACACAAACACCGCTGCGGTTGTTGCCCTACCTTGCACCTAATCTCCGCGAGCGGGACTCCCACGGGGAGGGGCTTCGGAACGGGCGGGACTTCTTCCTTCCCACCTTTCCCTCCCCCGGGGTCGAACCATCTTGAAGATGCGACTTTCCATTTCCACGTCTCCCCGAAACAAGATCAACGGCCCCAGAGATAAGCAAACAGGAAAACGGCTACAGACCACCAGTCATTTCCGGCTCCCCAACTGCATGTCTCGAAATTGCTGTGACACGCTCATCGTGCCTTATCTCTGCTGCCCTGTGACCTCACACCGCCTCCCAGGAAAAGAGGTCACCAAGAAATTTTGATACTACGATGATGTATGACCACCAACTTAATAAGCCAAATTTGGTGGAGGTAGGGGTGCCTTTCTTTCGCTACGCAACCACAGTACTCCCTCCAGCGCTGCAAGGTTTTCAAGAGGCGGATGCGGTTCGGGCCTGTCCGTTGATGTTAAACAACATTCCAAGCCACCCGAACACCCGACCTAAAATCTTACTTCGCCTAGGGGCTCGCACGTTGTGCAACGAACTTGAAGCTCTTGTCAAAGGAAAAGCCACGTTAACTCGTTGTGCAAAACATCGGAACGCCGACGGATGTGTGTTTGAGTATGGTACTCTCGGCTTTCGAAATCCGACGCAATCGAGTCGGGTCAATCGATAGCCGACACACGGCCCGACGACTACAAATGCGTCTGAGGCTCGTTTGTTCCTCGCCGTCATGTCTGCCCTCTGGTACTTTATCAAATCCATCCTCCTCGACCAGAGCTTTGTGATTCTGCGTCGCCCGTTGTGGGATGCCGCCGGCACCGCTTCCTTGGAGTAGGTCTTCCTCGCGGCCCTTCGTCTCCTCCTCAATTCCTACTTCTTTGTTCCGCAGCCCCGGTGCCTTTGGCGAAGATGCCCTCTAGGTATCGATCTTAGCGCAGCATGTGAGGTTCAGACACCGACTGCCACAGATGATCTGGCAAGCTGGGTCGAGCCTCCTTCTAAGTGAAGAGCTGACGCTGGTGGTGCCGTCTGTAGTGGTAGCCATACCTGAGGCCGACGCTGACACGGGCACGACCTCGGGCTGGAGCGTTGCGGAATGGATGCCGTACTCGTGGAGGCATTGGTTGATGACTTGCGCTTTTTCTTTGAAGGTCGCCAGAGATTCCTCGTCGGAAACGACAATGTGTGCGGAGGCGATGGCCTTGTCTTGGTCGAGGCGCCATATGTGCAGCTCGTGGACGGAGTCGATGCCGGGTATCTAGCAGACATGCCTGTTAGTATTCACAAATACATGCGGTTCGGGATGCTGTTGCGACATACCTGCTCAAGATCATGCCTCACATCGTCGACGGCCACACCTCGGGGGGCTGTCTGAAGCAGGATCTTGCCACTGTTCATTGTCTGTGGGATGGATATGCTGAAAATCATCAAGGAGATGAAGGTGCTAGCTGCTGGGTCGGCGTAGAAGCGGTTGGGATAGGTTGTCTGCCAGATGATGACAGCGGCGACAATGACGCCAATATTGTTGATGGCGTCGCCAATGATGTGGACGAATACTCCAAGCATGCCCAAATCGCGCCCGGGCTTTATCGGCTTTAGTGCGTGGTGGCGGTGCTTCGCGTGAGCGTGGGCAGACTTGAAGAGTCATGATTAGCTTGGCCGTTGCTGTGACTGGAAGTATATAATGGTGGAGGCCCAGGCCCAGGCACATACGCTCTCATCCTCGGCAGCGCCCCTCTCGATATTAACGAGATCAACGGAATCCAGGTGAATGTGCTCGTGTCCATGCCCGTGGTTATGGTTGTGTGAGTGGCCGTGATCGTGGCCGTGGTGGTGCTCTTGTATTCAGTTCAGCTGAAGTCTTTATGCAAGCAACAAAGGTAGCAACCAACATGAGCTTACCATGGACAAACACAGCGCTGAGGAGGTTCAGACCCAGTCCGGTGCAACCAATGATAATGACAAGCATTGGGTCATTGACAGCTGTCTGATCAGATTTGCCAACACATTCCTGTGGTTGGGGGGTTTCACGTACGCTGGATGGCGATAAACCTCTCGATAGACTGCAGGAGGATGCTTATCCCGAGAGCCAGCAGAAACACGCCATTGAAAAAAGCTCCAAGCAGAGTCGCCCTCTGCCAGCCAAAAGTGAGGCCCTCGCGTGCTCTGGCCTTTTCGGAAATCTGGAAGGTGTTAGTTAGTGTGGGCTGGGTATCCGAGGGTATCCTGGTGGGGGACTTGCGATCTGAGCCGAGAGGGCAACAATGAAGCCGATCAAGTCATTCAACTGGAGTGAGGACATTGGTCGGTATCAGCATGTTCATGGGGTGGGCCTTGACGGTAGAGAAACAGGGCCTCACATAATGGAAAGCATCGGCCAGGAGTGCCAGTGAACGAGATCGGAAGGCCACTGCGAAGGTTGCGCATGTTAGTGATATCTCGGACGAGACGGTGAGTACCTGGGTGAACGGGTGGGTAGAGGGGATGAAAGGCTGCTAACCGACGATTTCAGCAATGAAAAACAGCAGAGAAATGAAGAGGACGATAATAAGGCGAGTCTTCTTGTCAAGAGGAAACGCCATCATGCCGAGCCGTCGCTGATCTTGGGACTCGGAGCAATAGTGGGCTCGAGTTGGAGGAGTAGGTACTTAAAGAAGAACAGGAGTCGCACCCGAAGAATGCAGTGGGGGCTCAGTAGAGCTCCAGGACGAGGATCGGGTACGACGCCAAAGGCGAAGGAACCACCCTTTGCGACTGCCTGCTTTGGTGATTCCGAGTCAAAACAGCGGGACTCCGAGATGTCCGATTTGCGATCGGATCCACTAGGTTACTTGAGTCAGTCTGCGAAGGAGAATAGAATTCCGAATTCTGAAAAATGCCCATTCACCGAAGAAAGGAGGGGTCCGAATCTCACAAAGCTCGCAACAAAATTACGCAGCAACAGACAAAGCGCCATGGGGGAAGCTGTACATGAGCACCAAGCCCCTGAAGAAACAACGGCAGCGGCAGCGGCAGCGAGCAGCAAGCCATAAAAAAACAGCTGCGCTGTTCCGGGTACCGGCGACTGGACGTGGCGGTCTACGGAACACTAATCAATACTGTACTTGTAGTTGTCGACCGCCGTTGGAAATGTTGAATCCGGCATCTCACCTCCCGGCTCGGGTCGCCCCTGATGGGCTCCTTTAAGCGGC
This sequence comes from Anisogramma anomala, assembly GCA_038502455.1. NCBI lineage: Eukaryota > Fungi > Ascomycota > Sordariomycetes > Diaporthales > Gnomoniaceae > Anisogramma > Anisogramma anomala. The sequence continues at coordinate 3,238,680 of JASMMZ010000006.1, forward strand.
CCCGGTGGCCTGTAGTGTGTATACATCTCACTTGGTGATGCTGTATGCCGCCACATTGTGCTACCTTGACAAGCTGGAACAGACGATCTCGTCCACCCACATTCAACCTGTGTCGATCTTGGCACCTGCTTACACACAAATGCGGGGAGGCGGAACTTGCTTACATAACCCACCCTGGGAATCTAAGTACTATGTAGGCTGCGACAGCAGTAACAGCCGTCACCAGCCACCGCCCGGCATCCCGCCGCGCAGGGGCAGCGCCACGACCTCCACAGCGCGGCGACCTCCCATCTCGATGCCCGAGAACTCTTTCTAGTCTTTTCCCTCTTGTTTGCGGCTGCCACAGTGTCCTTGTTATTGCTTCCAGGGGGACGGCCGCGCTTCTTGCCGCTAGGGAGGGCTGCGGGGGCTGTGCTCGAAGGGGGCGCGGTCACGGTCGCGGTTGATCGGGCTTCGAGCTCGCTGTCTTTGTGGGCGGCTTTTTCGGCGCTGAATTGATTGAGAGGGACGGCAGAATCTGATGGAGTGAGGGTAGAGGGTGGCAGTTAGCGATAGTTAATGAAGGTTAGGTGGGCTGGCACGCGATTGAGTGCGCCGCGAGGAAAGTGTGCCGGGAATGACGTCCACATCTGCAGAAAAAGTGGAGTAGCGGCTGCATGGCCTGCAGGAACGTGCATTATCAGGGACCTACATACCAGTGCGGAATTCCATTTTTATCAGTGCCTAATTCTGTTCTCACGGTTATTTGCCTAATAATCGGTTAGCAAAGTCAACGTATAAACTATCAAAGTTTAAATCATGGTAAGTTTGGAAGTGTTTTATCAGTGACTACGCTTATTAGTCCCTTAAACCACGTGCTTTGTTTTGACCTGCGCTAAACCAATTGTCGTCTGAGCCGTGAGGTATTCGCTGAGATAAGCTCGAACATGGCATCCGGGGACCCGTGCGCCATTGATCCTGATATGGGTGGGCAGTGGGATAGCTATCAATTCTTCCTGTTACCCCGGATTCAGAGGGTGTGAATCTCCAAGTCTCCAACGGCATCACCACACGAGGACCCAACTCGATGGCTAGGCGATGAGCCTTGCAGTGACGAAAGAGGCAATGGACATGACACATCCAATCCCTCACCCTATCTCTGGCACTGAACTCGACCGCCGCCATGTCCCGCAATGCCGCCCGCTCGTCTTCGTCCGCGCGACGCCCGCCTTGGCCGCATCTGCGACAGCTGAGCCGAACCAGCCTCGACAAGCTGTCCACCGAGTCACCGCACTCCCCCGACACCCTCTCGAGCAACTCAACCTTCCGCGCCGAGGGCCGGGATGACGCCCACGGCAGCACGCGCCGCAAGTGCACAGTCACCATCAACGAGTCTTTTGCCCGAGATGAGGTCCTTCTCAATCTCGACCTATTTAACCGCAGCTTCAAGCCGGGCATGCTGGTGTCCATCGATGTCCTGAAGCCAGAGGTCTCGAAGCAGCAGTCCACCGCGGCCAAGAGGCTGGCAGCCCACGAGACAGCGAGCAATGGCGCAAGCGAGCCCTCCCAGTCGTCGAAGCGGTACATCTTTGTCGTCAAGGACATGGCGAAGGAGCTCAAGGCGCGATATCCTCATGTCGAGCTCTACGTGGCCAAGCAAATCGCGGATGCCTTTGGGATGAAAAAGGGCTCTCAGGTCATCCTGGCACCGGTACGACTGGGTCCGGTTCTATCGTGTATGTTGCCCTTGGCTGACGTCCCCACCTGCAGGTCGACGAGAACAACGCAGCGATCGAAGCGTCCCACGTCGAGTTGTCCTTCAAAGGCCAATACTTATCACGAGCGGACATGTGGAGAATAGCTGTCGGAGAGCTCGCAGACCGGACGGTATACAAGGGCCAGATGATGCTATTCATGGGCACTGTGAAGGCTCAGATCTCTGCTGTCTTCGTACAAGGCCGCAAGGTGGAGTCGGCATTCTTTGGGAGTAACACTAAACCCATCTTCCGCAGCGAGTCTGCTCGATTCGTTCTCTTTCTCCAGATGGCCAAAGAGATGTGGGAGTTCGACTCAGATGACTCTGGCGAGATCATCTTCAACAAGGTCGTCAATGGCTTCCTGCCAGCTTTCTTCAAGAGATGGGAGGACCTCAACGTGAAGCACCTCGTCACAGTGGTGCTTTTCGCGCGAGTTGAGTACGACACTGGCATCACGACCGAACTTGGTAATGCCACGTTCCAGAACGAATACTACACTGGAGTGCAGACCTCGGGAGACAAGAGACCCTACAAGGACTTCTATCAGGTGGTGGTGAGCGAGATGGGGAGCGGCGACTGGACCAAGATTCTTAACGAGTTGAAACGGCAATTGAACTACTTTCGCCGAGACATCAGTACCAATCATTTGAAGGCCATGAATCCACAGCCGAACCTGTCTGATGAGTCGGGCGCCAAGTATGTCTCGACTGTTCGTATCAAGGCAGAATCATCCCGGGCCTTGTACGGAAATGTTTTGGAAGCGATCAGCATGGCATCAACCTTATTTTCCCATGACAATATTGACGGAGACCTCGTGAGAACAGGAATCTCAATCGTCGTCATTAGTCCCGGTCCTGGCGTCTTCGAAGTTGATTACGAGACCCTGAGGAGGACCACGGAGGCACTCGTTGGCAATGGAATCGGGATCGATTTGATTTGCGTGCCCAAGATACCCCTTCATTCTGTTCCCTTGTTCCGCTATCGCAACCCTCAACGCGCTGGCCGTCTCTCCGGGTCAAGAGCCAGCCATAAGTTTGGCAGTACACCACAACTCTCGACGCCGCCTGGGACCAGTTGGCGGAGCATGTCAGGGTCCTTCTCCCCGCATCGGACTAGTGATACCTCACGGCTGCATCGGAACAACGACTGGTGCTTCGCCGTTCCCCAATGGCTGCATGTTTCATACTGGACGGGCAACGCTGACAACTCACTGTCTTTTGAGGGCATCGCGTTGGCTGTGGCAGACCAATCCAAACAGAAACAGGATGTGTTTCCCGTTAGATGCCGTATGTACGATCTGCAGATGAGGAGCGTGTTGGAGACAAATGAGATTGAGTCGATGCCGCTGCTCAACGATCCATTCTTTCCTCAGTCTCTTCTGCAGACCTCTGCCGCGAATCAAAGCCGAGTCCACGACCTCCGAGAACTTGCCTCGATTCCTGCACAGAAGGTCCACGATCCACTGCATGACATCATCCACGGGTTTGCAAAGTTCGTGCCTGAGAAACATGCCAAGAGCGGAGAGAAATCCTTCTGGCAACAGCTGCACGAATTTGACGACTCCAGGGCGCGACTGACCACAGCAAGACAGCCTCGCAGAACGCCCAGGACAATGAGGGAATTGGATGCCGGATTAAAAAGCTATAGCAACGAGGGCACGAGTCTCTTCGGCACCTCTGCGGGTAAGCGGGACATGTCTGTCAGTTCTTCTGGAGCGCCAACAGCGGCCAGCCTGGCTCGCAAGAAAGTACATGATGGATCAGATTCCTACTCACACTCCCGGCAGAGCTCTGACGGAATTCCGGAAAGCTCTCGAGCTTCGCCTCTGAAAGCACCCAAGTTTCTGCGCCAGATAAGTCTTGGGTATAGGGGTTTTGGCATGGCTGCTCCACAAGCAGCTGTGGCCCAAGTTCATGTCGAACACGCCAATGCCGTGAGGGACACCCCACCCTCCACGCCGCAGGGCATGACTGTGTCGAAAATGGGCAACCTCAGGAATCGCTCCGCCACGCCACAAAGCGCTACCAGCGGTAGCACGACGCCTGCGAAGGAAATTGTGCGCAGTGTTGCGTTCGGGTCCAGTCACTTCCGCGCTGAGACACCCAGCCGTCCAATGTACATCAACAGCGCCAAAGCCTCCGAGGACATCATCTCACGGACACTGAACGAGTCCCTCGCGTCGACTTTGAAGCCTTTGAACTTCCTGCGAGAGAATCCGGAGCAGAAACTGTCGACTCTGCTGCGGCGGGCGGATGTGAATGAGAACGACGATGCGCAGAGGAACAAATTGCTTGCAGGTGGCGTGCCAGAGTTGCCTGCCATGCTCTCGCCGGAGACCGCCATGACTCCGTGGCTCACAGTGATCAATCCGTCCCACCCGGACACCGAAAAGGTCGACATGGCTAGACTATACAGCCGGTGGCAGCATGTGTTTGTGCGGCCCTCGTCCATGCGGGTCATGAAGTGGAAGTCCTTGTGCTCGCCGGCAGCAGTGCCTTTGACAACGGAGTATTTCCCGACCAAGGAGCAATTCGACCGCGAGTATCAGCGCCAGCCGTATAAAATCGACCAGGACGAGGATGATGACATGGCTGCGGAGCCGCGGAGCCGCGAAGAGTTTCTTCGCGAGCTGATCAGTCTGAGGTTTTCGCAAGGGTTTCAAGTTGTCGTGGGGCCGGCCGTAGCCAAGGCGTTTGGTCAAAAACATGTTAAGGTCGGCGACATCTTCTCCCGGGACCGTGAGATAGAGGACGGCACCAGTGTCTTCATGGCTGTCGGCAACACCATACATCAGCTGTCCTGCGTCAACGAGACCGAAGTCGAAGTTACCATTTACGTGCGCAAGCCAACAGAACCGACGAAACAACCAGACAACATCCCTATTATCTACAAGCCATCCATTCGCACACTTTTGGACACTGACTACGAGACTGTTGAAATGAATATCATAGCACCAAGGACTGAGCGAAACTGGAACTTCATCGACTCTTTCATTGCTGGCCATTACGACGAGATGTCGGAGAACATGGGATTCTGGCGAGCGCGTTATGTATTGATACCCACCACGTCCTTGAAGAATCTCTCGGGTCCCGATCCCAAATATGCCGACAACGAGGAGGAGATCCGCCTCGAAGGCATCAAATATCTGGCTCAGCAGTGGTTGAGGAATCGATATGTCCCGCCCAGCGAGCGGCGCTTCCAGCCACAGGGGCCACAGGGACAAAAACGCAAGAGGAAGGATCCTAATCCACTCGACATCGTGTACAAGACCGAAGATCCCTCGCTGGTCATTGCTGCCGAGTTGGAGACTTTACCCCTCCTTGAGACTCTTGAGCCTGGCACCAGAAGAGGGCAACTTGTCACAGATAGAGACCAGTTCAAGAAGTCGAACTTCAGCATTGCGGCGCTCGCGGAAGCCATGCAACAGCCTGTGGAAGAGGGTGGTGTGCGACTGCAAAACCGCCGATGGCATCTTCGCTTGCATTACAACTGCTTCATTGGATCTGATATGACTAGTTGGCTGTTGGATAACTTTGAAGATTTGGAAAGCCGTGAAGAAGCCGAGGCGTTGGGCAACAGCCTCATGGCAGACAAGACACGGGAAGGTGGCGAGGCTGGCTTGTTCGTGCACGTCGAGAAGCGGCATACCTTCCGTGATGGGCAGTACTTCTACCAGATTAGCATGGACTACGCAAAGGGTCATCAACCAGGCTGGTTCAACAGTGCGCGGCGCAGTCTGGTGACCGTGCCGCCAACTCCTCTGGCAGAGCTGGGCCCTCGCGACTCACCACGCGGCGCTCCGTTCTCAAGTCCCGACTCGAGGAATGGCGAGGACGATTCGGGCGCCACCACGCCTACCAACCCCGTCATTAGTGGCAGGCGACCACGGGTTGCTCTCAGCAAGGTCATGAAGTACGACGTGGATCCACGCAAGCGGTCCTACCGGCCTGAGAGACTCGACTTGCACTACGACCGGCTGCACAACCCGGACAACTGCTACCATATACGAATCGAGTGGCTGAACACGACCCCAAAGCTGATAGAAGATGCCGTGGAGAGCTGGACACGAGACATGACCAGATTCGGCCTACGACTCGTCGAGGCCCCCATTGGAGAGGCGCGCTCGATTAACGATGTCAACCCTTTCCGCAGGCCGTACCTCATCAAGCCTGTCAAGCAGCCACCTGACCAACAGCCCGTGACGTACTTCGATACCACTTCGTTTGCCGCCTCCACCCAGCCAAGGAGGCACTTTTACCTCCGGGCCCTCCTCCGCAAGCTCGACTTCGTTCTCGACATGGAGGCGGCCTCCGACTTCCCAAGCAACGTGGAGGTGACCTACTCCTGGGGCAAGCCGGACTTCAAGTTCCCCCAGTACATACACCGCTCCGGCAGCCTCATCGCTCAGATCACCGACGAAGGCCACTTCATCACCCTCGGCAACAGGCTCTACACCAACCGCGCCGCCAGCGCCGCCCGCGACATTCAGCTGCGCGAGGCCCGCAACGAGCTGCAAGCCGCCAAAGACCGCCGCGGGCCCCTCAGCGGCGCCTTCACGCCGCACGGGCTCGCCACCACGCCGGCCTCCTCGCCCATGCTCCGGCCCAACGCGCTCGCCAGCCCCCTGCTCGGCCCCGCCAGCGTGCCCACCAACCCGACGACGACGCCGGTCGACCCGGCGCTGCCCACCACCACCGCCCCGCGCCCCATGAGCGCCATCTCGGTCGGCGAGGAGCCGTGGCGCGTCAAGGAGGAGCTCGAGTCCTTCTGCGCGGACGCGGCCGTGCTCGACGCCTTCTATCGGGAGATGCTCGACCCCACCAAGTACTCGGCGTCGTCGGGCAGCAGTCGGCTGCGGCCGATGGCGGTGGGCGGCACGCCCGGCCTGGGCCCGAGTGTGGGTGCCGCGCAGGTCGCCGATGGGAACATACCTGTCATTGGCCTGCCGCCGGCGGTGTTGGCCACGATGGATGGCGAGGGCTCACCGGTAACGAGGATGGGGAGTCCGGGGATCGGGATGACGGCGGCGAGGCTGTTGCGGCGGGGGAGTGTGCAGCCTACTACTTGAGAAGTCCGGTTGGGCTTTCGATGACTGGATACGTCGTGCTTTTCAAGAGAGCAGAGTCCATGAGATTCAGTACGACGGTATGGGTGCGAGTTCGAACCAGGATGCCGCGAAGATCATGTGCTGCGTGCTGTGGAAGTGTTCATTGCAGTAGTATCATGACGACAACACGCTATTGGAGCACTGACTTGGCACCTCCAAGGCAAGGTCTGCCGCTATACACCCACATTTCTTGCTGGGCAATACTGATACCTGGTGACAATGGTCCGACTGACTCATCATGAAGGAATATGACTGGAAGATTCCATGATAGGAGACTGTGGTATGTATTTAGTACAAATCCCTTGGGGATAGTTGGCTACAGCCCACTCTCGTGAATCCAACCATGGTTCCACTCTGTTTTCGAGCACACCTTGAGCGCACCAACATGCCGATGTATCCGCTGTTTCATGGTCCAGTCGCACTATGTGCTCCACTCCCACCTAGGCTTTTGGCTCTGACTCCGGCTCTGCAGCCTTGGAAGTCCGCCCGCCCAAACTCCTCGCGCTCGTGCGCCACGCATGGGCCATGGCAAGGAAGACCAACCTTGTTTTTCCATGCACTTGCATCTCTCCGAATCCGCCCTGCCCCTCCCACAGACCTCCTCCCAAGCCCTGTTGTCTATCTGTGCCACGAGTCCTCGATGGAAGAAAGAAGGGCAGCCAGCCAACCAGCCAGCCAGCCAACCAACCCCCTTCTCCCCCTCCGTCCGTTCACCCCACCAAGCTCTCGGGGGCACTTCACGCGAACCTCCCTCCCCTGCTCCCACACGCCCCGCATCTCCTTCCCACGGCCCCCCGTGCGCCTTTCCACTGCGCCGCCCCCTTTTTTCCTTATCGTCGCGCGAGAAGTCCGAAGAGCGCCCGCAGTGGCACGCACGACGAGTTGGTGATGTATGTGCATGGCTCCCTGGAACAGCTTTCTGTTGAAGATACTATGCAAATAGATAGTGGATAGGCTTGTGGATTCTAGAATACCGAGAAATCTACTTGGAGAACTTCTTGATATGTGATGAAGAGAATCCTCATAGATCTCATTCATCACGATCGGAATCTTATATTAGTTAATACTAGTTGTACGAACAGCTGAAACTAGCGGTAATTCTCATGTCAATGTCCTTATGGCTTGAGCATACTATTTCCTAGTTTTCCGCCGGAAATTCTTATCTCTGAAGAGGTTTTTGTATCTTTGATGTTGAGTCCTGTGTACAGACTGTATCTGTTGAAATTTCAACACACCCCTTGAGAGGTACTGTCTGTGCAGTCTGGATGAAGAAAATTAAAAATTAAAAATAAAAGTGTAGAGTGTTGAGTGAAGAATGCGTAGTGTGAAGTTGAATATTGGATAGAATGGAGGTCAAAACAAAAATAAAAAACGTGTAATGGTCCGATTTAAACCAATAACCTTTAACATTAAATCTGTTGGAACAGTAGTTAATTGACAGTACAGTTGACTGACTGTACTGCAAGTTGATTGTATTGTTTGTGGATTGACTGTATTGACTGCAAGTCATGTACAGTAGGTGCCCACTTCAGACTAGGGCACGGGCTAAGCAATTGGCCATATAAATTGGTGTGCAGACCGGCTAGCGGTGTGCCAAACCTAGAACAATACATCCACCACTTAACCACGCAATACTACTGTTACTTCGACCACGATTCGCATCGACAACGTTGCAATGTTTAAAGGCCTATCATTGGCAAGGCCTATCCACAAAATCCTTTATTAATATTTCTAACAAGATTCGTAGTAACAACGTTTTTATTATACTACATATGTTATACTATACCTGTTGGAATAGTACCACATGCAGTGCAGTAGGTCAACTTTACTTACAGTAAAGTTGTCTAAACTGCAAGTTGAGTGTATTGTTTGTGTGGACTTACCGCATTGGGTGTAAGTGGAGTGCAGTACGCTGCACTTCACTCTAGGGCACGGGCCAAGCAAGTGGCCATACAAATTACAGTGCAGACCGGCTAGCGGTCTGCCAAACCTAGAAATATCATCCACCACTTGACCAATGCAATACTACTGTTACTTCGATCACGATTCGAATCGACAACGTTGTAACGATCTAAGGCTCTACCAACACTGATTAGTGCTTATTGGGTTAAACACAAATTAGCTAAGTAAAAGAAGAAGTTACTTTTTAGTTGTTACGCTTTACGTTATTGTTAAGGTAGAGAATTTTTTTTTTTTGCGAAAGTTCTTCACTACTGTGTTAGTTTTTACAGTAGTACGTAAAGAAGACCTTTGGGCTGCGCCAGTCTTTACGGCAGACCAGAGGTAATAATGGTATCGTTATTGAAAACACCAAGAAATCTTTACAGATTTTTTTTAAATACGTTAAAATTAACTGTTAAAAGTCTTAAAGTTCAGCAAGTTGACAAACGGCTAAGTCAGTATTATTACGGGTACTACTACTGTAGAAAAACAACTAAGTCCCTACATCAAATAACCTACAATAATAAACAACTTTCGACCTTACCCTTTACATCAAACCTTTACCCCTACTTTACTCTTTTCACTTTTCCTATAATAATTAAATTGTTAAGTTCGCTGCTTTAAGCAAAAACACAAAGAATTGCCAAGTTGCGCTAAGAAAGCTACGTCGTACAACCTTACGCTAAGTTACTAAGTCGTTAAGTCGCCAAGTTTCCACGCGATTTCACGCTAAAACACCAAGTCCTTACACGCCTTACAAAAGTAAGAACGTTAAAATGGCTATCGCTAACGCCTACTTTGAAGCTATTATCTATCCTATTAGTAAAAAAGCAACCAAGTCCCTCGGATACCTTTTTACTAAGTGTTATAACCACGACCTTTAGGGATAGGACGTTAATAAAAACTTGACCGAAAAACACCTTATAAATTTCGTCAGCTATTATATCATTAAGTATAGTAATACTAATAACTCTAACCACGCTTTTAACAATTTCCGTGAACTTTTTAATGATTAGATTATTAATATGTGGACTTTAATTGAAAAAGGGGTTAAAATGAAGATTAAGGTAGAATTTGAACGATAAAGAATATATATACTAACACAAGGTAATACAAAACTAGCATAAAAACTCTTTGACCTAACCTAGCTTTAGAAATACCCTTAAGACTCATACCGAAAGAAAAAGGTATTAAGGAACCTTACTACCCTTATACGCGATTTAGAGGACCTTCTCTTTACCCTTAGCTAAGTTAAGCCTCTTTATACGTTAATGATAAAGAACCTGTTAACCTATTCGGTAGTTTAACACCTTTATATAATAACGCAGAGTATGCCTTTAATAGGGGTAGAACGCATAAAATAAAGGCTGCTAACGCGGTTAATGGTATTAATGTCGGCGTTTTACACTAGTTAATTAAAAAAGATCATTAGGTTTCCTAAAACCTTTAAGTACTTATTGCCCCTTAGTAATTTAATCGATAGGCTTTTTAAAAACCTTTATACGATAGGTTTGCCTATACGCGAAAACTTACTATAGGTTGGTATCATAGAGGATTGCTATGCATACCAAGCATGACTTATAATGGGGAAATGGCTACCCACAGTCATGAGAATGATGTCTGGAGGGTAAAGGAGTATCCATAGGGACTATCTGAACTAGAAACAACAATGAAAATACACTTTTCTACTCCCCCAATTATCCCACTTAAAAACCCCGTTTGTACTGTAATTATCTGGTGACCTGCACAGAAGTCGTTTACTCTGCAAACTTCTTAATCCGAAGTCAAAAACATATGCAGTCAGAAACGTAAAACACACAACGAGACGAGTACGAGACGAAAATAAACAAGTACGAGACGGAAACGAATGAGTACAAGACGAGGATGAAGACGAGTACCACGAGACGAGTACGAAATGGAAACGAACGAGTATAAGGCGAGAACGAGACGAGTACGACACGAGGAAACAAAAACCCTACAACCCTTATAATTAGTTCAGGCTGGCTATACAAAACTGGGAGGTTATAAAAATAGGTAAAGGATAAATCATCCAAATACGTAAAACTTATTTAACAATTACAACCACTAAATGCCTATACTATATTCAAGGATTTTATTATCTCGAAAGCAAAACGATAGTAACGAGATATAATAATTACTATATAATTAGCTATTATATACACTATACTTCGTAAAATAAGTTTTACACAAATATTCGCCGGATAATCCGACGAAAGTGCAAACGAATACGTTAAGGATGTGAAGATTGCGGCGGAGATGTAATCTTAAAACAAAACTTTTGTCGAGAAAATTTGTTAGAGTTATTTTAAAACAGAGTTAAAAGAAGAGGTAGCTAAATGATATTATAACATACTAAAAGAGGAGAGAAAACGGTGGGAGAATTTTAAGGCACTTTTTAAAATTCGGTTTAAGTTTCGTCTCATAATAATAAATAACGAAGTGATAATTAAAGTAAACTCGTTCAAAAGGCGTACCTACGAAACGTTGGTCGAGTACATAAAAAGAGCAGATAAACTTGTTATATAATGATTTTACATACTATAAAAAAAACTGAAAAGCAGGTTTTTAACCCACCTTATAAATAACAGTTAAAATAAAGATATAATGTTATAAACGAAAATTACTAATCGTTTGATTTTTAAGGACCTTATTGATTAAAACGGAATGTATAAAGACGAGGTTACGTACAATATCGTATAAAAGATATTAATTGTGGCAACTATAGTCCCTAGCCATAATAACAACTTTTTCTTCTCGTAAAACGAAAAATTAAAAAAATACTTAAAAGTGCTTGATGAAAAAATATTCGTCGAAACTATTATAAAACTAATAAAGGAACAAATGAGTAGGCTAACACCTTAGGATAACACCTTAGGATAACGGGGGAAATGTTCCTTATAATTTGCAAAATACTCGCGAACATTATAATTTACATTAATCATAATCTTAACTTATTTTACAAGCGATAATAGTAAACTCGCGAAACTTATACTAGATAAAAAATAAAATAGGTAATGGTTAGAAATAACAACAACAACAGTAACAGTAATAGCAATAGTAATAGCAAAGGCAAAATAACGCGTAGATATACTTTAACTACGGTAACGTACCCAAACCATACCACAGGTTTTACGACTATCTTCGCCTCCAGCAGCCATAGGTAAAAACGTACCAAATACGAAACCTGGTAATAATGGAGCGAATGATCCCCGGGAGATTGAAAATTAGGAAGTAAAACAAACGAAAAGATGTGTAAGTTATTATTTAAAGTATTAATAAATCGAACCGAGTACCAGAAATTTTACCTTACCTTTAATATTATTCCATTATGTTTAACAGACTTAAATATAAAATTAAGTAACGTGTAGGACTAATGAAATAAGCCGAAGGAACGTTAATATATTCGTAAAGATAAAAGGAAAGGTAAAAAGGCTGAGAATATTGCCTCTTTAATAGCTATCGAACGCCGTAACATTCGAATTACGAGGTATACAAACCTATACGCTCGAATTGAAGATGAGGAGAGAGGTCTATTTAATATTCGTACGAGATTAAATTCTCTTTATCCTCAAGCGTTACTATTTTAAACCCTTTTGTCTATAACTTAGACCGATAGAAAACGGTTTCGCGAAGGACTTTCCTAGTTTCGTACTATTATGTGAAAAGAGTACAAAGCGAATACCGCGTAAAAAAGAGTAGATACCGTATTTATTCGAAAATTTTCAAGTCATCTTAAAAACGATTTAACTTGACAAATACTTTACGAGAAATCTACCTTAAAATTACTTTCGAATGACTGTTAAACCGTGGTCTTGTATTACGAAAATGAATGCCGAAAATATATATTCTCGATATTATTCGACGAACGAAAAAAGGGAGAAAAACCACTAAGAATAAACGAAAACGTATAATATCTATGCATTCAGCGATAATAACAGCTGTAAAAGATCTTATTAAATTACGTACTATAAAAACTTAATTAGAATATATTTAAGGTAATATTTATAACATTTATATGAATAGGTGTTTCATTAATAACGATTTTTAGTCAAATTCGTTACGTGAGATAAGGTAGCTCGTATAGGAATTAACGTTTAGACAGCTGACCTATCAATAACTTTTACGATAGCTGATGGAAGTCGTATAAAATTAATAACCTACGTATTATTTCCCTTTATTATTAGTGGTATTTTTTAATTTACGTATTTATTGTATAATTCGTTACTAAGTTGTAATTATTCCATTTATTATTTTACTATTAATAATTATACTAGAAAAATCCTTACATTTATGGGTGAAGGCGGATATTTAATCGTTATACCAGTGAAATGACATGTGAAATCGTTATCTTTTAATATTTAAACATCTTATATAAACTGGTTTTCAAATGAAAACCAACATTAGTCGGATAAGTCTATTACAAGTGGTAAGAAAAAGACGACAAAATCAAACTTAAAGGAAGAGAATAGCAACGATGAAAACGAGGACTAGGCTTTAGATAAGGAAAATGTAAAATGCTTACCAAAATTAAACGAGTTTATCAATTTTGCGAAATATACGTAATATTAAGGGAAACTCCTAAATTAGAGCGTATTTTACACCTGAAAAAGGCCATTCGGCAACCGAAAAATCTAGGGAATACTGGTACTTATAAGTAAGTACATTTCGAAAAAGTTTTAGTTATACTAATTTTTTTTGAAAGCAAAACAAAAGTATATACAGACGAAAAGAGAAATTATAAAGGCGAAACGAAAACATATAAAAGCGAAGCGAAAAAGTCAATAGTAATTGTAAAACAGATAAGGATAAAACTGAAAAAGGCTATTACGTTTGACAAGGTAAAGAGGTTACTTATTAAAAAACATTTCGATATCGTTAATTATTTATTACGTTTACCCGCCTCATATATATTGATTCGATATTAGGTTATGGGAAAAGAAACAAAACTTTTCAATTGTTTTATACAATTATCGTCGTTTATTAGGCTATTGATTTTTAATTGTAATGAGAAAATTGATTTAAAATTAGACGGATAAAATGACAATATTTTAGCGTTACAAGCATTAAGTGACGAAAAAGATAGAAAGATATTTTCAAACTTTTCGGTATACAAATATCAATGATAGTGGAAAGGAATGGGGGAAAATAAAAAAGACTTAAAAAAAGGCTTGCCTAGTATATTGCGGAATAAAACGAATACTAATAACGTAAAATAACAAACTCGACAAAGATATCAAACTTTGGCCCGGATAAAAGGAATTGGACGACGTACTATAAGATGTTATTAAGAGATGGTTTAAGGCTTTCGATATCAACGTTAGAGATATAAATAGAATAAATTAGGCTGACGAATTTGTTGACGAAAAATACCTATAACTTTGCAAAAATAAAAGGAAAGTATTAGTATTAGATAAAAGATTGGTATAAATTTAGAGAGATGTTTTTGCCTTTGAATTGAAAGACGTACAAGTAACCGATCTTATTACTTATTTAATAGAATTAGAAATAAATAATAAACCATTTCGACTAAAAAAACCCAAGATATTTAAAAAATAAATTCGTATTTGTATAAAGGTTTTATTTAGCCATAAAAGCAGCTGGATTTTTTATACCAGGCTAATCCGAATAAGGTGTATATTTACAATACTTACCAAAGAAAAATAGCGAATACCGATTCGTTTATAATTATATTCCAGTGAATAATTATACGATTGAATCATTATAGCCGATATATTTACAAAATAAAGTATTTGATACTTTTTGAGGATAACTATAACATCTTTTTCTAAGGTAATATAACGAACGGATATTGGGGAATTCTTATTACTTCAGGTTATAAGTACAAAACGGCATTTATTACGCTGAACATTTAATATTTAATGTTTATGATATATTAGAGAATAATAGGAAGTAGATATATCTATTGTGTATTTGGCGATATTACCTTTGGTAAATAGCTATTGCCAAATGGCGAGGGTGGTAAGAATAATGAGAAAATCGACGAGAATACTACGAGAAGACACCGAAAGAACGCGAGAATTAACGGGATAACACTACCCTTATTAATGGGATACAATTATACCTGAAAAACGGCTTTCGACGTATATATTAATAACCATAACGCCTTATCATATGGATTTGGCGTAATATTTCACTTCCTTAATTATTAATACTTTCCTCGCCTCGAATTCGGAAGAATTAGTTTTACTATTTACAAAAACATCTTGTGAGGGAGCTATATTTACTCATTGGGATTCGAATTGTTACGGGGTCGAATTTGGCCGTTTGAGAAATATCGAAAAATATTCGAAATGTGGGCGAAATTTGAAAATCACCATACTTTATTAAAGATGTTAGACGAGTTCCTTTACCTTATACAATAAGTTGCGAGGTATATACCTAAAAGAATATCGTAGACAATAATCATGAAAAAATTCTATATAAAAAAAGTGTCGAAAATAACTTAGACAGGTAAAGCCTTAAAATAAATGTAATAGATCCTTAAAGAATTTAAATGGAAAAGGGAATACGTTAAGGCTTTCGTTACTATATACCTAGTTATCTAACAAAACGTCTCTATAATACCAGATAATTCGCTTTAATATCACCTAGTAACAGATACGTTAGATAAGGGAATCGGTGGTATCACTTTTCAGCTAAAGAGATTACTGAAAGGTACTGAGGTTGTCAACAAGTTAATATCTTATATGAAAATTCTGGCGTTTTTTTCTTAGAAATTAAATGATACCGAGACGAAATATACCATCGGTGAAATAGAAGTAATGGCCGTGGTAAAATATTTGAAAAAAGACAAGCTATAGGTAATTAAGTCGTATCTTCTGATAATGGTATATATTGATTACGCGAACCTGATTTTATTGTTAGCGAGTTCGACAATATTTACAAGGAAAATCGCGTAATGAATAGATATTTTCGTAATATTTGACGTAAAAGTTATATATCGCCTTAATATAAATAAAATTATTAAGATCGCGGACGAAACTTCAAGATTATCGAAACTAATTATAAAACTTTTAAAATTAGATATAAGAAAATTACCATAGGTAATGGGAAAATGCTTACTTGTAAGACTAACGATATTAAAAGATTCGGAAATAGGAATTCTCTTGCTTATAAGAGTATTAAGCCCTAGATGAATGTTACGACTTAGAGGAGTAATGATAGCAACTGTATATATTGACGAGACGAATTGGTATGGAAATATTGTAGAATACTTTATAGGCGGACAAGAAATAATCGAGGACTTATTAATACAAGTGAAAAGGAAAGTAAAACAAAATTTACTACAATTTTGTCTTTAGAACGAAGTATTATTAAGATAAGAACTTGGTAAAGAATACGTAGTATACGTAAGAAAAAGTAAGGTACCTCGAGTATTAAAGTAGGCTAACAACCTTTATGGGTATTTCGCGGTAACCTTAACCCTTTAAAAATTAAAGGGAATACTATAGTGATTAACTCGGTATATTAATACTAAAAAAATACGTTAAAACTTGTAAACCGTACGTATTATCTAACACCGTTAGAACGGTTAACGTAAAACTCGTACCTATCGTGGCTCTAAAACTATAAGATATTATAGGTATAGATTTTACAGATAAAGATTAATTTAAAAAGAGTTGGCGACGAAACTTATCTTTACCTTATAGTCGATCATTTTTCAAGATTTTTGTTTTGCCGAATAACAGATAAACCGATGGGCGAGGAGGTATGTCGAATATAGAAACTCATTACTAATATCTTCAGTTACTTTAAATAATATTACTTGGATAACGTAAGGTAATTTAAAAGCCTGATGATTATAAAGTTTTTCTTTAAAAACGGAACGAAAATGATAAATACGCCTACGTACTCAGCCATATTAATGGGATTAATTGAAGGATTAGTAAAGCTAGTCAAAAATAGGCTAAAGAAATAGGCTTACGAACGTCGGTACAGGTAATTCGAAGAGTAGTTTAAAGCTTTAGCTAATATTATAAGGGCTATTGATAACAGGCTTGTGAGAAACTTACCCTATATACCTTTATAAATTGTTTTAGGCTGGTAGGTGAAGCTTTCGAGGGCTGCTATCACGAAAACAAAGGTAGTATTAAACCTGGATCGAAAACAATTGGCGACGATGTTTAATGAATCGCAAGTTAATAAGGAGGTAATTTTCGATAAGTTCGTTACTCGATGTCACAGTTTATATTATCAGGTGGAAAATAAATAGATAAAACAATAAATTCAATTCGAGACTTATTTAGAGGATAGTAGTAATAAGTTTAAAGTTAGAAACTTGGTATAGGAGATTGTGTCGAAAACCCGCGACATTAAATTGAGAAGATTTCTAATGAATCAAGGTAAAAGTAAAGACTTAAAAATATCCGAGCGCCTACTTTCAAACCTCGATAAACAAGGTTGTGGGAAGTTAACGAGATAGTTTTATCCGTATCGTTTTAGATTGTCGATCCTACTACCAGATTAAAAGGGAGGAAAGTCCACGTTAATTTATTAAAGCCATACGTCTAAAGGGAAAAGAATAAGGGGGAAAAGGACGAAAAAAGAATAAAAAGCGGGTAAGACGTGAAAGAAATAAGGGGTTCTTACGTTAGTAACCTCGATGGCAACGAGAGCGCCGTCAATCAGAACGCACCAAAGTGAAGTGATGCCATCGACCAAAACGCGTCCTGATGGAATGACGATATTAACCTTCGTCAAGGTTAAAGTTGAAGAGGTTGAAAAGGCGAAGGTTGAGGTTGTAAAATGGTGGAAGTTAAAGTTTGAGTTGAAGTTGTAAGGATTATCGTAAAATGTAGTGGTGATGGAAAGTTTATTTTTGCTTCCTTATTCCTATTGTTTCTATTGTTTCATTACCCCACTTCACCCTACATCAATATTTGATACGAACCTCAACTTTCATCCACTTTATTTTATTTTATATGGTTTTAAGGACTTAGCCGTACTTTATTTAGGGGATAGATGGTAGTATAGAGGATTGATTTGCATACCAAGCATAACTTATAATAGGGAAATAGCTACCCATAGTCATGAGAGGGATGTCTGGAGGGTAAAGGGGTACCCGCAAAGACTAGTCGAACTAGAAACAATAATGAAAATACACCTCTCTACCTCCCCAATTACTCTACTCAAAGACCCCATTTGTACTGTAATCAAGGTCCTATTATAGGACTTTACCCCTCGAGTTAGTCGACTAGCAATTACCCTTAATATAGTATTTAGAAAGCTTTAAGGCTTAAATTACAAGGAAATATTAACTAAGACTATGATAATTATCGCAATCTATCCTTAAGATCTGTTAAAATGGTTAATATTAATTACAATTTTTTTACGAATTTCGCTAAGATCTAAACCAATGTAGAAAAGTATGACGAGAAGCCTTATAACATCCTTGATACCAAAATAATACCTTTCTCCAATATCTGCAAATAAATGAAGGTTCCTCCTTTTGGTTTTTATTCAATGTTTCTAGAAATTCTTATAAGGCACGCTAAGAATTACTACTTGACCTTTTTTACTCAAGCTACTACGTTTCCAAAGATCTATAATAGCATAAAGGGCCATTTCGAACACGACATCCACTTTACGTAATACCATACATATTAGACTACTACGAAGTGGGCAATAATAATAATCAAAAAGAAAAAAAGAATAAATACCGATAAATATATTTAATCTGATGATTAATAAGTTAATATTATACCAAAAAGTAATGGGGAAAACCTACACTAGCGAAGCTACACTTTGCAAGCAGGTACGGGTAATAGTTATAGGCGTTAACGAGTTTGAATACGCCCTATAACGCTTAAACGCTACCTATTAAGGCTTCTTTAACTAGTTACGTTCCTCGCTTATCACTATAATAACGTGTATACCAAACTCGTTTAGTATATACCCTTAAGCCGGCAACTTCACTGAAGTGGATGAAAAAGACTTTATGGTAGTTAATTACATCAACTGCAAGTATGGTTATAAGTACCCTTAATACCTAAATTTTAGCCCATCGACCATAGATTAAAGGTAACAACCACGTTAGCGCCAACCAGGCCGAAATTCAGTTGGATCTATTAACCGTAAATACTATCGTTGTAATAATAGCAAGAGATATTAGATTCGTAGTAAGTTTAGCTGTTAGTTAACTCGATACCCCCCCACTAAGTAAAATAACAAAAAGTTAATATACTACATTTAATACCCTACTACTTGTAAATAGGATTACTTAAATCAAATAGCAAACTTCGAGGCCGACGAGCCAATTAATGGTAATAATGTTTTTAAGCAGATTAAATTGTATGAAGATACTGCTTTTGATACGGCCTAGTAATTAGCCAACTATGTCTTTTTATACTGTTTAGGTGGTAAAAGCCCCTACCTTTACCATAATTAAGCCTCTAACCATTTATATACCTTTAATTTTCGAGATTGTTATGTGGACCATACGTTTTAAGGTATTATGCCAGATATAAGAGTGGTAAGGTACTTAATAGGAGGATATTCAAAATACGTAACACTATGTAAGGAAAGTATTATAGTCACTAAGATTAATCGTTACGATACTGACAAAATTAAAGTTGATTTTAAAATAGATAAACAACTATCTTTACTAGGAATAACGGTAGTTTAAACTATTATGGGATCAATTACATTTCATATTCTTAAGTCTCCTACCCATTTTTTTCTTTACTTAAAGCATATAAAAACGTTTTCCATTAAATTCGACATTAACATAGACGAACTAATTAAAAACGGTTAAAAGTTTCCCCTCGCCATTAAGTGAGAGAACCTATAGTTTAATATTTAAGGTCCGGAAAAAGTGGTATTAAACCTGACGGAGCTGGAAATACGTTAAATATACCAGCGCTTTAATTTTCCAACCGTTAATAAGATATATAAAGTCCTAAAATCCATAACGTTTAAAAATATAAAATGCTTTACCTTAAAAGCCATGAAAAAACTTTGTTACTACTACCAAACGTATGCCTAAGCCCCCTAAAGATTTAAGTTTATGTTAAAAAACGATAAGAATTTCAAGTACAGAATCTTTATCGATATATTTCACTTAAATAACAAACCTGGTTTTTTTTGTCGTCAACCTCGCAACCGCTTTTTATGGGGTTAAGTTTTTAAAGTCCCTTTCGGCAAAGGATACGTAAAAAACTTTAAGGATATTGTAAATTAATACGTACCTAAGCCTACTTAACGTCGTCGTCTATGATATAGACACCAACTTTATGGCGGAAAAGTTTTTAAAAAACGCCAAAATAATAGGTATTTTATTGGTAGGTTTTTATCGTTGCAATGTAGTCGATTCGAATCACTTTGGTCGAAGTAACTGGTGTTGCAGTGATATTGTTGGTTGATATATGTGTGTTCTAAGTTTTGCAGACCGCTAGCCGGTCTGCATACTAATTTATATGACCAAACGGTTTGGCCTGTGCTCCATTTTAAAGTGTGTACCTACTGCACTGCACTTGTAGTGCAGTCCCAAAAACTATAGTTAATTTGCAGTACGTATAATCAACTTTACTTTAAGTAAAGTTGACTTGACTGCATTGCATTTAACTGTTATTCCAACACTGGCGGCTTTTTGTTTTGTGCCTGCATGCTAGCGTGGCCTGCCATCAATTGGTGGCAACCTTTGATGTTCCTCCTTAATCCGTAAGCTAATAACAAGCTATACCCCTATCAATTCCAATCAATCTGTATTAAAATTGACATAAATTACGGCTCTTTATAGCCCTCTTACTTTAACCCTCCGAACCCTTCATTCCTCAAATCCCGTGCACAAATCTTTTGCTACATGTTATGATCCAAGAACTAACTGCAGGTCATGGAACAGGCCAGCGGCCAGCTGCGCCATTAGAAGCTTAACGTCCAATACATTAGGCGGGGAACATCTCTTATGTCAGAAACCCAGGGTTAGGGTTAACGTATGGACGCATAGGAAATGTTGGATATCTTGCTATCCAAGCTATCCAGTACTGAAGATAGTATGAAGGTCATAGGATATAAAGACACGGTCATCACCACTCAAATAGCATTTCCTTCATAGCTCTTCAGTTGTCAATCTAAGTATTCAGTCTACACATTTGAATAGCCTCACGGCTTTTGATTATTACTTGCACAGTTCCGATATTGTTCATCCAGCACCTCTACTACCTTCTTAATAACATAAACCCTCTGACACCTTTTATATACTCATGGGTATTTATTATGATGATTACACTACAAAACTACGTAAATCAGGTACGCCACCACTTATGTACCTTTTTCCAGTAATTTCAATTACTATTATTATCACCATTACTACCATTGCTTTGACAGTTTTCCAATTTGCTAAAGCAACCTTATTCCTCCACGTTATGTATCGGGCAATCCACGTAGCCCTTAATTCGTATGGTTAACGTGTTGTTATTCACAAACCTTTTCAGGGCGCTATTGTGGGTGGCCTTGGTTATGGTATTAGTAGGATTATCTTTGCCGTTGATTTACCGGAACTTATCGATTTCCTGAGCTTCGTATTCCTCTTTTAAATCCATTAAATTTATTATTAAACGCTTTTTATTAATAGTACCCAGATTTAACAGGTATTCGTAGAGGCTCCGGAAGTCGGTATATATTACTATAGGTATTAATAATATCCCTAGCTGTTTGGTAATAATCCTTAATATACCGTTAGTTACTACGCCGATATTAAAGATTGCTATTATACCGTAAGTTTCCGATATTGATACACTCTAGGCTATACGTTTTTATTTGATAAATATCTAATGTATTAAATTCCCGGTAATAGTAAATTACCCTTTAAACTTATTCTTGTTAAAGAACATTATCAGAAAGTAGATACAAGATGTAAGGTTAGTATTATAAGCTAATAACCTGTTCGCGAAAATTATTAACTTCGCCTTTGTCAAATCTATAAAAACCATATTAATTTCTCTTTCCACATGGTTTATTTGCCTTTAAAACCGCTTGTTTAACTTATTAAAGTTTTCGTTTTATGGATATTATACCTGTGTTATAATAGAAAGATCGTACAATATATTTGGTTAACATAATGTGGCGATGTAAGCCGCACGGGCCCTTTACTTTAAGTATCTTTATAATCTTAGCTTGTTGGCCTTATCGATAATCGTAAGGCTTGTTACTTACCCCTTTTAAAGTAGGCTAATGTAAGTGCCGTTTTTAGCCATAATACTATAGATACGGAGTAATGATTCGCTAAAGTTAAGTTATATACCTTTAGTTAACGTTTTAATTGGTTTATATTTCCAAAGGCCTAATTTTTTTATAATACGCTATTCCGCTGTTATAAACCTAATATCGCTAAAAAAGGGTATCGTCCGTTTACATACCTACGATTTTAAAGTTTTCACCCTTTGTAATCAATAGGTAGGGGTTAAACATTAAAGTTTTTATACATAATTTGTTTTTAAAGTACTTTTAGTACGTTAAAAATCAGTAAAAGCCCGTTTTAACTAATTCGTATAAAGACTTGATACAACGTATTATCATACCCGCCGAAAACTTATCCCTTAGTTTTTTTAACAGTTTTAATAGTATAATACGTTAAAGATCGGTGGAAGATTATGTATAAGCTTACATAGTATCCTAGCTATTAAGTGTAAATTCACCTTTTAAGCTAACAGTTAAACTGGTAATAATAACAATGATTAAACGTTAGCTAATCTTTTAAATTATAGACGATTAAGTAGGGATTCAATCCTTAATTTTATCACCGTATCCTTAAACGATTAGCCGTAAAGTTTCGTATGACCGGTCAGTGGTTTTGCCTTTAGCCTCATGAACTATCCTCGACTTAAAGATAATAACGTTTTAGCTTTTAAATTACGTTAACTGCATAAACTGTACAACCTCCCGTAATTAAAGGACGTTAATTTTCATTTAATTACTTTCCTTAAAGGCTTTGCCTGTTATATTAGTAATGCCTTTGGCGTGTAACTTATGTGTAAGCTTTTCGATAGAATTTTTAATTCAAAATATTCACGCCGTTGTATATGCCTTGATAGGCTTATAGTACCTATCATCCTCCTCTTTAGTATGTATCCTTTCTTTAGGTAATCGTCTATGCCGTCGATATTTCATTAGATTGTTAATAATCGGCTTAGAAGGGTTATATTGGCTCATTCGTTCAGCTCGAAGGTTATTAACATCAGGATTTTTATTAGACTTAAAAGGCCCGAGGGTTCTTTTATACGGATTAACCTATATAGTTTGAAAGGTTACGAGTCGTTAATAGTTTTAACTATTACGTTTAAATTAATAATATTTAAGATATTATACGGCTTTTCCCATTTACCTGGCTCGTGCTACGTAAGGACTTTACTTTAAAAGGGGAGTGAAAACACCTTTATTATCAAAGGCCAGTTTATAATATTAA
The DNA here is from genome assembly GCA_038502455.1 of Anisogramma anomala. NCBI lineage: Eukaryota > Fungi > Ascomycota > Sordariomycetes > Diaporthales > Gnomoniaceae > Anisogramma > Anisogramma anomala. Next base: position 3,261,907 of record JASMMZ010000006.1, read on the forward strand.
AGCTATTATTAACCTAAAGACGTGGCAAGTTCTTTTTTAGTTTCTTCAAAGCTTTACTATATGCTATAATACGTTTTTAGGTACTTAACGAGGGTAGCAACTTAGTTGTTATACGTAAATAAGCCTCAAATACTACCAAAGTTAATATAAGTCCGTTAGGGTTAATAGTATCGTTAAAACCTTTTACCGCTATCTAAAGTCGTACTTCTTAGATTTTAAAGCTTAAAATTACTAGTATAAGGATATCATAGGCCTTTAGTAAAAGGGAATATGTCCTTTCGACCTTGTTAATACCCTAGTAAACTTTAACAGAAACCTATTTATACTATATACCTATTAACTTTACATTGGCCTAGAATTTCATTGTAATAAAGTTGGTGTTGGTATAGTAAACTAGTATGTTTAGTGGGCTAAGATACGTATTAATCTACAAAGTACGTAATACCTCCTATATTTCCTTTGTCGTAATAGTTTTAAGGAACTTAACTTCGTAAAAAGCCGTAGCGGAATCTATAACATATAATAGTAACTTACCGTCTAGGTAAAATACGTTTATGAAGACTTTCGAATTAAAATCTTGGTTTTCTTTTAACGTAAACTTAAACCTTAAAAGAGCTTGTGAGTGTATTTAGCAGTGGTGGCAAAGGCGTTTCACTACCTTTAATGCTAAAAAATCCACATTTTTATAACTAGTTGATTTTGAAACCTTGTAAAGCCTATTAGTTGCTGGGTGATTAAACCTATGATGTAATTGGCAAAGTTTCGCTTTCGTTAATTTTAATATTACTGCCTTTAACCTTTAAAGATAAAACTAAAGGTGCCATTACTTAAGGCTTAGTGAAAACCTTTACCGACTTTGATTTATATTAATTTGTTAGTTTAAACGTTAACATTAACACCGAGTTTTTTATATATCTTTTAGGTAAAAAAAAGGGGGGTTGGAAATTTCAAGATATAGAAAATAATAGGGTTAATAATAATCTTAACCGTCGTCGATCCTAGTAAAGATAACCTTTTTCCAAGCTTAAGTCAACCTTGGCCTTACCAGTATCCGCATCGTTAAGTTTCGTAGTAGTATTAGTGTCCCTTCGCAACGCAATATATCGGAATAGCCTCCTATTAAGTACCGTGATGCCCCCGTATCCGGTATGATCCTCTGAAAGACTTGCTTCGCGTAGCTATTTAGAATAGTGAAGAAATTTGTAAGGACAGAGTCTTTATCGTCGTGGCAACAATAGGGGTCTTTACTTGTAAGGCGGTATAAGAAGGTGTAGTTGGCTAGATATTACGTTGTTTTTGGGTTAATACTAGTATTTTCGTGTTAGAAGATGGCTTTTAACTTGTTTTCCTCCTTTTTATGTATACTTCTTTAAAATTATATAATTTGTTTCATATAGTCCTAATTGCAAATAAAAGGAAATTGAGTATAATATATTACCTACTTAACTTTGCGTTCGGAAATAGTATAACGTATTAACCAGTAGCCTTATTTACCACAGATCCAACATTTCTTGGTTCCTGATGTAAACTTGCTTGGCTTGTTCGAAAACCTTTAAAAAAAGGAATACCTTCTTTCGTTGTTAGAAGTTCGAAACTTCCATTAACCGTACTAGCTGGGCCTTCTGTACCGTCGATTAATGTAATACGAATTAAAAGGATCTTCTTTTTCGTTACTAAATCCTGAATCTTAAGGGTATATACTAGTCGAGCCGGAGATTCGAACGGTTACAATCGCTAACAAAAAGCGTAGTTATCCAAAGAACTCTTTACAGGTGGAATTAGGGAATTGAAGGGCGTATTCAAAATCTTCATAACCCCTAACTTCTTATTGGACCTATAAACGTAAGGTAACTTCGCTAGCTCCTACGTTTCCCATTAATTATTAACATAGAATCAGCCTATTAAACATCTAATTAAGGAGATCTATTTTGCTTTCCGACTTTTTTTATAATCTAGTATGTAAAACCACTTAATAATGTTTTAATCGATATAATACTAGGTAAGATTAACATCTTATTTGAAATAGCCCTTCAGACCGTTATAGATTTCGCGAAAGGAGGCATAATTCATTAAGTATCGGAGGTAGTAATTTTCGGCTTAGCCGGTAAGGATATTGGGAAATAGCGAGTGAAAACCTGGCAGTTTAACCTTTATTTGACGGTAAATGTTAAAGAATATGCGTAACTTAACTTTAAGAAGGTTATACGGCTTACCATTGTACTTTTACTTTCCTCTCCAAATCTTAACGAACCTTATAAATGCCATATAATCCGTATTTACTATAGGAACACATCGAAGGGAAAGTGTGATATATTGGTCGTAAAGATCTTTTATATCTCTTTGTGGGGGGAAAGATTAAGATTATTATTGGTACTAATAGTCGGGATAGTTACTTTGAGCTTAATTTGGAGGGAAAAAAACCAATAGTCGTGTCTATAATAAGCTCGCATAAAAAGCTGGTTTTTCCTTAATTTGGTTATTATAACTAAATTTATTGAAAGGCTTAAGGGAAATTTGATTAAAGGTTTCCGTCGCAAGGAACTTGGAGATATTTCTCTTGGTGTTAAAGGGTTCGCCAAGGTTCCTATTTAATTAAATAGTGGATTTAAGGAATTATGGGGTGTAGGTTAACTGATTTTTTATGTTGACCTATTTAGGCTTAAGCAGGTCCTTACGAACGTGTATATAGGCGTTAAAGGTTACTATCGCTAGCAATCTCTTTACTCTTAACTAAGGTTTATTAAGGGTCTTTATTCGTGGTGTATTAGTAAAGTAGGTTGGCTGAATTTTCTTCTTTCCCTTTTTTCGAATTAAGTTTAACGCCTCAAGTAAATAGTTTAATCTTTACCTTTGTCTTTACTTGCTTATCCGCCTTTTTTCATATGTCTAAGCTTTAGTTGCGAAACCAGTTTTAAAAGATATAGAGGGCTATAGGTCTACGGCCGACTCTGTTAGTGTCTACGTCGAGAATAAAGCGGCCGATTACATTAGCTAGGTGCTTTAGGGTAGAGTTTTCGGTAGGATCGGTAAACCAGAGTTTTTCGTTGTAGTTTTTTGCGAAGATAATGCCGAGATCCTTGATTGAATTCTTTCGTTCGAGGTTGTCAACGGTATTGATTCTGGTGTATTTTATAGTCATCGTGACGTTTTGGCTGGTGTAAGGCTTGGTAATTAACTTAACGATTTGAAAAAGTAAAGATTTAGCGATTCTAAGGCCTGTAGACTTGGTTATTTAACGTGGACTTGGCGATTTACCATAAAGTTACGCGACGTAGATTTCTTAACACGACTTGGTGTTTTAGCTCAAAGCAAAGAATTTAACTATTAAAGTAACATAAGGGGTGAAAAGAGTAATGTAAAGTAATAGGTTGTAAGTTTTCCGTTAAAATTGGTATAAATTAAAGGATGTAAAACTTAGTCGTTTTTATGATTTATAGTAGTAGTACCTATAGTAGTAGTAGCTGTAATAGTATTAACTTAACCGTTTTCCAGATTAGTAATCTTTAAGAATTTTAGGCGGTTAATTTCAACGCTTTTAGGAAGGTTTAATAAAGATTTCTTGGTGTTTTCAAATAGCGATACCGTCGCTTATTTATAAACTGCCGCGAATAACTGTATAGTATATAAGCCTTCCCTACTTGCTGCTGCGAATAACTACACAGCGTATAGAGGTCCTTCGCAAAATCCTTTTCTTTACTTTGCCTAAAAAGGATAAAATGTAACCGGAAAGCAACTTCTTCTTCTACTTAGCCAATCTGTGCTTAACCTAATAAGTACTGACCAGTATTGGTAGGCCTTTATTGTTGCAACATAGTTGATTCGAATCACTGTGGTCGAAGTAACTGGTGTTGCGTTGATATTATTGGTTGATGTGTGTGTGTTCTAAGTTTGGCAGACCGCTAGCCGGTCTACATACTAATTTGTATGGCCAAACGCTTTAGCCTGTACCCCACTTTGAAGTGGGCACCTACTGCACTGCAGTTGCAGTACAGTCCCACAAACTACAGTCAATTTGCAGTACGTACAATCAAATTGACTTCAAGTAAAGTTGACTTGACTATACTGCATTTGACGGCTATTCCAATATATTTAATATAAATAGGTACCTGTAAAAACCTACTAAAATATTAAAAAGGTTAAAAGAGAATATATACTAATTCGCTAAAAGTATAATATCCTTATGTTAGAAATTAAAAGTTTTACGAATCCGGAAACAAGACTTTAAATAGCGGTAAAGGGCTTAAACGATATTATGGGAACTGACAGCCTATTGCTAACGCCAATGGTTTTTAAAAAGTACCTACGCCTAACGAATAAATCCTTGTTCTCGACAAATACTTCAAAACGTGTTATAGCATACGACAAAGCTTTAAGAGAACTATAAAAGAAATCGGTACACCGTTAGGTTAATAATACTATTAACACTAAAAACGGTCCCTTAACAAATGATGTATTTACTTTTCCGTTATGAAGTAAAGTCTTTGTATAGCGGGAGCCGAGTAAATGAAAAAGTCTATATAAGATTTTAAGTATCGTAAACTTCGAAGTAGTTATTAAAACTGCTAACGGTTTTGTATCTTTCTGAATTACTTAGGTTAAGCTTTATATTAGGACTACTAACGATGAAGACCCTTAAGCGAAGCGACCGAAGCTTCCTTCACCCATTATCGACAAACTGATAAAATTTCACCAGCGTAGATAACCCCTGAAAAAGAAAAACGGTAAAAAGAAGAACCATATACCAGGTTGTATTTATAATGCTATTTAGGTAAATAGGAAAGAAAAGGACAACGAAAACTTAATGCTAAAGTTTCGAGTATAACGGATTATTAAAACCTCTGGAAAACCTTTCTAAAAAGCGAAAAGATCGAGATTAACCGCTTACTCACCCGAAGGGTTGTACAATTCATATCGAAAACCGATTTTAACCTTTAAAACCTAAATATTACGATTTTTAAGTCGAGGATTATTTACGAGGTTCAAAGTAAAACCATGGAGCGTCCGTATGAAAAGTTACACCTAATCACCTAAGAATACAGCAATGAAGGTAATAACTACATCCTTAAGTAATCGCCAAAGATTTAGAAGATCAACTAACGCTTAATAATAGCTTTAATAGAAAGTATATTAATTAAGATTAAAGACAAATTTATGTTTAAAAGCTATAATACAACGTAAACCTATACATAATTAACAACGGATTTACAAAATATTGTATTGCTAAATTTTCTACAAGAATTACGTAATACCTACCCTTTAGGGATGGTAATACGATATATTAAACTACTCTATGTTTTAGCTAAAGTAGACGGTTATTAGTTCCTAACTTACCAGTTATACTTTAAATCACGATTAGCGATAAAGTCTTCAATATACGACCCGTGCCTACTGGTAGCATAAAAAATAACTTCGGTGAAGAAGGCATACAAATTAACAATACCCTTTTCGTTGGAACGGCTGGCTTTATGGTATCAAAATAACAGGCGATTAAGGACTCCAAATTTAAGAATTGAAAACCGGTAACAACGTTAACGAAAGGAAGTAAATTTACCTTTAATGGATCTTTAATCCGTATACTTAGTATTAATACCAGCCTTAGTTGTCGCTAAAAGGGTTAGGGAATTATTTTGACTATAATTAACAAAATTAATAAGGCTAAGGCTTAACAGTACTTAAAATAGCGTGTTTAAGATAGTTATATCGTTAATGTATGCCAACCGAAAGCCTCTTACAACCTTTCTATCGCGGCGTAGGTATAGAATCCGGTAAATAACGACTTTAACCGGTTAAATGAAAGGTTCGAATAGTAAATACGAAACTTAGACTGCAGGATTAATATGGTTTTAATTAACTTTTCTGTTGGTAGAGCTTTAGATCGTTGCAACGTTGTCGATTAGAATTGTAGTTGAAGTAACAGTAGTATTGCATTGGTCAAGTGGTGGATATATTGTTTTAGGTTTGGTAGAACGCTAGCCGGTCTGCGCAGTAATTTGTATAGTTAATTACTTGGCCCGTGCCCTAGAGTGAAGTATAGCGTATTGCACTCAACTTATACCCAATGAAGTAAGTCCATATAAATAATACGATCAACGTAAAGTTTAGTATAGTTAACTTTACTGTAATTAAAGTTAACCTACTTCACTGCATGTAGTACTATTTTAACACTAGCGGCTTTTTAATTTGTGCGTTCATGCTAGTGTGGCTAACCAATCTTTTCCGGTTACTACTAGATTTCTTCCTCGTCAACTGACCAGACCTCTGTTAATTCCAGTTGACTTTTATACTAAATTGTACTTAATTGTATACAAATTAACATCATTCGACCTTAATTGCTCCATCGCTCTGAAGTCCGAGTTTATCAACTTCTATAGAAAGTTTTTTCGCTATAGACTTTTAAAAGCCTTCACTTTAACTGTGTTAATTAAACAAATCTGTATCGTTAATTCCCTGGTAATCTTCCAGTTTGCTACCAAATCCCTAACCGCCGTTAAGTAATCTAAGCTTTCTAGGCGGCCTATTAACGTAGCCCTCAGTACGTATGATTAACCTGTTGCTGTCTCTCAATCTTTCCAGGGCTTTGTTTGGTACTGCCTTTATTATGGCATTTTCGGGATTGTCTTTTCCATTAATCCACCGGAATTTCTTAATCTCCCGCCCTTCTTAGGCTTTACAAAATGTTATTACGTCGATTATCAGGCGTTTTTCGCCAGTAGTTTTAAGCTTCGAAAGGTATTCGAAAAGGCTCCTTAAGTCGGTATAAATTACCACCGGGATAAGAATAATCTTTAACTACTTGGTAATAAGGTTAAGGGTTTCCTATAATACCATATCTACGTTAAAATCTATTATTATACCGTAGACCTCCGAGGTCAATACGCTTCGCGTAATCCTTTTACATTTAACGAAAGTCTAGTAAATTAGGTTGCCAATAATACTAAATTGGGTTTCCCAGTTATATTCGTTAACGAGGTTTATTAGAAAGCCGATCTGTAAACACAAATCGGTATTATTTGTAAAAGATTCGTCCGTAAATATTATCAACTTAACTTTCAACAAGTCAATTAAAAATATATTAATCACTCGGTCTAGGTTTCGCGTTTGCTATTCGAGCCTTTTATTTAACCGTTCAAAGTCTTTATATACCGGGTTTTGTACTTGTACCGCGATAAAAAGGTCGTAAAAAACTTTCAGTTGATATAAGATAACAATATAGCTGCCCCGAACACACAATTTTAAGTATTGTTAGGTCTTAGCCCTATCAGTCTTATCGATTATAGTTAAAATGGTACCCTAGCCCTTTTAATGAAAATTAAGGCCGGTATTAACACCAAGTATACGGATTAACCATCCATTAAAGTCAAGTTAACTTCCTTTTATCAACGTCGTTACTAACTTATAATTCCAAAACTTAAAGTCTTTAATCGCCTGTTATTTCAATACCATAAAACCAGCTATTCCAACGAAAATGGTATCATTAATCTATATATCTACCACACCAAAGTCACTTTTTAACGTTACAAATAAAGACGGGTCGTACGTTAAAAACTTTATCACCAACTGTAATTTAAAGTGCGACGAATAAATTTGAAACTAATAAACTTCTATTATTACCAATCCATATAATAAATCGATATATCGTATTACCGTGCCTAAAAGATAGATAATACGTAATTCATATAATAGTTCTAATAATACGATCCGTTATAAATCCGTTATTAACTATATATAGACCTACGTCATATTATAGCCGTTAAGTATTAATTTACCTTTAGTTTGAGATGATAAGATTGCTACTAAAACAATCACTAAACGCTGTATAATTTTCTAAATCGTTAAAGATCACGTAAGGATCCAGTCTTTACCTTCATTTACATAACCTTAAACAATTAAACGTAACTTTTCGTATGGCCGCCCCGTAATTTTACCTTTAACCTCATAACTAATCCTCGACTTAAAAATCGTAATATTTAGGTTTTAAAGGTAAAAATCGGTCTTCGACACGAATTATACAACCCTTTGAATCAATAGGCTATTAATCTTGACTTTATCACTTTCTTTAAAAGGTTTTCCGAAGGTTTTAATAACCCTTTATACTCGAAGCTTTAATGCAAAATCTTTATTATTCTTTTCTTTCCTGCTTACCCAACCTATATTGTAAATACAACCTGGTATGTATTTCTCCTCTTCAACGTTTCTCATTTTTGGAGGTCGTCTGCATTGGTGGTGTTCTATCGGCTTATTGATAATAAGGAAAGGAGGTTCGTATTAATTAGGTCATTTAACTTAAGTGTCTTTATCGTTATTAACCCTAATATAAATATTAACCTAATTAATTTGAAAAAATACAAAACCGTTAGTACTTTTAATTACTACCTCAGAATTCGCGATATTTAATATTTCATATGGGTCCTTCCATTTGCCCGGCTCCAGCCATACAAAGACTTCACTTTATAACGGAAAAACCAATAAGTCGATTATTATAGGACCATTCTTCATGTTAAGGGCCTTATTAATCTATCGGTGTGCGAATTCTCTTTGCAACTCCCTCAAAACTTTGTTATAGGCTGTAACACGTTTTTAAATACTTGATGAAGGCGGAGATTTACTAATTAGGCGTGTGTATATTCCAAAGACTAATAACGTTAACAATAAGCCATTAGGGTCTATAATATCGTTTAGGCATTTTATTACTATTTATAAGAGTACCCACGGATCCTTAAAGGTTTTAATTTCTAACGTAAAAATATTATACACTCGGCGAAATAGGGTATATTCCCTCTAAACTTTTCTAATGCTCTAGTAGGCTTTCACAGGTACCTATTTACACTAAATACTCATTATCTTAACGTCTTTTCGAAACTCCGCCGCCGTAAAGTTGGCATTAGCATCATAAACGACGAAGTTAAGTAGGCCTAGCTACATATCAATTTATAACATACTTAGCGTTTCCCACGTATACTTTGCCGAAAGGGACTTAAAAATTTAGTTTCTTAAAAAGAATTTACAGAATTCACGATGTATAGGATAACCTTGTTATCAAAGTAAAATATATCGATAAAAATCTCGTAATTAAAATCATTATCGTTTTTTAATATAAACTTAAATCTTCGGAAAGCTTAAATATACGTTTAACAGTAATGATAAAACCTTTTAACAGATTTTAGGAGAAAATATTCCATATATTTATACACTATAAACTTTAAAACTTTATACAGCCTATTAACGGCTGGATAATTAAAACGCCGGTATAGTTAACGTATTTCCGGCTCCGTCAGGTTTAGAACCATTGCTTCTAGGCCCTAAAGATAAAACCACAGGTACCCCCACTTAAAGTTAAGGGGAAACCTCTAGCCTTTTTTAACTAATTAGTCTACGTTAACGTCGACGTTAATGCCAAGGGTCTATATATTTCCTAAGTAATGAATAAAAAAGGGTAGGGGGCTTCAATATATAAAACGTAATTACTCTTATAAAAGTTTAAATTACCGTTATCCATAATAACGATAGTCATTCGCTTAGTTCAAAGTTAAATTTAGCTTTGACAGTATCGTAACGATCAATTTTAATGGCTGTAGTGCTTTACCTCTACAGTAGTACATACTGTGAATATACTCTTATTAAATAATTTATTAACCCTATATCTAGCATAATACCTTAAAACATGTAGTCCGCGTAACGATCACGAATATCAAAGGTATGTAAAGGGTTAGAGGCTTAATTAGGATAAAGGTAAAGGTCTTCATTACCTAAACAGTATAATAAGACACAGTTGGTTAGTTACTAAGCCGTATCAGGAGTAGTATTGTCGTACTACTTAATTTACTTAGTAGTATTTACGCTGTTAATTCGCTCGTCGCCCTTGAAATCTACGATTTAATCCAAGTAATCTTGTTTAGAAGCAATAGGGTATAAAACGTAATATACTGCATTTTTATTATTACGTCCGGAGAAGGGGTATCGAGTTAACTAATAACTAGACCTACTACAAATCTAACATTTTTTACCATTATTATGACAATAATACTTACAGTTAACAGATTCGACTAAATTTTGGCCTTATTGGCGTTAGCGTAGTTATTGCCTTCATTTTATGGCTGGTAGGCCAGACTTTAGGCGTTAAGAGTGCCTATAGCTGTACTTACAATCGATGTAATTAATTACCGTAAAGTTTTCTTTATATATGTTAGGGAAATTACCGACTTAAGGGTATATATCAAGCGAGTTTGGTCTACGCGCTATTATAGCGGTAAATAAAGAATGTAATTGGCTAAAAAGGTCTTCATAAGTGGTATTTAGACTTTATAAGGCGTATTAGAATTTAGTAATACCCGTAACTACTACTTATAACTATTTGTGAAGTGTAGCTTCGCTAACATAAGCTTTTCTCATTGATTTTTAGCATAATATCAACTTGTTAAACACTTAGTTAAGAATATCTATTAGCGTTTTCTCCCTTTCCCCCGCTATTATTATAGTTTACCGCGTAGTAGCCCAGTTTGTATAGTATTAAGCGACGTAAATATCGCATTCGAAGTAACTTTTTATGTTATCATAAATCTAGCGAAACGTAATTACTTTAATATTAAATGTTAAGTAATAGTTCCTGACATACCTTGTAAAGATTCCGGGAAATAATAATTAAAAACCTAAAAGATGAACTTTTATCAATTTACAAATGTTTGAGAAAGGTATTATCTTAGTATCGTGGAGGTTGTAGGGTTTCCCGTTAAACTTTTTTACGTCGTTTCAGATCTTGGTCAAATTTATGAGAAGTTTGTAATTAATATTAACCATCTTAAAAAGTCTTGGAAGTAGGTTGCAATAGTTATCCTACTTTTAATTGGTGTTTCCTAGAAGTTTAGGCTTTATAGCCTTCGAGACACGGTAATAAGGGTAATTACTAGTCGTTTGGCTCGAGGGGTAAAGTCCTGTTATAGGACCTATAGCAAGTTTTCGTATATATGAAAATCTAAAAGGGAAAAAGTTTTAAAAATCTTGTTGATTTAATTACTAGGGGGTGATAGGTACTTAAAGTTTTTGGAAAACCTAACGATTTAACTTAATTAACTAGTGTAAAGAGCCGACGTCAATACCTTTAGCTGCGTTGGCGGCCTTTGCTTTACGCGTTTTATCACCACTAAAAGCGTACTTTTCGTTATTATGTAAATGTGTCAGCCTGCCGAATAAGTTAACAGGTTCTTTATCGCTAATATATAAAGAGGCTTAACTTAGTTAAGTGTAAAAGGGAGGTCTCTTAAATTGCGTATAGGGCTATTAAGGTTTTTTAACACCCTTCCCTTTAGGCCATAGGTCCTAAAGGCATTTTTAAGCTAAACTAACTAGAAAAGTGTTTTAGCTAGCCTAATAAAGTTTTCTTTTAATACGTATATCCCTCGATATTTAAGTTTAGCTTTTAATTTAACTTTAATGGACTTTTAGGGTCCCTTTCAAATATAAATTGTTTAATCGCCGAAGAATTTACGAAACTTATAAAATACGTTGTCAAGGGTTTTACCGTTATCGTATTTCAAAATAAAATAGCTAATGAAATTGGTCAAATGCTTTTCGGTTAAGTTTTATTTGAAGTCGTTTCTTCCAAGGTCGTGGTTGTAATATTTGGCAAAAGCTATTACGAGGATTTTAATTGCTTTTTTTCCAAGTATGGTCGGTACTAACTTGAAATTAAGAACTTATAGTAACTATTTGAACGTTTTGGTTTGTATAGGATGTGTAGGGCGAAGGACTTGGTAATCTTAGGCGTAAAGACTTGGTGTTTTGGCGTGAAGTCGCGTGTGAACTTAGCGATTTAGCGTGAAGTAGCGTGATGTGTTTTTTTCGGCGTATCTTGGTGTTTCCGTAGTGTTTTCGCTTAAATTAACGAACTCGACGATTAAATTGACGTAGGGAAAGTGAAAAAAGTAATGTAGGGGTAAAGATTTGATGTAAATGGTAAGGTCGAAGATCGTGTTTTAATTGGTAAAGAGCGAATGTTAAAAGTTATTTGGCGTAAAGACTTAGTCGTTTTTGTAGTAATAGTACAAATAGTAGTACTGACTTAGCCATTTGACAATTTACCGAACTTTAAAACTTCTAACAGTCCATATCAACGTCTTAAAAAAGGATTAATAAAGATTTCTTGGTGTTTTTCGAGTAGCAATACCGTCGCCTACTTCCAGATTACCGTTGTGAACTAACGCAACTTGAAAGTCTTCTCTGTTTTCTTGCCATTGTAAGCTGGCACAGTACTAATAAAGGTCTTTTACAAGAATCTTTCTTCTACCCTAGCGATAACGCAAAGCGTAACAAACGAAAAAGAGCTTCTTTTTCTACTTAGATAATCTATGCTTAACTTAATAAGCACTAATCAGTATTGGTAGGGACTTAAATTATTGCAACGTTATAGATTCGAATCGTGATCGAAGTAACAGTAGTATTACATTGGTCAAGTGGTGGATGTATTGTTCTAAGTTTGGCAGACTGCTAGCCAGTCTGCGCAGTAATTTGTATAGCCAATTTCTTGGCCCATACCCTAGAGTGAAGTGAAGAGTATTGCACTCGACTTACACTCAATACACTAAGTGCATACAAACAATACGATCAACTTGAAGTTCAGTATAGTCAACCTTACCGTAAGTAAAGTTGATCTACTACACTGCATGTAGTACTATTCCAACACTGTCGAAGGTTAAGCTAATAATTTTTACAAACGGATCCTTCATTAATAATTCCTACCTATCCTTATCAATCGGATTTTTAATAGCCTTTGCTAATGAAAATAACGGAAAGCCTAATTTGACATTATTGGTAACCTAATATACTAAACCTCAGTTACGTATAAAAAGATTATACATAACTTACTAATTTCGGAGGTTTACGGTATAATAACGGATTTTAATGTAGGTATAGTATTATAGCAAACCCTTAACCTTATTACCAGACAGCTAAGTATTCGTTTTATCCAGGTGATGATTTATACCGACTTAAGGAACTTGTTCGAATGCCTTTTAAAGCTTGGAACCACTAACGAAAAACGCTTGATAATCGATATAATAACACTTTGTAAAGCCTATAAAGGGAGAGAAATTAAGGAGATTCGATGGATTGACGGCAGAGATAATCCTAATAACTTTATAACGAAGGTATCGCCAAATAAGGCCCTGAAAAGGTTTGTGGATAGCAACTGGTTAACTATATGTATCGAGAGCTACATTAATAGGTCGCCCGGGAAGCCCAAATTACGTAACGGCAGTTAAGGATATATTAGCAAACTGAAAGACTGCTAAAAAAGTGGAGGAATTAATGATTTCAATCTGTTTGATTGGTACGGCTGAAGTGGAAGCCTGTAAAGGCTTGTGGCGGAGGAACGTTTTGTGGGAATTAATAAACTCGGAAATCGAAGCCGTGGGGAAATTAACGATAAACGGGGTTAATTTACATGCAATTGAGTGAAATTTAGTATGTAAGTCAATTGAAATTGACAGGGGGTTGGAAAGTTGACGAGGTCGTGATTTAACGCTAACTAGAAAAGATTGGTCAACCACACTAGCGTACGCGCACAAACTAAAAAGCCGCCAGTATTGAAATAGTACTACACATAGTGTAGTAGGTCAACTTTACTTACAGTAAAGTTAACTAAACTTCTTCTTAAGTGTTTTTTTTGTGTAGACTTACCGTATTAAGTGTAAGTGGAATGCAGTACGCTGCATTTCACTCTAGGGCATGAGCCAAACAAGTCGCCATACAAATTACAGTGTAGACTAGCTAGCGGTTTGCCTAGCCTAGAAATATACATCTACCACTTAACCAATGAAATACTACTGTTACTTCGACTAAGATTCGAATCTACAACGTTGTAACGATCTAAGGTTCTACCAACAATACCGTGATTTTAAAAACAGTAGTATACAAACCATTAATTATCAATTTGACTTAGTTTAAATAGTTGAAGTCTCTGTATTCTTTGTGATTTGTGCTTTTCCTTCAGACACGATTTTATTAGTCTGTTAGTTAATTGTTTGTTTTGGAAACCCTATTGGACTTGAACTATAATATATTTAATTTGTTATTCAACAAAGGGTTTTTTTTTTTGAGATAGATATACTAAGTGTATTGGTAATATTTTAGGGTTTTCGATAATTTGATAGCGCTTTTATGATTTTAAACGATGGTGATAACGATAGAAATATAGAGTTGTATGAACCAAATTCTTATCTAAAGGGTATTTTGGATTACCTTTATAATATATAATAATTTAATACTCACAAATAAGAGGTATATTTTGGTTCTTCGCTTGGAAAACCTATTGACTGTGTTGTTAACGATTTGAACTATGTTTTTATTCATAGTTTGACTTTCTAGTGGCATCGCTTGCCTCCTAGTATATTTTTACTAGTTATTGATTTGAAATTTATTGAAATTCTTATCATGATTTTGAGTGAAGTTGACCACGTTTTAATACGGTTTTTTTTTATAGGTCTTTAGATGTTTCAACGTTCTAGATTCGAAGTATGGTCCTATTAACAGTATTATTGCAGTATTTATATAGTTGATTGTCATTAATTTGAGTTTGGCAGACCACCAGCCGATTTATATACTACTTCGTATAACCTGTTTCTTAGCCTATACCCCACATTAAATTAGGCACTCTACTGCAATTAACTTTACCTAGACTACAATTAAACTTTATTCTAGTACTAATGGTCTTTTATTTTGTAGTGTTAATACATCTTGTAGGAAAAGTTTTCAGTAATACAAGTGCTTCCCTATTCTTTTCCCACTGTCAATTAAAAAACAATTTCACCTCTTACCACTTGAAATCCCGCAAATACATGATAAATCACGTTTAAACTCAAATATCTTGATATACATATAACTATATACTCAACTTAATCATACCAATTAATTGAACCTGTATCGTTAATAATATAATAATCTTCCAATTTACTAAAGTACCTTTATTTTCCTCCCTATCTATCGTCACGTAATATTTTAATAAATAGCCTCTCAATGTAGCCCTAAATCTGTATAGTCAACCTATGATTTTCTACGAATCTTTTCAATGCCCTATTTGATATATTTTTCGTTATAATTTCAACCGGACTATCCTTGTCATCAATTTAACAAAACTCTTTAATTTACTCGATTTTGTAAATGTTGTGGGCAGCTATTAGTTAATTATTAGAAATTTGTATTAGTCGTTCCGAACTTTGAAAGGGTTTTAATTAATCCTCGTAAATCGATGCAAACAACGATAGGGATAGGTAGAATTTTGAATTATTTAGAGACGATATTAAGGGTTTTTTACATTAATATACACATATTGAAACCAGCTATTATACCGTAAATTTCAATGGGTAAATACGTTTCGTATAACCTTTCAATATTCAAAAATGATTTCATAAATTGCATTACCGGTAGTTACAAACTAATTATTTTGTAATTCGTCCTCGTATACGATCATTGTAGAGAATATAATTGAGAATGATAAGTCAATGTTGGTTGTGAAAAAGTCTATTCGAAAACATTATTGACTTGATTTTTGACAAGTTAATAAGGTGCATATTGATCCTCCAATCCCAATTATAGATCTAATACTTCAATCTTTTATTTAATCGATCATAATCCTTATTAATCGGGTTTCAAATGTATTTGTATTGGAATAGTAGTTATTTACAGTACAAACAAATTATATATACTTATAATTAGTTGGTTGTAATGACGGCAAATTGACTGTATTAACTGTAAGTAAAGTATAATAGGTGCCTACTTCAGGTTAGGGTATGGGCTAAGTATTTGGTCATACAAATTAGTGTGCAGACCGGTTGGAGATCTGCTAAACGTAGAAGTAACACATCATCTGTTGGTAGGCCTTTATCGTTACAACATAGTCGATTCGAATCACTGTGGTCGAAGTAACTAGTATTGAGTTGATATTGTTGATTGATGTGTAAGTTCTAAGTTTGGCAGACCTCCAGCTAGTCTACACACTAATTTGTATGGACAAAGGCTTTAGCTTATGCCCTACTTTGAAGCGGGTACCTGCAGTGAAGTCCCACAAACTACAGTCAATTTGCAGTACGTGTAATCAACTTTACTGTAAGGAAAGTTGACTTTACTGTACTGCATTTAACTGCTATTTCATTACTGGCGACTTTTTGTTTTATGCCTGCACGCCAGCATGACTTGCCATTAATTGATGGCAACCATTGAAATCCCTCCTTAATCTATAAGCCAGACCCTTATTAATTTCGATTAATCTGTACTAAAATCAACCTTAATTACGGCCCCTTGTGGCCCTTTTGCTCCACCTTTCTAAGATCTCCGTTCCTTAAATCCCGTATATAGATCTTTCGCTACAGACCTACGTAAATTAGGTACGCCACCACTTACGTACCTTTTACCAGTAGTTTTAATTATTGCTATTACTACTATTACCTTGGTAGTCTTCTAGTTTGCCATAATAACCTTATTCCTCCACGTTACCTGCTGGGTGGTCCACGTATCCCTCTATTCGTATGTTTAGTGTATTGCTGTCCACAAACCTTTCCAGGGCGTTATTAGGGATGGTCTTGGTTATGGTATAGGTAGGGTTATTTTTGCCGTCAATTTGCCGGAACTTATCGATTTCCTGGGCTTCCTATATCTTCTTCAACGCTATTACTTTTATTATTAGGCGTTTTTCATTAGTCGTGCCTAAATTTGACAGGTATTCGTAAAAGCTTCGGAAAATGGTATATATTACCATAAGTATCGATGGTACTTCTAACTATTTAGTGATAATCTTCAATATGCCTTTAGTTACTATATCGATATTAAATCCTATTATTATGCCGTAGACTTCCAAGGAAAGAATACTCCGGGTTACGCGTTTACATTTAATAGATATTTAATAACAACATTTCCGGTAATCGTCAATTTCCCTTTAAACTTATCCTTGTCAACGATCATTGTCAGGAAGCCGATTCACGATGTAAGGTTAGTATTGTTAACAAATAACCCGTTTATAAAAATTATTAACTTCGCCTTCGTTAAATCTATAAAAATTATATCAATTCTTCGTTTTACATAGTTCATTTACTACTAAATCCGTTCATTCAACTTGTTAAAATTTTCTTTTTATAGGTTTTATACCTGTGTCATAATGGAAAGGTCGTATAATGTTTCCAGTTAAAATAACGTGGTAATGTAGGCCGCATATTCCCTTTGTTTTCAATATCTTTGATTTTGCCTTATCGGTCTTATTAATAATCGTTGGGCTTTTAGCTTACCCCTTTTAACGTAGGTTAATATTAGTATCTATTTTAGCCTTAAAACTATGGATACGGAGCAATAATCCGTTAAAGTTAAGTTATATATTTTCGGCTAACGTTTTGATTAACTTACACTTTTAAAGGCCTAACTTTTCGATAGTACGTTATTTATCCATTAAAAACCCAGTATCGCCGAAGAAAAAAATTTATTTATTTATATTATTACAATATTAAAGTCTTTGATCTTTATCATTAATAGGTACAGGTTAAAAGTTAAAGTCTTTATACTAAGCCTGTTTCAAAAGTTTGTTTAATACGTTAGAAACCAATATACGCCTACCTCAGCCAATTCGTATAAAATCTTGATACAACGTATTACCGTGTTAGCCGAAAACTTGTCCCTTAGTTTTTGGTCAGCTTTAATAGTATAATCTATTGAAGATCAGTGGTAAATCACGTATACGTTTACGTGATGTCACGACTATTGAATATAAACTGACCTTTTATGTTAGTAGTCAAATTAGTAATAATAGCAACGATTAAGTATTGACTAATATTTTGGATTGTAAATAATTAAGACAGAATTTAATCTTTACCTTTATCACCGTATTTTTAAGCGATCAGCCGTGACTTTTCGTACGACCGGTCCGTGGTTTTGCCTTTTACTTCGTAGATTATCCTTGACTTAAAGATAATAACGTTTTGGCTTTTGAATTACGTTAACAGTACAAATTATATAACCCCTCGTGATAGGAAGCCGTTAATTTCAACTTGGTTACTTTCCTTAAAAGGCTTACCTAGTATGTTAATAATGCTTTCGGCACGTAACTTAAAGTCAAATTTTCTGTTAAACTTCTCTTTTCAAGATACTTACACCGTTATATAAGTTTTTTCGGGCTTATATTTCCTATCGACGTCATCCTCTTTAGTGTATATCCTCCTTTTAGGTGGTCGTTCACGCCGCCGACGTTTTATTAGCGTGTTAATAATTGGTTCGGAAGGGTTTTATCAGCTGATTTGGTTGGCTCGGAGGTTATTGAAGTTAGGATCTTTATTAAACTTATGGAGGTCGAAGGGTTTTTGGTACGGCTTAACCTGTGTAGTTCGGAAAGTTTTAGGGCCGTTAGTAGTTTTAATGATTATATTTGAATTGGTGATAATTTAGATCTTATACGTCCCATCTCATTTACCTGGTTTACGACTCATGAGGACTTTACTTTGAAGGGAGAGTAAAAGCACGTTTGTTATTAAAGGTCTGTTTTTAGTGTTAAGGGTATTATTATACTGGCGGCGTACCGATTCCTTCTTTAGCTTTTTTAAAGCTTTATTATATGCCATTTTGCGTTTCTAGGTACTTAACTATGGTAGAAACTTAGCTGTTATACGTGGATAGGCCTTAAATACTAGTAAAGTTGGTATAAATCCATTAAGACTAATAGTATCGTTAAAACTTTTTACCATTATTTAAAGTCGTAATTTTTAATTTGTAAAGCTTTCTATTTTCAATGTAAGGATATAGTAAGCCTGTTGTAAGAGAGCGTATACCCCTTCGACCTTGTTAATACCCTAGTAAATTTTAACGAGGATATTGGTAGGCCTTAGACGTTTCAACGTTGTTGATTCGATTGGTCTTCAAAGTAACAGTAGTATTTCGTGGTTAGATGGTGAATGTATTGTTCTAGGTTTGGCAGACCGCTAGCCGGTCTACACTGTAATTTGTATAGCCAATTGCTTGGCACGTGCCCTAGAGTGAAGTGTAGCGTACTGTACTCGACTTATACCCAATACAGTAAGTCTGCAAAAAGCAATACACTTGTAGTACAGTTAACTTTACTGTCAGTAAAGTTGACCTACTGCACTGCATGTAATACTATTTCAATACTAGCGGCTTTTTAGTTTGTATACATACGCTAGTGTGGCTAACCAATCTTTTCCAGGTACCACTAAATTGCCTCCTCGTCAATTGGCCAGACCCCTGTTAATTCTAGATGACTCTCATACTGAATTACACCTAATTGTATACAATTCAACCCCATTTAACTTTAATTGCTCCGTTACTCCGAGGTCAGAGTTTATTAACCCCCCCAAAAAGTTTTTTCGCTATAAAGCTTTACAAGCCTTCACTTTAACCATGCTAGTTAATCTCGCTAACCTCAATTCCCTAGCAGTCTTACAATTTGCCGGCACATCCTTGCTCGCCATTACGTAATCCGGGCTATTTAGGCGGTTTATCAACGTAACTCTCGATTCGTATAGTCAGCTTATTACTATCCATAAAAATTTCCAAGGTTTTGTTTAGTAATCCTGTTATTATAGCGTCGGCGGAGTTATCTTTACTATTAATTTATCGGAATTCCTTAATCTTCCTTCCTTCGTAGACCTCGAAGAGCGCCATCACGTCGATTATCAGACGTTTTTCACTAGTGTGTTCAAGTTTTGAAAGGTATTTAACCAGGCTCTTTAAGTCAGTATAAATTACTACCGGGATAAGAGGAATTCGTAATTGCCTGGTAATAATATTAAAGGTCTCTTATAGTGTTATACCTATATTAAATCCTGATATTATACCATAGAAATCCGATGATAATACGTTTCGTGTAATCCTTTTGTATTTAACAGAGGACTAGTAAATTAAACTGGTAGTACTACTTAACTGATTTTTTCTCCTATCTTTATTAACGAGGGTTATCAGAAAACCGATCTGTAAAAACAAGTCGATGTTTTTTGTAAAAGACCCATTCTTAAAGATTATTAACTTAGCCTTTGAAATGTCAATTAACACTATATTAGTCCCGCGGTTTAGGTTTCGCATCTGCCTCTCCAACCTCCTATTTAATTGATTCAAGTTTTTATCCGTTAATATTTGTACTTATGCCGTAATGAATAAATCGTAAAAGGCCTTCAGTTGGTATAAGGTGGCAATATAACTACCCTGTATACGTTATTTTAAGTACCGTTAAACCTTAGCCTTATTAGTCTTGTCGATCGTAGTAAAACCAACATCTTGACCCTTTTAGCAAAAGCTGAAGTTAGCATTAATACTAAGTATACGGATTAACGATCCATTAAAGTTAAGTTAATTCTTTTCCATTAACGTCGTTACTAACTTGTAATTCCAAAACTTAGAGTTTTTAATAGTTTATTATTTTAATTTCACAAAGTTAGCCGTTTCGATGAAAAGAGTATCGTTAGTTTACATATCCACTATACCGAATTCATTCTCTTTTATCATTAGCAAACACAGGTCGTATATTCAAAACTTTATCGTTAACCAAGATTTAAAACACAAATAATAAATTAGAAATGCATAGATACATGCCTTAGCTAATTTATATAGTGGTTCAATATACCGTATTAACTTTCCTAAAAGGTAGATAACACGTAGCTTTTACGTTAGTTTTAACAATACAATCCTTTGTAAATACGTTACTAATTATATATAGGTTTACGTAATATCACGACAATTAAGTATAAATTTGCCCTTAGTTTTAGCTAATAAACTTATTATTAGAGTAACTGCTAAGCGTTAGCTAATCTTTTAAATAGTCAGCGACTACGTGAGGATTTAATCCTTATCTTCATCGCGGTATCCTTAAGCAATTAATCGTGATTTTTGTACGGCCGCCCCGTAGTTTTTCCTTTAACTTCATAAATGATTTTCGACTTAAAAGTCGTAACTTTCGGGTCTTAAAGGTTAAAGTCAGTTTTCAACACAAATTGTATAACACCCCGGGTTGGTAAACCGTTAATTTCAACCTTATAGCTTTTTTTAAAGGGTTTACCGAAATTTTTAATAATCTCTTATATCCTAAACTTTATTGCCAAGTCTTTATTATTCTTCTCTTTTCTGCTTACTTAAGTAGTATTCTATATACGGCCCGATATATATTCCTCCTTTTCAATGTTATCCTTCTTCTTTAGGGGTCGTTCATGCCGACAACGTTTTATCGACTTATTAACAACGGGTAAAGAGGGTTTGTATTAATTAGTTCGCTTTACTTAAAAGGCTTAAGGGTTTTCATTTTTAATACCGCTAATGTAAGGCTTAACCTGGGTAGTTCGAAAGGGTATAAAGCCGTTGATAATTTTAATAACTATTTTAGAGTTTGTAATACTTAATATTTTCTATAGCCTTTTTCATTTACCTAGCTTCCGCTATACGAGAATTTTACTTTTTAACGGCAAAGTAATTACGTTGATCATTAAAGAACCATTCCTAGTATTAAGGGCGTTATTAATTTAGCGGCGTGTTAATTACCTTCGTAGTTTCTTTAAAGCTTTGTTATATACCGCAACACGTTTTTAAGTACTGACCGAAGGCGGAAATTTATTCGTTAAACGTGGGTATTACTAAGCTATTAGAGCTTACGGTCTTATTAAGACCCTTTACTGACATTTGTAGGCGTATCTCCGGATCCGTAGAGATTTTAATTTCCAACATAACGATATTATACGTTTGGCTAAATAGGGCGTGTGCTCTTTTAACCTTTTCAATGCTTTAGTAGGCTTTTAAAAGTACTTATTTACACTAAATACCTATTATTTTGGTATCTTCTTGAAATTCTACTGCCGCAAAGTTGGTACCGGTATCATTGACGACGACGTTAGGTGGGTCTAGGTACATGTTAATCCATAATATCCTTAACATTCCTACGTATCCTTTACCGAAAGGGATTTTAAAAACTTAATTCCGTAAAAAAAGTTTGCTAAATTAACTACGTAAAAAACAGGTTTATTATTTAAATAAAACATATTAATAAAGATGTTATAGATAAAGTCTTTATAATTCTTTAATATAAATTTTAATATTCGGAGGGCTTAAACCTACGTTTAATAATGGTCGCATAACCTTTCAATAGCTTCAAGGGTAAAGTATTCCGCATTGCTATGCCTTACGGACTTTAGGACTTTATATAACTTGTTAACAATTAAGTAGTTAAAACGCTAGTGTAATTAACGTATCTCCGGCTCCGTCAGATTTAACACCACTACTTCCGGGATTTAATAATAAAACCATAGGTATCCTCACTTAAAGGCGAGTGAAAACCTCTGGCTATTCTCCAATAACTCGTTTACATTAACGTGAATGTTAACGCTAAGGGTCGTTATATTCTTTAAGCAAAGTTAAAAAGGGGTAGGGGATTTAAGAATGTGAAATGTAATCGATCCTATAATAATTTAAACTACAGTTATCCCTAGTAATGATAATTATTCGCCTAGGATAAAGACAACTTTAACTTTACTAGTATTATAACGATTAATCTCAGTGGTTGTAATACTTTCCCTCTGTAATACTATATATTCCTAATAGCCTCTTATTAAGTAACTTACGGCCCCAATGTCTGGTATAATACTTTAAAACGTATAATCCGCGTAACGATATCGATGGTTAAAGATATGTAAGGGAGTAAAGGTATAATTGGAGCGAAGGTAAGGGTTTTCACCGCCTAAACAGTACAGGAAGATATAGTTGGTTAGTTAGTAGGCCGTTGTATCAAAGGCAGTATTTTCGTACTACTTAATCTGGTTAAAAGCGTTAACGAAATTATTCAGCTTATCGCCTTTAACGTCTTCAGCTTAATTTAAGTAATATTATTCCAAAGTAATAAGGAATTAAATGTAGTACGTTGTTTTATTATTATTACGCTCGACGAGGTGGTGCCCAGTTAACCAATAACTATCCTTGACACAAATTCAACATCTTTTATCATTATTACGACGATAGTACTTTTGGTCAACTAGTTCGCCTGAATTTTATTAGCTTTAACATAAATGTTACCTCTAATTTGGGGTCGAGGTTAATAGGCTTGACTTGAGGCGTTATGGGCGTCCGTATTTGCGGTCGATATAATTAATTACCGTAAGGTTTTCCTTATTTAAGTTAAGAAAGTTGCCGGCTTAAAAATACATCCCGAGCGAATTTAGTGTAAGTGCTATTACGGTGGCAAACGAAGAGAGTAACTGGCTAAAAAACCCTTCGTAAGTTGTATCCGGGCGTTATAGGGCGTATTAGAACTTGTTAACACCCGTAACTATTACCCGTACCTGTTCGCAAAGTTTGCCTTTGCTAATATAGGTTTTCCTTATTGCTTTTTTAGCATATTATTAACTTGTCGAACATTTGGTTAAAAATATCTATTGGTAATTTCTCCTCCTTTTTCTTTGCTATTATTATAGTTCACCTTATAGTAGCTTAATCTATATGGTATTATGCGAGGTAAAAGTCGTATTCGAAGTAGCCCTTTATGCCATCATAAATATTATGAAATGTAGTGGCGTTCGTTAGGAAGGTTAAGTAATAGTCTTTGGTGTAACCTATAAGGATTCCTAGAAATAGTAAGTAAAATCTAGATGGTAGGATCTCTATTTATTTATAAATATTCAGGAAAGGTATTATGTTGGTGTAGAAAAGATTATAAGGTTTCCCGTTATACTTCTTTATATTATTCCAGATTTTGACGAAGTCCGTCATAAGTTTATAGTTAATATTAACCATTTTGATAAGTCTTGGAGGAAGGTCGCGATAGTTCCTCCAACCCTAAATAGTACCCAGTAGTTTAAGCCTCGGGGCTTCCGAAGTACGGTGTTAAGGGTAATTGCTAGTTGCTTAGCCCGAGGGATAAAATCCAGTAGTAGCACCTGTAGTAGGTTTGCAAGCGTAAGTTAATCTAAAGGGAAAAGGTTTTTAAGGATCCTAGCAATTAAATTACTAAGTTAAGATAGATACTTAAAGGTTTTAGGAGGCTTGGCGATCTTACTCAATTAACTGGTATAAAGCGCTAACGTCAATACCTTTGGCCATGTAGGCGGCCACTACTTTTCATGCCCTATCACCGCTAAAAGTGTATTCCGCGTTATTACGTAATAATAACAAACTTCCGAACAGGTTAATAAGTTCCTTATCGCCAGCGCATAAAGAGGCTTAACTTAGTTAAAGGTAGGTTAGAGGTTTTTTAAAACATGTATATAGGCATTGGGGTCTTTTAACGTCATTCCATTTTCTCTAAAGGTCTTGAGGATTAGGATTTTAAGGGAAGTCTTCTTGTTAGGCTAATTCGACGAAGGTTTCTGCCAGTTCTACTAGTGTATTGTTAGAAATATAAATGCCACGACGTGTAACCTTCTTTTTTAACTTGATTTTAACCGTAAGTTAGATTATCTTTCATATATTAAGGGTTTAGTGGCTAAAGAAATCGCGAAAGTCTTGTAAAGCGCAAGCACCACAACCGTATTCGTCATCGAGGTCCGCATCGATAATATAATAACCAACATAATTGGTTAAGTAGGCTTTAGTTAAGGTCTTATTAACGACCGTAATTTGGAGCTACTAGTCGTAATGGTTGAGGAAAACTAATCCGAGGGTTTCAACTTTTTTTATATATTCCTGCCTTGGAGCTACTTTAACGGTTCAGCTTATATAAGATGTGTAGGGTAAATAACTTGGTAATATTGGGCGTAAAGACTTGGTATTTTGACGGAAAGTCACGTAAGAACTTGATGATTCAGTGTAAAGTCATGTAATGTAGCTATTTCGACGTAACTTGATGTTTTCGCTAAAAGTAGTGAACTTAACGATTAAAGTGACGCGGGAAGTTAAAAAGAGTAAAATATAGGCAAAAGTTTGGTGTAAAAGGTTAGAGCAAAGGTTGGTATTGGTAGTAAAGGTTGAGGGTTAATTGGTGTGGTTGTTTGGTGTAGGAACTTAGTTGTTTTTGCAGTAGTAACACCCGCAGTAGTACTGACTTAGTCGTTTACCAACTTACCGAAATTTGAGACTTCTGATAGTAAATTTCAACGTCTTCAAAAAGGATTAATAAAGATTTCATAGTGTTTTTGATAATGATACCGTCGCTACGTCTAAGTTGTCGTGAAAACCGACCCAGCCTAAAAGTCTTCTTTACTTACTGCCATGAAAACCAACGCAGCAGTAAAGACCCTTCGCAAGAATTTTTCTATTACTCTAGCGGTCATTTAACTTAAAGCGTAACCAGAAAGTAGCTTCTTCTTTTACTTGGATTATCTGTGCTTAACCTAATAGGTAGGCAAGCACTAATCAGTATTAGTAGGCCTTAGACGTTACAACGTTGTCGATTCGATTAGTCTTCAAAGTAACAGTAGTATTATGTGGTCAGATGGTGAATGTATTGTTCTAGGTTTGGCAGACCGCTAGCCGGTGTGCACTGCAATTTGTATGACTAATTGCTTAGCCCATGCCCTAAAGTGAAGTACAACGTACTGCACTCGACTTACACCCAATACGGTAAGTCCGCACAAAGCAATACACTTGCAGTACGGTCAACTTTACTATCAGTAAAGTTGACCTACTGCACTGCATGTAATATTATTCTAACAAGGGACCTATTAATAATAAATCCCTATTAACTTTATATTAGTTGAAAACTTTATTGTGAGAAATTTAGTACCGGTATCGTAAACTAGAACTTTAGGTAGACTAAAGTACGTATTAATTTAGAATGTACGTAATACCTTCTATATTACTTTTACCGTAATCGTTTTAAAAAACTTAACGCCGTAAAAATCCGTAACGGAGTTTATAAACTGTAATACTAACTCGTTGTTTGGGTAAAACACGTTTACGAAAACTTCCGAATTAAAGTTTTGATTTTTTTAACGTAAATTTAAAGTTTAAAGGGGTTTAGGAGTATATTTAGTGATGGTAGTAAAGCCGTTTAACTTCCTTTAGAATTAGTAAGTTTATATCCTTATAACTAATTTCTTTGAAGACTTTGTAAAGCTTATTAGTCATTGAGTAGTTCAACCTACGATGTAGTTAACGAAGTTTCATCTTCATTAAGTTTAATATTACTATCTTTAGACTTTAAAGATAAAACCAGAAATACCTTTATTTAAGGTTGGGTGAAAACCTTATACTGGCCTTAACTTATACTAGTTCGTTAGTTTAAATATTAACGTTAACGCCAAGGTTTATTATGTTTTTTAAGAAAAGGAGGAAGGGGGTATCAGATTTTAAAATGTGAAAAACAATAGAGTTAATAATAATTTTGACCATCGTCTTTTCCAGTAGAGAAAGTTTTTTTCTAGAGTTAAAGCCAACTTTGATTTTATTAGCATTCGCGTATTTAAGTTTCGTAATAATATTAGTATCCTTTTGTAACGCGATGTATTGCAAATAGACTCTTATTAAGTACCGTGCCACTCTCGTATCTGGTATAATTCTTTAAAAGCCTTTTTTCGCGTAGCGGTCTCAAATGGTAAAAAGATATATAGGGCTAGGGTTTTTATCGTCGTGGCGATGATAAGGGTTTTTACTTGTAAGGAGGTATAAAAAGGTGTGGTCGGCTAGTTATTACGTTGTTTTCGAGTTAGTATTAGTATTAGTATTTTCGTGTCACACCACAACTTTTAACTTATTTTCTATTTCTTCATCATCATTTTTTTAAATTATATAACTTGCTCGATATAATACTAATTAGAAGTAAAAAGGAACTACGTGTAATATATCACTTAATTTACTTTACGTTCGGTGGCAGTATAACGTATTGACTTCCAACCTTATTTGCCGTAAATCCAATATTTTTTAACGCTTAATATAAGCTTGTTTAGCCGGCTTAAAGACCTTAAAGAAAAGGAATACCCTCTTTCGTGGGTAGAGGTACGGACCTTCCGTTAATCGTATTAGCTGGGACTTTTATATCATCAATTAATGTAGTACGAATGGGGAGGGTTTTCTTCCTCATTACTAAATTACGGAGATTAGGGGTATATATTAGTCGAACCGGAGATTCGTGAAGTTACGGTCGTTAGCGAGTAACAAAATTAGTTAAAAAAACACTTTGTAAGTGTTATCAGGGTACTGGAAAGCGTATTCAAACTTTTTATAGCCCTTAATTGCTTATAAGACCTATTTGTGTAAGGTATCTTCGCCAACTCACACGTTCCCTATGACTTGTTAGTAGAGAGTTAGCCTGTTAAACATGTTATGAAGGAAATATATTTTACTTTTTGACTTTTTTTGGTAATTTAATTTATAATACCATTTAACAATGTTCCAGTCTGTGTGGTATTAGGTAAAATTAATATTTCATTTGAAGTGGCTGTTTAAGCCATTATAGATTTTGCGAAAGGAGGCATAATTCGTTAAGTATCGAAGATAGTAATTCTCGGCTTAGCCGGTAATGATACTGGGAAATAACGAGTGAAAACATGGTTATTTAACTTTTATTTGGCGGCAGATATTGAAGAATGGACGTAATTTGACATCGAGGGTGTACGGCTTATCTTTATACCCCCCCCTCCCCCAAATCCTAACGAACGTGGTAATTACTTTATAATCCGTATCTACTATGGGAACAAGTCAAAGGGGAAGGGTGATATACTAGTCGTAAAGACCTTTTATATTTTTTGGCTGGGGAAAATACTGGGGTTGTTAGTGTTAGTGGGCAGGATAGTTGCTTTTGGCTAAGTTGAAAGGTAAAAAGCTAGTAGTTGTACCCATAATAGGCCCGCGCGTAAAGCCGGTCCTTCCTTAATTTGGCTGCTAAAACTAAACATGTTTAAGAGCTTAAGGGAAATTAGTCTAATAGATTTCGTCGTAGGGGACTTAGTGATAATCCTCTTAGTATTAAGGGATCCATCGAGGTTCCTGTTTAATTAACTGGTGGATTTGAGGGTTTACTTAGTATAAGTTAACTAATTCTTTACGTTTACTTATTTGGGTTTAAGCAGGGTTTTAAGAACGTGTATGTAGGCGTTAGGGGTTATTATCGCTAGCAATCTCCTTATCTTTAACTGAGGTTTATTAAGGGTTTCTATCTGTGGCGTATTCGTAGAGTATATCAACCAGGTTGCCTTCCTTTCCTTTTTTCGCAGGTAGTTTAACTCTTCGAGCTAACAGGTCGATCTTTAGTCTTATTTTTACCTATTTTTCGGTTTTTTTCTACATATATAAACTTCAATCTCAAAACTATTTTTAAAAGTCATCGACGGCTATAAGTCCACAGCTAGTTTTAGTAGTGTTTATGTCGAGAATTAATCAGCCGATTACGTTGATTTGGTACTTTGGGGTAAAGTTTTCAGTGGCTTCGGTATATCAGAGCTTTTAGTCGTAGTGTTTTTCGAAGATGTTGCCAAGGTCTTTAATTGGCTTTTATCATTCGAGGTCGGTAATAGCTTTAAAGTAAGCGTTTTCGGTAGAAATTTTGACGTTTCGGCTTGTATAAAACGTGTGGGGTGTGTAAAATGAATGACTTGGTGATCTTAGGTATAAAAACTTGGTGTTTTGGCATGAAGTCGAGTAGGAATTTGGCGACTTGGCGTTGAATCGCGTAACGTGGCTGTCTTGGTATAACTTGTTGTTTACGCTTAAAGTAGCAAACCTAACGATTAAAGTAGTATAGGGAGTGAAAAGAGTAAAACAGGGCAAAGATTTGGTGTAGTACGTAAGTTCGGAGGTTGTTTATTATATTAGGTTGTTTGGCGTAGGGACTTAGTCGTTTTTCTTACAGTAATAACACTCGTAATAGTACTAACTAAGCCGTTTAATAACTTTCCGACTTGGTGATCTTTAAGACTTTTAGGCGGTTAATCTTAACGCCTTTAAGAGGAATTAATAAAAATTTCTTGGTACTTTCGAGTAGCGATACCGTCTCTTACTTATAGACTGATGCAAACAACTATACAGTCTATAAGTCTTCTCTACTTGCTACCGCGAACAACTGCATAGCGTATAGGGGCCCTTCGCAAAAACCTTTTCTTTACCTTGCTTAAACAAAGCGTAATAACCAGAAAGCAGCTTTTTCTTCTACTTAGCTAATCTGTGCTTAACCTAATAAGCATTGATTAGTATTGGTAGGCCTTTATCGTTGCAACGTAGTTGATTCGAATCAGTATGGTCGAAGTAATTGGTGTTGCGTTGATATTGTTGATTGATGTGTAAGTTCTAAGTTTTGAAGACTACTAACCGGTTTGCAGACTAATTTGTATGGCCAAACGCTTTAGCTTGTGCCCCACTTTAAAGTGGATACTTACTGCACTGCACTTGCAGTGCAGTCCCATAAACTACAGTCAATTTGCAGTACGTGCAATCAACTTTACTGCAAGGAAAGTTGTCTTGACTGTACTGCATTTGACTGCTATTACAACATCACCACTTTTAATGCAGTACTAGTTACTTCGGGTACCAGAGATTCGAATCAACTACATTGCAACAAAAAAAAACTACCAACAACTTTGCAATAGATAGAGCGTATGATACTTTCAGTTAATATAGGATCGCAATATAATTTCCACAAATACATTATTCCAAATACTATTCAACTCTTACAACGTAAACTTCATTAATGTTAATGAAACTAATAATTTATCCCTTTTAACACAAACTAAAGTATTGGGTATCAATATCATCAATATCATACAAACGAATTAATAATCCATTAAATTTGAGATATTTACCATCAATTAAAATAGTAATCGATTTATAATTCAAAAACGTCGAATATTTAATCGCGTATTTTTTTGCTACCATAAAGCTAGCAATTCCGATTAGAATTGTATCGTTAATTTTCGTAGCCATTATCCCTAGATCTTCATCATGTTACATAATTAATTATAATAGATTGTAGATTAAAGATTTCATACATTTTTGTGGATTAAAATACAACTGATAATCTAAAACCAATAAAAACTTGTTTCAGCCAATATATATAATGTTTAATGTATTTGATAACTGTTTTAAATAGGGATTTACCATGAAATTTTGAGGTAATTCCAACTAAATGAACTTATATAAATCAATCGCTAACTATATATACATTTAAATAATGTAATAAATATCAAGGGTCAACTTCCCATGAATACTTGCTAGGAAACTTGTTACCAATACAACTATTAAATGTTAATTAATATCTTAAATCTTTAACGATAATATAAAAATCCAATCTTTACCTTTATTACTATTGGAGTAGTAATATCTTCAGTGCCGTAGGTCAAGTTTACTTAGAATAAACTTGACTATACTGACTGCAAGTTGAGTGTATTGTTTTATGTGGGCCCACTGTATTAGCTGTAAGTCTAGTACAATATAAGCCCACTTCATACTAAGGCATGGGCCAAGAAATTGGCCATGAAAATTACTATGCAGACCGGCCAACGGTCTGCTAAACCTAGAACAATATATCCACCACTTGACCACGTAATCCTACTGTTACTTAAACAAATCGAATCGACAAAGTTGTAACGTCTAAATCCATACCAACACACATCAGTGCTTATTAGGTTAACCATAGATAAGCTAAGTAAAAAAAGAAGCTACTTTCCAGTTACACTTTTTAAAAAACCAACGTAAAAGAAAGATTTTTACGAAGGGCCTTTACTACTATGTCGGTTTTCATGGAAGCTTAGAGATAGCGACGGTATAGCTATTAAAAACACCAAAAAAAATTAACGAATTGTTTTTAAAGACATAAAAAATAATTATCAGAAATCTTGAAGTTTGGCAAGTTAGTGAACGGCTAAGTTAGTACTATTAAGGGTATTACCACTATAAAAACGACTAAGTAATACGGCCTATAACCATTAAACTTTAACCGTTACCTATAATAATAAACGATCTTACACCTTACCCTTTAAACTAAACCTTTATCATTACTTCATCTTTTTCACTTCCTCTACGTCAACTTAACTGTTAAAATCGCTGCTTTAAGCGAAAAACCCTAAAATTCGTTAAGTAGCGCCAGAAAAAGCTACGTTACGCGAATCCACGCTAAATTGCCAAGTTCTCACATGATTCTACGCCAAAATACTAAGTTCCTTATACCTAATATCACCAAGTCCCTTGCCCTACGAGCTCTACACGTTCTACACAAATCAGAACGTTAAAATGGCTGCCGAAAGTGCTAAGTTTTAGGCCATTACCGATCTAGCCTAAAAATAAGTAACCAAAAACCTTGAAATAATTTTCATTAACTATTGCGACAAACAATTTTAGATTACGAATATTAATAAAATTTCAACTAAAGATTACCTAACCAATAACGTTAACTAGTATATCCTTAACGCAAACCTTAATAAAAAATACAGCTGTAATGCCCATACCGTTTAAAATTTCCGTACGTTTAACCATTAGACTTTTAATATGGGAAATATAACTCAATGTACGGTTAAAACTAAATTAAAAAAAGTTACTCGCCGTAACATTTATATCGATAAAAAGATCCCATTAAATCTAGTTAAAACCTTTTATAAACTGGCTTAACAGGATGATCCCCCATAAAATTCTTTCCCTTAAAACCTCCGAGGAAAAGGCAAAGGTGTTAAACACATTTAACGCCTTTACACGCGATCTAGGGAACCTACCCTTCACCCTTAACTAAGTCAAGCCTCTTCACGCGTTGGCGATAAGAAACCTATTAACCTACTCAGCAACCGGGTACCTCCACAAGAAAATGCAAAGTACGCTCTTAACGGTGATAAGATACATAAAACAACAACCTTCAACGCGGCTAAAAGAATTATAGTTAACACTCTATACCATCAATTAAGCAAAATCACCAAGTACTTCAAAACCTTTAAGCCCTTATTACCCCCTAGCCCTTTAATCATCCTGTCTCCAAAAAGCCTTCCCACAACAGGTTTAACTATACACGAAAACTTACTATAGGTCCTACCAAAAAACTTGACCCCTCGAGATAGTCGACTAGAAATTACCCTTAACACCGTGTCTTGGAGGTTCCAAAGCTTAAACTACTTGGAAATACCACCAATAAAGATTAGGATAACTATTGCGACCTACTACCAAAACCTGTCAAGATAGTCAATATTAACTATAAACTTCTTACAAACTTCGCTAAAATCTGAAACAATGTGAAAAATTATTATGGAAAGCCTTACAACCTCCTCGATACGAAAATGATTCCCTTTGAAATATCTGTAAATAAATAAAGGTTCCTCCTTCTAGCTTTCACTTACTGTTTTCCGAAATCCTTACAAGTCACACCAAAGATTACTACTTGACCTGTCTAACTTGAATAACTAACTTTCGTAAAGTTTACAATAGTATAAAAAGCTACTTCGAATACAACGTCCACCTCACTTAATATCATACTAACTAGGCTAGAACCAGGTAGGCCGCGATAATAATAATAATAATAATAAAAGAGGAAACACTAATGGATATGCTAAATTAGATGTTTGATAAGCTAATGTTATACTAGCATGTAATAGGTAAGGTTTACGCTGATGAAGCCACATTTTGAGAACAGGTACAGGTAGCCTTTACAGGCATTGACTAGTTTAAATACACCCTATAACGCTTAAATACCACCTATAAAATTTTCTTTAGCCAGTTACGCTCCTCGCTTACAATTATAATAACGCGTATACAAAACTCGTTTAATATATACCACTAAAACGGCAACTTCCCTAATGTAAATAAAAAAAACTTACGGTATTTAACTACGTTGATTGCAAATACAGCTACGGACGCTCTTAACGTCTAAAGTTTAGCCTATTAACCCTAAATTAAAAGTAACAGCTATGTAAATATTAACAAGGTCAAGAGTTGAACAGACCTGTTAATAGTAAAAATGACCGTTGTAATAGCGGTAAAAAAGATTATATCTATAAAAAGTCTAGTTACTAGTTAACTCACTACCCCTACACCGAAAGAAACAACAAAAAGGTAATATATTATATCTAGTATCCTACTACTTTTAAACGGGACTATTTAAACCAAATTGTCAACTTTAAAAGAGACGATCGAATTAACGGCGGCAATAGTTGTAAACAAATCAAATAAAATGAAGATACAGTTCCTAACGCGACTTAATAACTAGCCGACCACGCCTTCTTATACCGCTTAGGCAGTAAAGACACTTACCTTTGCTCTAACCAAGCCCCAGATTCTTTATACACCTTTAACCTCCGTGATATTTACGCGAACCACACGTTTTAAAGTATTATTCCAGATATAGGGGCAATAAAGTACTTAATAAAAAGCTATTCGAAATACGTAACACTACAGAGAGAAAATACTACGGCTACTGAAATTGATTGTTACGATACTGGTAAGGCTAAAGTTGGCTTCAGACCAGCCGAACAACTATTGTTATTAGGGATAATGGGAATTCAAACTGTTATTAGGTTAATTACGTTTTATATCCTTCAATCTCCTACCTATTTCTTTCTTTACTTAAAGGATATAAAAACCCTCAGCGTTAAGTTAATATTGACGCTAACGAACTAGTTAAAAACGGCTAAAGGTTTATCTTTACGTTTAAGTAGAAACACTTATAATTTTATGTTTAAGGTCCAAAGCAATTGTATTAAACCTAATGAATCTGGAGATACTTTAACTACACCATCGCTTTAACCACCTTACCGTTAATGAGCTATACAAAATTCTAAAGTCCGTAACATATAAAAATGTAAAATACTTTTCCTTAAAATTCATTTAAAATCTTTACCACCACTTCTAAACGTACAATCAAGCCTTATAAAGATTCAAATTTACATTAAAAGATGATAAGGACTTTAACTTCAAGGTTTTTATTAATGTATTTTACTTAAACAATAAACTAATTCTTTATATCGTTAATTACGTAACCTCTTTTTACAAATCCAAATTCCTAAAGTCCCTTTCGGCAAAAGATACATGGGAAAAGCTAAAAATAC
This sequence comes from Anisogramma anomala, assembly GCA_038502455.1. Taxonomy (NCBI): domain Eukaryota; kingdom Fungi; phylum Ascomycota; class Sordariomycetes; order Diaporthales; family Gnomoniaceae; genus Anisogramma; species Anisogramma anomala. Next base: position 3,295,806 of record JASMMZ010000006.1, read on the forward strand.
TGTAGATTAATGCATACTTAAGCCTACATGAAATCGTCGTCCGCAATACCGGCATTAATTTCATAACGGCGAAGTTTTAAAAAGATACTAAAATAATAGGTATTTAGTAGAAACAGGTGCCTATAAAGACTCACTAAAGTATCGAAAAAATGAAAAAGGTATATAACCTAGTTTGCTAAACGTATAATATCTTTAAGCTAAAAATTAAAAACTTTACGAATTCGGAAGCACGCCTTTAAATAGAAGTAAAGAGCTTAAATGATATTATGGGACGTAACGACTTAGTATTAATGCTATTGATCTTTGGAGCATACCTACGCCTAACGAGTGAATCCCCACTATTAACAAGTACCTAAAAGCGAGCTATAGTCTATAACAAAGTATTAAAAGAACTACGGAAGGAGTCGGCATGCCTCCAGGTTAACGATGCTCTTAACACCAAGAACGACCCTATAATAATCGACGTACTTTACCATTAAAAATTGAAGTCCTTATATAGCGGGAGCCGGGAAAATGAGAGGGGCTATATAAGATCTTCATTATCGTTAACTTTAAAATAATTATTAAAACTACTAACGGCTTTATAATGTTTAGTACCACCTAAATTAAACTTTAAATTAGGGCTACTAACGATAAAGATATTTAAGTCAAACGACCAAGCTAATTCAAACCTCTTTTACTCGTTATCGATAAGCCGATCAAATGCCGCCAGCGCGAACAACTCCTGAAAGAAAAAGAATTTTCAAAAAGAGGAATATACACCGGGTTGTATTTACAATATTACTTAGGTAAACAGGAAATAAAAGGATAAGGAAAACTTAATACTAAAGCTTCAAGTATAAGACATTATCAAAACCTTCAACAAACCATTTTAAGAAAGTGATAAAGTCGAAATTAACGGCCTACTAACTCGAAAACTCGTATAATTCCAAACGAAGACTAAATTTGGCCTTTGAAACCAAAATATCACGATTTTTAAGTCGAGGATTATCCACAAGGCTAAGGGAAAAACCACGGGGCGGCCGTACTAAAAACCACGTCTAATTGCTTAAAGATACGGCGATAAAGGCAAAGTCTGGATTTTCACATAGTAGCCAACAATTTAGAAAATTAGCTTACGCTTAGAAGTTGCTTTAATAACAGGTTTGATGGCCAAACCTGAAGCAAAATTTACATTTGATAGTCAAAAATGACGTAAACATATATATAATTAGTAATCAACCTATAGCGGATCATTTTATTAAAGTTGCTACAGGAATCACGATCATTTACTCTTTAGGAACGGTATGAAATATATTAAGCTATTTTAAGGACAAGTTAAAGTGGGCGTTTATTAGTTTTTAATCTACCAATTGCACTTTTAATTACAACTAGGTATAAAGTTTTAACATACGACACGTATTTACTGATTACGTAAAAAGAGGACTTCAGCCTAGTGGATATACAGAATAATGATATTCTTTTCGTTAAAACGGATAATGTTATGGTATCAGAACAATGGACGATTAAAAGTTCTAAGTTTTAAAACTACAAGCTAATTACAACGTTAGCAAAGGGTAGCTAATTTAACTTAATAAATCATCTATCCGTATACCTAATGTTAATACCGTTCTTAACTTTTACTAAAAAGGCTAAGGTACTAACTTAGTTATAATCAACAAGACTAACATGGTTAAGGCTAAACGATACCTAAAATAACGTATACGTAATAATTATATTGCTACTCTATACCAACCGGAGGCTTTTTAAAACTTCTTTATTGTGGTATAAATATGAAACCTAATAGGTAACGACTTGAAGGGGTTAAATAAAAGGATTAAGTGAAAAATGAAAAACCTGGACTGAGGGATTAATATAATTATAATCGACTTATCGAATGCTAAATTAATTATTTTCACGGATAGGTCTTTCGTAAACAACACTGACCTATTTTTACAAATCGACTTCTTAATAACCTTCGTCAATAAATATAGATGGAAGGACTAATTTAATATTATCAGAAGCTTAATCCATTAAACCTCTGTTAAATACAAAAGGATTATACGAAACAGGTTAACTTTAGAGGTTTATGATATAATGAAGAGCTTCAATATAGGCATGATATTTTTAAAAAAAACCTTAAAGTTATCACCATACAGATAAAAATTTCTCCTATTACGGTGGTAATATTTACCTACTCGAAAAGACAATTTAAATTCCTTTTAAAGCTCGGAACTACCAGCAAAAAGCGCTTGATAATCGACGAAACAACACTCTGAAAAAACTATAAAGAGATGGAAATAAAGGAGTTCCGATGAATTGACGGAAAGGATAATCCTGATAATACTATAACGAAGATATTGCCAAATAAGGTCCTTAAAAGTTTGTAAACAATATTAGTCTAACTATCCGTATTGGGGGCTACGTTAATAAACCCCCCGGTAGGGCCAAATTACGTAATAGAGGTTAAGGATGTGCTAGTAAAATGAAAAACTGCTTGAGGATTAATGATAGCGACTTATTTAAGTGATAAGGCTAAAGTGGAGGCGTATATAGGCGTGTAGCGAACGAACGTTGTATAAAATTAATAAACTACAACTTCGGTACTATAAAGTAATTGAGGTTAAATGGGGGTCAAATCAAATGAAAATAGGTGTAATTTTACGTGGAAGTCGACAGGAATTGATGGGGTCTGGCCAGTTAACGAGGAGGTAATTCGGTAGTAACCAGAAAAGATTAGTTAAACATATTAGCGTACGTATACAAATAAAAAAACCGCCAGTATTAGAATAGTAATACCTATAATGAAATATGTCAAGTTTACTTAAAGTAAACTTAACTATACTAACGGCAAGTTGAGTGTATTATTTTGTGTTGGTCTACTTTATTAGCTGTAAGTCAAGTAAAACATGCGCCTACTTTACACTAGGGTAGGGGCCAAGCAATTGGCTATACAAATTATTTTACAGACCGGCTAGCGGTCTACCATACCTAGAACAATACATCCACCACTTTACCACGCAATAATACTGTTACTTCGACTGTCTGTAGGGTCTAAATACTTGTTCACGTGAAAAGGTAAGTAGAAGAGAAATCGTTAGATTGGTATTGTAGTGTAAAGTAAAATGATCAAGAAGAAGCATCCAGAGGTGCACGCGAAAGGTAAGGGCTTATAAGCCCTTGCCCAGAGTGTACCACTCTGGAATACCTTTTCTAAACCTCTCCACACATTGCCGTTAGGTTTAGAATAGCTATTTCAGACCGCTCTATACATGATACACTTTACGTCTTGCAAGAGTGTAGCCTGTAGCATGACACGTTACCGTGCACTTTGCAGGAGTGCACCTTCCAATACAATGCACTGTCACTAGCCCTATATATACTATCTATAAGGGTATGTAGTAATATACACACAGGCAATATTTTCTTTTTTCCTCATATACCTATAGCCTAGTAACAATAGTATAGTTATAGCGATTTTTGTATACGTAGCCCTGTAATGATGGTGTGGTTGTCAAAGTATAAATTAGCAGTTTCTGTAGTGATAGTGTTGTTACAGTATCAATTACAATAAATCCGAATTAGCAGTTTCCGTAACGATAGTATTGTTGTAGTATTGATTACAATAGGTCCGAATTAGCAGTTTTCGTAACGACAATATAGTTACAGAGGTTGGAATTAACAAGTTATAGCCACGGTAGTAATTATAGTTTGGTTGAAATTAATAAGGTTTAGCTGTAGTAATAATTGTAGTTCGGCTTTAGTTAGTATAGCTAAATAGGGGCGATATAGTTGGTAATAACGCTTTTCATGGTTTTTGATAAAGTAACTACGTAAGTATTATAGGGTGTAATTGCATAGTGTTGATTACGTAATTACGTGTTGAGTTAGTATAAAAAGATATATCGCTATCGGTTTAGGCAAAACTTCTTTTTTTTCCTTTTAAAGGCGTCTAATCTTAACTAATATAAGTCTTTATTTCAACTTAACCTTTATTTTATTTAATTAAACCAAGACGCTTAATAGGTAGATTACTTAGCTAATACCTATATACTAACCTTTCCTTCGAATAGATGTCGCGTAAAAAACAGGATAGTAAGGCGCTGTTTAGCGCGAAAGCGTCGACGCGCCGCCGCCACCATAGCCGCCATCGCCGCCATCACCAGCAACCCGCCTTCATCGGGCATAATCTCGTCGATAGCTATTACCACGCCCGCCGCCGCTACCTCCATAGCCCTGCCAAGCCCCGTCGCTACCGTTACCTCGCTCTTCACCGTCGCCGCTACTCCTTTTTCCGTCGCCGTCACTACCCCTTCCTCCCCCCCCTTTCTCTTTCCTTTCTATAGCTCCTAAGGGGAGTAATAAAGGGCTCCTAAGGTTATAGACTTTATCCTTTTCCTATGGGTCAAGACCCTATTACCCGTAGAGGTTTCTTTACGCCGTAAACGTAGCTTAGAGTAGCTGCGTTAGGGTTTATATATTTAAAGTCTATTCGTTCGTAAACTTTTAACCTCTCTTTTTTTATATAAGGAATATGAAACGGATTTGCTCCATCGCCTCGAGTTCCATATTAGAAGGGTACGCCACAAGCTCTCTTTAAAGCGTAAAAATTTAAAACGGTGTACCTGTGTTTGTAGTTTCGGGCCGCTAATAGATACGCCTTACGTGTCGTATATAGTGTCCGTGGCCGCGGGTAAATCCGTTGGCGATTGCTATGAAAACGGAGGTTGTTCAGCCCGTTACCACCGTTACGAACGGATTGGAAAATAGTAAGACCCCGTTTCAGTAGTTTTGGGGCCGTAGGCCGAAGCCGTGTTACACGTCCGCTGACTTTATAATAAATTTTAACCGAATTTCAAAAAATTTCTTGGGCAAAATTAAAACGTTCGAAGCGCTTTGAAAAATAATCGCGGTCGTAAATAATTAAAACAAGCCGATACTTACTAGTAATAAGCGTTATCCGGCGGTTTAAAAAGTTGGCGGCCGTTGTTGCCGCTTGGAAACGGGGCCTGCGTATGTATTGCGCAAACGAATTTAATGATGTTATCGTACGTAGCCATAAAGAGGGTAATACCTCCCCTGCGCCTTTGACCAAGAGCATTCTTCGTAAGGCGTAGAGCCATATCCTTGCTGGCATTAATGGCGTCGATAGCGGTAATGGAGATGACGCTAATATAAAGGGGAATAACGGCGGGGAGAATGGTAAGAACGCAACGGCATCGCTCTCTTCCTTTAGTAATAGATAAATGCCTTTCGAGATGGGCCGGCGTGCCCGGCCATAGTGTAGTACGCTATATAGAAATATTATGGCTCTCTATGAAACAATCGTTTATAAGTGATAAATGTACTTCGAAACGTATAAAATAAAACAGGTAATATATTAGAAAAATTACGATGTCATAAATCGAAATAATGAGGGGAAAATAGTAGAATACCCATTAAAGTTAAAGTACATAAAATAAAGGGTGAAAATACGTCAAAAATAGTCCGGATTTTTTAAACTCAACACGATGAGAGAAAAATCGGGTCGAAGTATATAAATTAAAACGTGATAATATGCAGGGAATGGAGTGAAATGATACATTCAAATAAAGGAAGAAAAATAGGGAAAAAAATTAGAGTTAAAGTATGTAAAATGCAGAGAGGTAGAATTTTGGGAACAACGTAAAAATGTAGGGTTAGATAATGGTATAGATCGGAAAACGGCGTAAATAGTGGAATTCGGACCGTTTTAAATTAGCGAAATAAATATAGTAACCTATTACGTGCGCAAAACCTCTTTAGCTACATTAATAAATAACGTAATTATCAATATAAACGTTTTTAATGCTCAGTTTGAGGAAGTTTTGGTTATCGCGTCCGTTAGATTATATTTGTCATTAATTAATTTTGTTCCTTCAATTTTACGGCGTTTGTATAATTTGTGTAAAGCTATAATATCGATCATTAAACGCTTTTTATTCGTAGTGCCTAGTTTAACTAAGAATTTACAAAATGAAAAGGAGTTAGTACATATAACAAGAGGGATTGGGCGTAAATTAAGGCTGGAAATAATTATCCGGACCGTTATCACTATAGTAATACCCAAATCGAAACCTTTAACTATATTATAAATTTCTGAAGTTAAAACGATTTTCGTAACCCTTTTATATTTGATAAAACTTTAATTAATAATGTTTCCATAAAGCGTAAAACCGTTTAGAGCCGGTATTTAGTTACCAAGAATTAGGAAGAAACTTATTTGTAAACTGTGATCATTATTATTAGCGAAAAAGCCGTTAGTAAAAACAAATAGTTTAATAATACGTATATCCAGTGATACGAAATGTAAACTGCGCTTCAAATTATGTATTTATTATAGGAGGCGATTGTGAAAAGTTTTACATATATCGTCCGTCAGGGCGATTTAGCATTACAGCGACTGAAAGGTTGAATACCGCCTCCGGTTGTATTTCAAAAGTAACCTAAACGTTACGTGCGCGTTGTTATTTGTATTCTTTGACACTTTTTACCTTATTTAAGAAGACAAGGGTAACTTTATTTAGCCATTACTTCTTCATAAGACCTAAAACGCTGTTCCGAAAAGTAATAGTTGCGTTATTAAAATCTACCATGTAGTCTCCCGTTAGGTACATTTTGAGTCTTGCTTTTAAGTAGGCTTTGAGAAGTTTCATTTCCTTAAATACAGAAAACGAGGCGTTTTATAAAGTTAAAGTATCGTTCGTTTGTATACTTGTTAGTACAAAGCCTTTCGAACGGGCTATTAATACTAATAGGTACGGGTTGAAGGTAGAGCTAGTTATTTCGATCCATTCCTTATAATACCTTTAGTAAGTGTTATACTAGTAAACACTGGCTTTAACTAAACCGTAAAGTGGTTTTATAATACGTAAGATCGTTTCGTGTAAGTGGTAATACCTGAAATATTTTAGCATGTCGGCGTAAATTCATCGTTTAAGCCGTTCCTTAAATTGGATGTATACTTGTGTCATTTTTCAAATTTCGATATGTAAATTATACGATACGTTAAAAAAGGCCACGAGTATAAGAATTAGGCGGTGGTTGGCTGGTTGTAATGTAGGCGATTAGGTTATAATATCCTTTTTACCTTTGTCATTATATCTTTTAATAATTAAGCGGTTTTTTTCGTAAGGTTTACCGGGTTTAATCTTTACCTCGTAGACGAGACGGGTTGGAAAACGTTTATGGGTATCGTAAATAGTCGGATCAAACCGTTGAAAACGAAAAACGCCTTGGTCGATTAATGCTAAGAATTTCATTTAGATGGATTTTTCGAATGGGGCACCCAAGGTAGTAATAATACTTTTTTAACGGAGTTTGAAGCTTAGTTCGCGGTTTTTTATTTCTTTTTACGTAATAAAGGAATTTATACCAAAGTTTCTAGAACGTTTTTTTGGTTTTCGAGCCGAAAGAGCGCTCTTGGCGACGAAGTGTTGGTAGGGTTGGTACAAGCGGACCGCTTTTATTTAGCGAAAACGGGCTGGATACGTAATTCGGGGGGTGGGTTATATCTGGGAGCGGTTTATATTCGTCGTCTTAAGGAGTGTCTTATTAGCGGGTTTATCCGTTTTACGATTTCGGGTTGGTTTTTTTTTAATCGTTTTTTTTTTTTTGTATTTTGGTACTATTGTCTAACCAAACAAACTTATGCTATTCAGAAAATTAACGAGTACATTAGGGCCTCTAAATCTATAAATCCTCCAAGGGCTAATCTATCTATTTCTTCGTTTTTAAAGCCAAGACTTCGGATTATAATAATAAGTTTAAAACGCTGGTTTTACGTAGGCTATTTTTTATAGCGAATGTTTTAAATACGTCATTCCAAACCCGTAGGGAAAGTAATGGTATTATCGCCTTTACCATAGCATTCGCCCTTTACACCATGAATAGCGATGGTACGGAGTTTTTATAAATTTTTAGGTCGATATCAAAAATAAAAATCGTAGGGATAAGCCTATATAGGCCAAAGGTATTACTAACAATATTGACCCCTATTTAAAGAATAAATTAATTAGAACTGGTACTCTTTAGTTTTTTCGATAATACTATATAAGCTTTTTTAAACGGTTCGTAGTACTACTTCAATTTTTCAATACCTTATAGTGCTTTTACTAAAATTTTCTTACATTCGTTGCTAGTTATTAGAGATTAAGTAAGTTATTCAGTAAAGTCGAAGGCTGTACTATCGTCGTATATAAATTAAATTAGGGGGTTTAAATGAAAGTTAGACTAATAGTTAATTAAAATGTTTTAATAGTTTATAACGAAAACGATTCGTGTAAATTTAGCGGCTTAAAATAATATTAGTGCGTCAACGACGCAAAAGAGTGGTTAGCTATTTAAATACATAATATTAAAAATTACTTTGTAGTTAAAGTCAAAATCGTCTTAAAGGAGGAATTTAAACCGTTATAGAGCTTATAAGTATAACTGGTATTTATAGTAGAACTTTTAGATACCTTTAAATACGTTCTTTTTTATATCCGTATAGCCTACGGCGTAAAGTAGGCGTAAAAGGCGGTTAATAGCCGGGTATCCGAATTGTCGATATAAAGTCCGCAATTCCGGTTATATTAAGTAAATAGCCTTAATCTACGTGTTTCGGGGGAAAACCATAAATAGTTGAATTTAAGCTGAAACGGTATGGATAAGCTATCCGAAACTCGAATAAGTTTATTAATTGTATTTCGGACCTTAATTCCGAACTTATATATATTAGCTAATAAAAGTAGAAATAGTATTTCAACGTTTATTACGTAAACCTTAACCGGTTTGAAACGCGTATCTATAACGATCGTCCTGAGTAACGACACTTTGACTTTATTAAATAAAACCTTTCAGTATTTTCCTATTCGATTTAGCTAAAATTTTGGAAAATTCTCTGTAAACGCGTTGAATTATCGTTTTACGGCTGTTGAAATTTCGGTTGCATTGGTGTTAGGCATAATACCTTGAAACCTATTGCTGTATCTCTCAAAAAACATGAATTGTGACGCTATATAAGCATCGAATACTCTATTTATATAATCTAGCATGTAATATATATAAAGGAGGAGTTTTGAAAGCTGGCGAAAATGAGTTGGGAAGCCTTATAATGATGGGTTGATAGATAAATGTAATTATCCTTAAGGTCTTTTTCTCTGGATGTATACTCGCATAGGTAAGCGTCAAATCGATCATTCATGCTTTCGCATTCGGTTACATATATTGCAAAATTGGCTTTGGTCCGATATTCAAATATACAGTCGACCCAAAATTGTCGTTCAATCCGAATTTTCTTGTAAACGGAATGGTTAGTAAACTAGCAGCCGATTTTACCATATACGATATACCGCTTTTACAAACCCGCGGGGATCCGTATGCTTTTTCGCAAGTATTACTATTGTTTCGATACATTTCGCCTATTTCCCAACGATTTTCACTATCCCTTATTACTAGGGTTTCCTCTTTAATACCTATACTTTAGGCGTTCGTTTTACCTTAGGTAAACTTTAAATATTCGATCCAAAACATGGTGGATGGTTTTAGCGAGGTTTGGCTTGGTAATTTGGCCTTTACCTTTGGTTTTATCAACTAAAAATATTAATCTGATGCTCGTTTATTAGCGTCAAGGGGTTTTAAACTTTGTTTTAAAACTTATATAAAAGGCCTTTAGGTCTTTTTCCGGTTTAAAAAGTGTAAGGTCGAAATCCGGGGTTTTACGACAAGTTTTCGTTACTATTTGGATGAATAGTTTGTTACCTTTATATTTCGATTTAAAGTCTGCTTAGAATTTTCGGAACTTAGCTAATAAGGCAGTAAGAATCTCTTTTAGGATTTCATGATTGTTTTCTTATTAATTTTTTTTACAGATTTTCAGGTTATGACCGTCCAGTTTTTATTGTAAATTTCGTAGTTAATTTTTATATAAAAGTCGGGTTTTAAGCGGTTATCACACTTCACAAATATGTTTACATAAGTAAAGTCATAAATATACTGTTCCTTAGCTCATCCGAATAGAATATCGAGTATGATAGTATGAGATTAAAATGATTTAATATCCAATCGTTTATATATGTTAAGTATAACGTGTATTTCATTGTTAAGTCGTCCTACGTCTCGTCCCCGTCATTTTAACAACATCTTTTTTTATTCCGTAAGGTAATACCCTTTTACAAATTCCATCAGGCATAAGTCTTTATCCTTCTAATCCAATACTTCGATAAGTTACGTTGCTTAGAATAGGGTTTTTATAAAGCGGCTATTCCTATCTCTTAAAGTATTAATAATTCTAACCCGTAATTAAATCCGTAGGATTTTAGCAATGGTGGGATTTACTGTTTACCACATTTTTAACGTCCATCTCAATTTTTTTTATAAAAATCATTTAACAAATCAGGACCTTAGGCTTTCTCATTCTAATGTCGGAATATAACGGCTAAGATGTATGTGTTTACTATGTAAGGTTTTAGTCATTAGACTGGTGTGTCGATGGTGTTATTCTATAAGCCTAAATCTATTTCGTGTATTATAGCCTTTTTCATTTCTATATATTTAACCAGAAGGTCGAAGTAAACGTTAGCTTCTTCCAGTTTTATTGGTCTTGGGGTCATGGCTATATGTGTTTTAGGGCGATTAAAGATATGCTAGGGCGTCGTAAATTGGTGATTTCGCGTTGTAATTGGATTGCTAAAGCGGTGAAAGTTAGTGGTTTCGCGCCATGGTTGTATTATAGGTACGTTTAAATCCCAAAGTTCATGGTATTTCGTTAAATTCAAAATAAATAAGATAATTAAAGCGGTTGAAATAAGGTTTACTAACACTTGTTAATGTAAATAAATTTTAAACAATACGCAATTAAAACGTAATTATTCACTAGTTGGATGTTTCAAGTTAATTTTATTAATGCTTGGTAACGTTACGCTAGCCAAGGAGCTATAAAAATTTAAATGTTACAAGTAATAAACTTAGAATATATGGGGCGAACGTGGGTAAACTTAAAACATATAGGCGGATTTAGGAAAGTAAGTAAGTTAAAGGGAGTGTAATTTTATAATACGGTATTTGTTAATCGGTCCTGATTAGCGTGTCGTAGCTGCTTTTGGTCAAGTAAACGGTTTAGTTAATTTTTATATAACCGCTTTTGCTAAAGCAATCGGTTTAGTTAGTGTGTTCGTAATCTCTTTTTAAATTGGATAAGTGGTTTGGATAGTGTATTAGTAAACGCTCCTGTGTTTTGCAAACGGTGTAGATTATCGAAAATCGGATGGGTTTCAACTAAGGATTCCGAAACTTAATGATTTTGACTTACGTGGTCTGGTACGTAATAAGACGCTCTTCAAAAAGTACCCGAGTATATTAAAGCGCCAAACAAGGGTCAATGGTAACATAACTAGGTTTTCAGTAAATGAAATGCCAAATAAGGGTTGATAATATCCTATTAAAGTTATACTTTTTAAAGTTACTTAGTTTTTATAGTTTTTGTATACGTCGGCGTGTAATTCTTGTAATAACGAAGTATTAAAGTACAAATAGTTGAGACCGTTACAATATCCCGTTATAGGTATTTAACTTGTATTTGTCTCTTCTTTTCTAAGCTATCTGTAGTCGACTGGGTCGGCTACTAATCAGTATCGGTAAGATCTAAATACTTATTCACGTAAAAAGATAAGTAAAAAAGTAATCGTTTGATTGGTATTGTAGTATAAAGTAAGATGATTAAGAAAAAGCATCCAAAGGTATACGCTACAGGTAAGGGCTTATAAGCCTTCGCCCAGAGCGTACCACTCTGGAATACCTCTTCTAGACCGCTCCACGAATTGCCGTTCGGTCTGTAATAGCTATTCCAAACCATTCCATGCATAATGCACTTTGCGTCTTGCAAGAGTGCAGCCTGCAGCGTGATACATTACCGTGCACTCTGCAGGAGTGCACCTTGCAATACAGTGTACTGCCACTAGCCCTACGTATACTATCTATGAGGGTATATAGTAATATCCACACCGACTAATCGAATCGACAACGTTGTAAAATCCAAAGCCCTACCAATAATTACCATATTTCTAAACGATGAAACCTAATTTTGCATATATATTATTTGTAATGTTTCCCATAACTTCGTAAACAATTTGAACTATAAAATAGAGATTTGAAATTGTTCAAATTAAAGTTACATTTAAATACGAATTATATCATTCCTCGTATACAACGTCCGTTAATTTTCTCACTATTGTTTTTTTGACACGGTTTACTTAAAGTGTTAATATATTTTTATACATGGAGTTCAATCACTAGGTCCTAGTCGCTATTATCTTTTCTACTTACTCAAAGAATTGTGTAAATCTGCCCTGACATATATTCCGAATCCTTGTTATTTCTTCTCTTTAATAATCGACTGCGCTACTGTCACTTCATTGGCTTATCAATTACGGAAGGAAATGAATTGTATTATCTAAATCGCTTGGCTTGAAAATATTTATTAGTGATCGCCCCAAGGTAAAGTTCAAACTTAGTTATACGGAATATTGTAAAATCGTCTACAATTTGAATAACTGTTTCTAAGTTAACAATACCAAAATCTTAAATAGACAATTTCATTCTCTTGGCTTTAGTTACACAAAAACTTCGTTTCACAATGGAAAAATTAACACGTTAATTGTCGAATGATCGTTCTTACTATTAATGGAATAATTAATTTAACGTCTGGAAAATTCCCTCCACATTTTTTTCAAAACCTTACTATACGATATAAACCTCTCCTCAATATTTCATAATAAAGAAGATTCACTAGTTAAACGAGGATATTTTCTTAAGACCAACAACGTTGGTATCCGACCATCAAAGCTCACAATATCATTCATACTCTTCAACGCTATTTAACGATGAACCTTCTAATCCATTAAACTTTTGATTTTTAAGACAAGAATGTCATACACTCTTCGAATTAACGCGTATGCCCTTTTAATCTTTATAATACTTCAATAATCATTAGAAATTCCTATTTACATAAAATTCATATTATATTAACATTAATGTAAAACTCCGCCGCTATTAGTAGGATTTTATTATTGAAATATAATAGATTCGAATCTCTGATCGAAGTAACTTGTGTATTGCATTGAAAGTGGTAATGTGTTACTTCAAAGTTTTGCTGACCGCTAGCTGATTTATATACAAATTTATATAACCAATTTCTTGGCTTGTGCCATAGGTTGAACTGGTAACACATTGTTTTTAATTTATAGTTAGTAAAGTCAATCTTATAAATAACATAGTTAACTTGTAGGCAGTACAACTAATTTAAAGTTAGTATAATTTACTTGACTGTACTATAAACAACTTTTGTTTCAACATTAGCGATTTTTTGATCTGTATTAGTACGCCAGTATAGATAATCAGTAACTTATAGTAATCCCTAAAGTTCTTTCTAACTTTGTTGGCGAGACCCCTATCAAATTCAGTCAGTTTCACACCCAAATTTATTCTAATCACAATGTCTGCCCTCGCAATCCCAGGTATTGATTTCCTTAACTCTCGTATATAAGTCTTTCGTTATAAATTAACGTATATCACAAACTTAGGTGTTGTTAATTACATAAATTTTCTAATATATTTATACATAGTTATTCTATATTATTACCATAGTAGACTTTTAGTTCAATAGGATATATTTTGTCTTTTCATTATATACTAGGCGATTCATGTAAGTCTTCATCCGTACGCTCAGCCTATAACTATTTATCAACCTTTCCAGAGCGCTTTTCAATATGGCTTCCAGTATAGTATCAGCGGGTTTGTTTTTACTATTGATTCAACTAAATTAGGTAATTTTCCGGACTGTTTCACCCCCTTCAAAACAATTACGTTTATTATGAAACGTTTTCCATTAGTCATTCCCAGATTTGAAAGGTATTCATTAAGGCTTCAGGAGTTCATATGTACGATTATAGGTATCAAAGTTAGTTCTTAATGTTTAGTATTAATCTTTAACGTGCCATTGGTTACTATACCAATGTTAAAGCTTATTATTATAACGTAAATATCAAATATTAATACGTTTCGTATTATAAGTTTACATTTGACGAATGTATAATATACAAGATTATTAGTAATCGTAAATTGCATATCAGACCTATCTCTGTTTACGAATATTATAAGAAATTCTTCTGCGATATAAGGTTAGTATTATCCGTAAAAAGGCCGTTGGTGAAGATTATAATTTTTACACTCGGCAAGTCCACTGGTAATTTCTTAATACCTTTATTCGAGTTATATATTTATTACTACATACGATTTTTCAACCTATGAAAGTTATTATTTTTTTAGATTTTAAACTTATACCATAATAACCAAGTTGTTATTAATGGCAGTATTTACAATAGGCTGGCTATTATTTTCCATTTAATCAATTGAATATTTAACTTTTTAAGCTTTTCGAAGTAGTAGTTAAAGTATCATAAGGAATACCCACCTCAATAGATTTGAGTATGGTTTTTTATTCCCCTATAATTGTGGATTTAGAGCGGTCTGTAATAATTCTTTTGAAGACCGTTCAACTGGAGGTTTCAACGATTTTTCCGTTCCTATTTTTGAATGACTTGGTTAGTAAATAGTAGAGATGTGCCAGGGTTTGGTGATATCAGAAAACTGCAAAAAAGAAGGGTTTTCATTTCATTTTTGGGATCAGAATTTAAACTTTATATTCTTCACATAAAAAGACATGGAAAATAACGGCGGAGTTAAGAATAGGGACAAATTAACGTTTGGACGATGATTTCTATATTCTTTTACTTTAGTTTCGATGCTCTTATAGGAAGTAATTAAAAGAATAATATTCCTATTATTAATTGTTAGGTTAGCTAAAACAGTATATTCTTGTTATATATTGCGGTATAAGTAATGAGGCACATTTTTAAGAACGGTTCAAATTCGTCTTTCTTAAAAAAACCACTTTATTCAAAATTTGAGAAATCCTGATTTCCTCCAGGTTGAATAGTGATGAAAATTTGAGAGCAAAGTCGAGTTTGATAGCTATTTTTAGAATTAATGATCAAAAAATTTGAGGTTTTCGTTAAAATCAAAATACCAAATAATATAACCAACACTTTGAATGATTTGTTCCGATATAAGACAAATAGATTTTGGTTCTTCTTCTAGTAATATTAATATAATATTGTATATTTTGAAGCCTCATTTGACTTTGTAGTTATCAAACCACATCGTTCTATTTTAGGATAAGCAATAGTTTCTAAGAAGTTGTCAAAGATTCAGATAGTTCATGTTTTTTATAGAGTTCTATATTAGGAACTTGATCTTAATGGAGAACTTTTTGAAGGCTTATTTAGGGTACAAAATAAATTCAATATTTTCTGTACTTAGTTTTATTTACTGTTATTTAACAATTGGAGTGATTTTCAGTTAAGTTTCAGAGGATTCGATCAAACTTGATATATTGGAGTGAGGTATTGAAGAATTTGAAATATATAATGCTAACAGAATAATAGTTTCTTAGTATTTGAATAATTTTGTAATTGTTAGTTAGTACAACAATCTTTTTTCGGTCGGAGAATTAACTCAAAATAAATTCTTAACTTTCACATTCAAGTTACATATAATCAATATTACAATTCGATTTACAATAAACGAGGGTAAATGAAAATAATTGTAAAATATTTGAACAGTAGTCAATTACAGTATAGCTCAATCAATTGTATTGAATGTAAATTTCCTATATTGAATGCAAGCTGAATACACTACTTGAAAGTTGAAAGCATTGATTGTTAGTAAACTTGATTAACTGCAAGTAAAGTACAGTGGAGTACTCAATTTAACGTGGGGAAGGGGTCAAACAGTTGCTTATACAGATTAATATACTAACCAACTAGCTGTTTACTGAAATTAAAAATAACCACATTACCACTTTTAATAGAATACATTAGTTATTTAGACTATGATTTGAATCGACTATGTTTTAAAAATAAAGGTTTACTAATACTGATTAGTATTTATTAGGTTAAATCCAAATAAGTTGGGTAAAAAAGGCTAATTTATAGTTGTTACGCTTTGTTTTATGTGAGGTAGAGGAAATATTTGTGGGAAGTGACTTTATAATCTGTGTAGTCGTTCACGAAAGCAAGTATGGAGAGCTTATAAACTTTTCAGCTATTCGTGACAATCTATAAGTGGCGACGGTATCGCTAAAACTATCAAATTAATTTTATTAACTTTATCTGGAAACAGAAGCGCGAAGATTAACCGATCAAAAGTCTTGAGTTCTTCAAATCACCTAGTGTTCAAATAAAGAAGCGACCATCAAAGTTTTTAAGTTACCAATGTTGGAAAACAGTTGTGTATTTACTACTACTATTACTAAAAATTGTAAATCGCAAACCATTAAGTCTTACAACCCCTTTCATAGTAAACAATAAGTTTGGAAGTTAACAACCTAAAAACCTCCCTCTTATATCAATATTTCTGTTCATATCCCATGATGATAAGATGACTACAGAAAACGCTAAGATTGACGTCGTTCATAAGCTTGCTAGGAAGGAAGTAATTAAAAGACTCGGATTTACATTCGTCAAGCACTCTAATAACGATGAATAAGAAACGGATATCGATGAAGATTTTCTTTTAAAGCACTTGATCAATGACATTAGCCAATTTATCTTCGATTCAAACCTAATATGATTTAACTAAGGATAGGATGCACTCAACAATTTCTGCAAATAATTTAATTAGTGAACCTCAAAAATGTGAAAAGAAGTAGATAGGTATATTGTAAACAGACTAAAAGTTGAACTACACAAACTAGGATTCTACCCTCTGATAAAAAGATGGAAAAGTAGTCATTTGACAAACGTACTATACTAAGTCCCTACCAAAAAAAAAACCCCTCAATCAATACTTAAGGATAAGGTCGAATTTATTGCTATCAACTACTCCCCTTAATGTCTTTATATATATTCCTAAGGCTTTGCCTAAACTTAATCATTTTTGTGAAACCCTTTTTCCTAAACATCCTGCCCTACCACTGTTGGCAACAACAAAGATTTAATTGATTCAGATGTATTAAATACTTAAGTTTACTAGTTGATTAAATATGAACCCTAACAAAAAAAAAACCTTAAAAACAATAGTATTATAATCAAATTCATGGCAATCATTAAGTTTCCTAATATATCTTCGACCTAAATTCAACTTTCCTGATATAGATGCATGAAAGACCTTGTTAAGAAAAGTTAGAGGCTTATACTATAAACTTTAACAGTGCTTACCTTCGAGAAAAATTTTCAAGTCCAGCCGCTCTCAATACCATCACTACACATGCACCATATTCTACTACAACACCAGTAATAGGCTTTAAAACCACTTGAATCTTTTCCGTCGACCCCTTTTTGGCTATGAAGATCGTCGTTGGCCTGGCGCACCACCCGTACAACGGTGCATCCAAAGAAAAATCCTCACAAACAACAATTCCGTCCCTTGTTACTTGTACCAACGTAGCTTTCCAGACTTACACTTATACCAAAATACAAACAAAATCTAGGTTTTACGTTTAAATGCCTTAAAAACCTTTATTATAAACGCTTATATTTGATTACTTTTTTTTTTTTTTTCAACTATCGTTTCCTACCAGTGCACCGCCAGCTTAATGTGGTTTTCGTCTTCAACTATACTTTGAATACTCAACTATATACAGAATTCTTTTTTTCGGCACAACAACCGCTAAGTGATGTACTCTATTTTGCGTTCTTTTAAATTCCTTAGGTTCACCGCCATGGCAAAAAAGTAACTCACGAATGCGCTGTTTATTGCGGGCATTCGACTAAAGTTCATGTATTTTATAAGCACTTCACTTTTTGAGGGCTGTCAGATCTTCGATGCGAGTAGGCATGGAACGGCGACTGAGATAGACGTATAATACGATCCAGCTAAGGTTATAGTTTTTACGCTTGTATAATGCTACAGATTTCCAAATTATATGGTATCTTATAGCATTATTTGAAAGGTTAATTTTAGGTCCGTTTTCAAGTTAAAGGCTTTATTAAAAAATCCATTTCCCAGGTAAAGGTTATATTTCACTATATTTGGAGTATAATAGGTTGAAAAATAATCCTTCATATACCTAGTATTAGATATTTTCTTCTTATATAACTATATGTACAAAACCAATACGAATAAGATTTAAATTAGCTATAGAAGAAAGGTTTCTCTATACAAAGTGGACGTATATAATAAATATAAAGCCCCTTTAACAAGAATTCAATAACTATATAAAACGTAAGGTTTGGAGATTGACCATATATATACAAGATACGTGTTTATTATATATATTTATATTATAAAGAATAGAGTAGTTTACTCGATAGGCTATAGAGTATAACCTACCAACGGGGAATTGAATAGGGTGGTGGTTGTGTAAGGGGAGGATATCAGGTTGCGATCTTTCCCGCTAACAATTGTAACTTAACATTGGCGAGGGTTGCACTATACTGGCTATATAGTGGGCACTGCTAAATAATATTAAAATACAAAATATAAGTCACTAAACACGTATGGTTCTAGTAAGTTGACTAGTAGAACCAATCATAGGGAAGGAGAAATTATAAGTACTAAACTACCATGGGAATGACTACTGACTTTTTCTTTCCAAAATTTGCTAAAAAGAATTACTTTAACCACCAATACTATCACCAGTACCCCTAATACCCCCAGTTTTTTTTAAAAAAAGCCTATAAGACTAGTATAACACATTTCTACTTAGTAATATTGTTATAGTGAATACGAATTGCGCAGCGATTACAACTTTAATGAATATCTGACGAAATAAGCAGAAGTATAACGGTAGGCCATAAAATCTCTTGTGTATTAAGTTGCGATTATTCTTTAACGTTTCTCGTGAAACAAAGATTGAATTAATAGATTTCTATTCGACTTTGCATAGTATCTTTGCCAAACAAACCGAAGATTATTACCTTCGGTACTTAATGAATTATTCGTTTTTTCGGGAGATTTACAATAGTATAAAATACCACTTCGAACGAAATATCAACCTCGCGTAATACTACAAAAAATCAAACATTACTCAATGTTCCCACATATAGAAGGATAAAAAAGAGTCGGAAATTAAGATGGTTCTCTTGAATCAGATGTTTAACAGGTAAATGCTTTGTTAACTAAGAAAATAATAATATAAGAGTTGGAAAAGATAAATTTCTCTAATAAGCCCGCAGGATATTAAAGTCTACAAAAAGTTTGAATACAATTTATAGTATTCTAATAATACTTGTAAAGGCCTTTAACTAACTGCGGTTTTTGTTTGACATTGTAATGATACCAATGAAAAATTCGACTGGTATATACCCTTAAGTTTACAACTTTAGCAACGACGATAAAAATCTAGCGTATATCTACTACATTAATCGTAAATACAGCAAGTTTAAACAATTAGGTTAGTAAAAAACTTTGGACTGGAATATAAAACAACAATGAACGGTAAGAAGAGGATATTCTAGCCTAAGTTTCCCAAGTCAAACGCAGAAGTATCCAGAAAATGACACAAAAACCTACTACATTTACAGTGAAATGAGTCATTAGATTAAATGGTATATTATTATAAAACAAAGTTTAATATAAGTAGTGTATAATACTTGATACCCAGTTTCTTATTGAATAATAAATGAAAAGCGTAAAAAGCTTTAAAGGTATATAGGTAAAAAAGAAATATATACTTAAGATTATTGATAGGTATAAAAATATTAACCTCAGTTTCAAAACAACATAGCAACTAGTTAACCACGCTTTTTTAAATCGATTAATAAGTGAAAACCCTTAATATCATTATAAAGATAACGATTAAGAACATACGTATTTATTTATTGTTTGTAACAGTTATGGAGAACGAGTATTTTAAATATTATTATCAAGAAATTGAACTGAGACCGCCGCTTAAAGTTGTTTGATACTATCGATAATCATTGATAAAATGAAGGGAAAAACCTTGCTATAAAGCTATTATAATGCTAGTAATATGGTGTATCCTAGTTATATGATTGATTACTTAGCATGGATATTCTTTGGAGTAACGTAAGAATATAGTAAAAACGAGGTAATCGCTATTAATAAATCCCTAGAAACTATTAGAATAAGTACTATCATATAAAATCACTTTCAGCTTATCGTCGCTTACCGTCAACCGTAAAACGCGCCGGCGTAATATGAAAAGCGCTGGCATTCCTTCCGTTAAATGCGAAATGACCTAGCATATTATGAAAGGCATCAGAGTTCCTACCGTCGGTGACGGAATTTACTACGTTACCTCTTTATATCTAGATTCATCCGCTCGTGTTCAAATTTCATCAACTTTTTTCTTTCACAACAATAATCCTCTGTTGATAGGTATCTACCTTCTTTTAATTAACAATCTTCCCTCGTTCCCCAACTTATCTTATCTCAACAAAAACACTATAAACTCCAGGGTCATTACCACGGCTAACATGGTTAATTTTAACGGGAAAATAATTTTTAAAGCATTCGAAATTTGTGAAAAAAATATTTGATTCCCGTATATTTAACTTATCTACAATCGCCCTAATGAAATGAGTAAATAAACTCTTTTCAATACGTCTACTACATGGCATACAGGCCCTGAAAGTTTTCTTTAAACAATAAAATTAAACGCGTTATAAATGCTTCATAATGCTGGGTAACCTGTTAACGAGTAGCGTAGATATCGGTGTTTCGTATAAATTTTATATCGTTCAAGCGATCAATTGATGCTTAGAGTTGATATACCCTCTGGTCAATATAACAATGAATGTAATAAAGCTATTGAAAAGTTATTAAAATCTTAGCTCGCGTTTAAAGTTGAGAACCGAATAAGGAAACCTCGTTTCTATGTAATGTTCTCGATATTAACGAGTTATCAAATAACATATACACTTATATTGTTGCCATCAAAAAGGCTATAGGGGTCATCTCGCTATATAACTAAAATTAGCATACATAGTAAAGGTAGTACGACTCTTTTAACGCCTATTTTATTGGATAGCTTTCGTATTATTGACTATTGAATAATATGAGTAAATATTAGGTTAATAGGGAAAATTGTATTGAAAACTTCAATGTAATGGTTAAAGAATTGTTAGGAAACACACCTTAAGGCTACAAAGAAATTAGTGAAAATCATTAAATATATTGACGAAAATTGAATGAATTAGTAAAGATGGGTAAACATTTACTCGTTAATAAAGGCTTGGACGTAGATTTTGAAAAAGATATTAAAAATACGATAAAAAATAAGTACCTTCGAAATGAGTATCTTAATAAATACAAAGAAACTAAATATATACATCCATTTTATTTGTTAACGGCGAACCAATCGAGTAAACTAAATTAGAAAAAAACTAATAAAAATTAAATTGGGGGAAATATACTTTGAACAGACTGCTTCATCGCGAATTCGTCGGTGCTTCCGACGAAATAATTGATTATTCTATTCGGTTGAGTTATAAAAATATTCAAAAACTTCGAGAGTTGCGGTGTTAAAAAAAGGTTATTATTGGTAGGTTTTTATCGTTGCAAAGGAGTCGATTCGAATTACTGAAGTCGAAGTAACTGGTGCTGCATTGAAATTAGTTGGTGTTGAGTTGTAAGTTCTTAGTTTGGCAGAATGCTAGCCGGTTTAATCGCCAATTTTTATGGACAAACACTTTGGCTTATACCTCACTTTAAAGTGGAAACCTATTGTACTACATTTGCAGTGCAGTCCCACAAACTGTAGCCAATTTGCAGTAAGTACAATTAACTAAACTAACAGTTAAATTAACTTGAGTTTACTGTATTTGAATGCTATTCCAACACTAGCGGATTTTTGTTTTGTGATTACATGCCAGCGTGGCGTGCCATTAATTGATGGCAACCTTTATAATCTCTTGTCAATTTACAAACCAAACACCTATCAAATCCGATCAATACGTAGTATAATTAATATTAATTGCAGTCTTTTTTAGCCCTTTCATTTTACCCCTCCAAGCTCTTCATTTCTTAACTCCCGTGTATAAGTCTTTAGTTATGAACCTATAAATATCATACACACTACTATTGATGTACCTATTGCCAGTAATTAAACTTACTAGCATTGCTACCGCCGCTATTACCCTGTCAGTTTTTAAGTTCGCAAGGGTATCTCTATTACTTTACGTTTAATTCCGCGCAGTTGACGTATAATTAGATTCGTACGGTTAACATATTGCTGTCCGTAAGCCTTTCCAGGGCGTTATTAGGCGTAGACTTAACTATAATATTAACGGGGTTATCTTTACCATAAATACACCGGATTTCATCGATTTCCCGAGATTCTTATACCTCCCTTAAAGCTATTACGTTGATTATAAAATGTTCTTCATTAGTAGTATTTTGCTTTGATAAATACTTGTAAAAGCTTCAGGAATATATATATATATACTATTATAAGTAGTGGAAGCAGTCCCAAATATTTGGTAATAATCCTTAAACTACCGTTTATACCGATATTAAAGCTTACCATTATACCGTAGATTTCGAAAGTTAGTACGTTTCGTATCATACTTTCACATTTAATAGATATTTAATATATAAGGTTTCCAGTGATTATAAATTGCTTTTTTGACCTTTTCTCGTTAACAAATATTATAATAAATGTGATTTACCGTACAAGGTTAGTATTGTGATCAAATATCATGTTCGTAAATATTATTAACTTCGTTTTCGTTAAGTTTACCGAAACCATATTAATTCATTTTTTAAGTATTCCAATAATTATTCAATTATTTTATTTAACTAGTTCAAGTTTTCGTTTTGTAAATCCTTTATTTATACCGCGATGGATAGATCGTATAATAATTTCGGTTGGTATAACGTGGCGATATAAGACGTACGGACCCTTGGTTTTAGGTATTTCTGTGATTTTTCCTCATCGGTTTTATAGATAATCGTTAGGCTTGTAACGTGCCCTTTTCAGTGTAAACTAATGTAAATGTAACTTTTAGCCTTAATATTATAAATTCGTATTAAAGGTATATCAAATTTAAATTGTATATCTTTAGTTAACGTTTCGATTAGTTTACATTTTCAAAAGCACATCTTTTCAATAGCACGTTGTTACATGGTTAAAAACCTAATATCTCCGAGGAAAAGGGTCTCGTTAGTTTATATACCTATAATACAGGAAGTATTTACCTTTCATAATGATAGGAACAAGTTAAACATTAAATTCTTTATACCTAGTTTTTTGTTAAAATATACCTGGTACGCTAAGAACTAATAGACGTTTATTTAGGCTAATCCGTATTAATATTTGATATAACGAATTACTGTACCAGCTGGAAACTTGTCCCTTTTTTTTTTTTTTTTTTTGGAAGTTATAATAATATAATCCGCTACAAATTAGGGATAAACTATATATAAATTAACGTTATATCCCGGCTAGTAAGTATAAACTAACCTTTTACGTTAGCAGTTGAATTAATAGTAATTATAACGATTGAACTTTCATTCATTTTCTAAATTATAAGCTATTGAGGAGGGATTTCGTTTTTATTTTTATTACCATATTTGCAAGCAATTAGCCGTGGCTTTTGGTACAGCCGATCCTTGGTTTTGCCTTTAACCTCGTAAATTATCCTCGATTGAAAGATAGTCATGTTTTAGCCTTCGAATTAAGTTAACGATATAAGTTAAATAACACCTCGTGTAAGAAGGCCGTTAATCTTCGCTTAGTTTCTTTTCGAAGAGCTTATACGATATATTAATATTAGCTTTAATACGTAACTTAAAAGACAATTTTCTGTGAAACTTCTCTTTTGAAGACCTTCACGTTGTTTTATATTCTTCATTAGTACTATAGTTTTTGTTACCATCCTTATTTTTAGTATATATGTTGGTAGGCCTTAGACGTTGCAATTTTATCGATTTGATTGGTCGAAGTAATAGGTGTATTGCAGTAGTCAGATAGTGGATGTATTGTTCTAGGTTTGGCAGACCGCTAGCCGGTTTACTAATTAATTTGTATGGCCAATTACTTGGGCTGTGCCCTAGAGTTAAGTGCAGAATACTGTACTCGACTTACACTTAATACGGTAAGTCTCCACAAAACAATATATTTTCAGTACAGTCAATTTTACTGTAAGTAAAGTTGACCTAATGCACTATATGTAATATTATTCCAACACTGGCGGCTTTTTAGTTTGTAAGCGTACGCCAGTGTGGTTAACCAATCTTTTCCGGTTACCACTGAATTGCCTCCTCGTTAACTGGCTAGACCCCTATCAATTCCAGTTTACTTTTATACTGAATTACACCCAATTGCATGCAAATTGAATCCATTTGGCTTCAATTGCTTCGCTGCTCCGAGGTCAGAGTTCATTAACTTCCACAAAAAGTTCTTTCACTATAGCCTTTCGTAACTTTAACTATACCACTTCAACAGATCACCATTATCAATCCCCTGGCAGTTTTCCGATTTCCAGTATATTCCTGTCCGCTATTATGTGACTTGAGCTTTTTCGACAGCTTATTTACGTAGTCTTTGATACGTATAGTCAACCAATTGCTATCTACAAACTTTTTTAGGGCCTTATTTAGCGATGCTTTTGTTATGGCATTAGCAGAGTTGTTTTTGCCATCGATTTATTGAAACTCCTCGATCTATCTCTTTTTATAGGCGTTATGGAGTGCTATCACGTCGATTATAGGACTTTTTTCACTGGTAATTACGAGCTTTAAAAGGCACTCAAAGAGGCTTTTTAAGTCGGTACAAATTATCACCGGAATAAGAAGAATCCGTAGCTACTTAGTGATGTGCTTAAGGGTTTCCCACAGTACCATACATACATTAAAGCCCGCCATTATACTATAGACTTCCGATGCCAACACGCTTCATATAATTCTTCTACCCTTAAAGAAGATCAAATAAATTAGGTTGCCGATAATGTTAAACTAATTTTCTACCCTATCTTTGTTAACGAGAGTTATTAAAAAGCCTATTTGTAAAGATAAATCGGTGTTGTTTACAAACAACCCGTTCGTAAAGATTACTAACTTGGCCTTTAAGAGGTCGATTAACAACATATTAATTCTGTGGTCTATATTCCGCATCTACTACTCCAACCTTTAATTTAGTTAATGAAAGTTTTCATCCGTTGATATTTGTATTTGTACCGTAATAGATAAATCGTAAAAGGCTTTCGGTTGGCATAAGGTAGTAATATAACTACCTCGTACACGCTATTCCAAGTACCGTTAAACCTTAGCCTTTTAATTTTGTCTATTATGGTAAAAACAGCGCTTCAACCCTTTTAACGAAAGTTTATACCGATATTAACACCAAACATACGGATTAACGATTTATTAAAGTAAAATTGATTGTTGTGGTTAAAGTCGTTACTAGCTTACAATTTCAAAACTTAAAGTCCTTAATTGCTTTCTATTCTAATACCATAAAGTCAGACGTCCCAAAGAAGAAGGTATTATTAATTTACATACCTACCACGTCGAAGTCCTTCTTTTACGTTACTAATAAACACGGATCGTAAGTTAAAGACTTTATCGAGAAACGGAATTTAAAGTGCGAATAATAGGTTAGAAATTAGTGGACACCTGCTTTAACCAATTTGTATAGTAGTTTAACACACCGTATTACCGTTTCTAAAAGGTAAATGGAACGTAACTCCTATGTTAATTTTAGTAGTATAATCCTTTATAGGTCCGTTACTAATTATATATAAGCTTATGCAATATTACGATTATTAATTGTAAACTTACTTTTAAACCTAGCTAGTAAACTTATTATTAGAGTTATTACCAAGCGTTAGTTACTTTTGTAAATCGTTAGCGACTACGTAATAATCTAATCCTTACCTTTATTGCCGTACCCTTAAGCGATTAATCAGGACTTTTCGTAAAGGCGTCCCATAATTTTGCCTTTAACTTTGTAGATAATCTTCAACTTAGATATCGTACCATTTGGGTATGAAAAGTTAAAGTCGGGTTTCAATATAAATTATATAATATCTTCAGTTAATAAGCTGTCGATCTCGACCCTATAGATTTTCTCAATTTTTTTTCCGAAAGTCTTAATAATCCCTTATACCCTAAACTTTATAATCAAGTCTTCGTTATTCTCTCCTTTTATACTTACCCTAAGTAGTATTGTAAATAAGGCCCGGCGTATATTCCTTTTATTTAAAGTTTCCCTTTTTTTTCATAGGTCGCTCGTGTCGACGGCGTTTCATAGGCTTGTTAACAACAGGTAAAAGAGATTCGTGTTGGCTCGGTAGTTTTGTTTGGGAGGCTTAAAGGTCTTTATCTTTAGTACCCCTTATGTAAAGCTTAATCTAAGTGGTTCGAAAGGATATAAGGCTGTTAGCAATTTTAAGAACTACTTCAAAGTTTATAATACTTAATATTTTATATAATCCTTTCCATTTATCTGATTCCTGTTGTACGAGGACTTTACTTCACAATGGTAAAGCAAGTATATCGATCGTTAAGGGACCGTTCCTGGTATTAAGGGTGTTATTAATATAACGGCGTGTCAATTCCCTTCATAGTTCCTTTAAAGCTTTACTATAAGCCGTAATACGTTTTTAAGTACTTTCCGAAGGCAGAGATTTACTTGTTAGACGTGGGTACGCTCCAAAGACTAAAAGTGTTGGCATTAAGCCGTTAGGGCCTACGATATTATAAAGGCCTTTTATTACCATTTATAAGCGTATCTTCGGATTTGTAAAGATTTTCATTTCCAATATGAGGATATTGTAGATTTGACGGAGTAGGGAGTATGCTTCTTTAACCTTTCCAATTCTTTAGTAGGCTTTTATAGGTACCTGTTCACACTAAATACCTATTATTTTGGTATTTTCTTGAAACTCCGCCGCCGTAAAGTTAGTATTAGCATTATACAAGACGATATCAAGTAAACCTAGGTACCTATTAATCCATAATGTCTTTAAAGTTTCCCAAGTATTCTTTTCCGAAAGGGAATTTAGGAACTTAGCTCTGTAAAAAGAGGTTACGAAGTTAATAACAAAAAAAAAAACAAGTTTATTATTTAAATAAAACATAGTAATAAAAATTTCGTAGTTAAAGTCCTTATCATCCTTTAGTATAAACTTAAATTTCTGGGGGGCTTAAGTATATGTTTGGTAATGGTAGTAAAGCCTTTGAATAACTTTTATGGTAGAGTATTTATATAGTCTATTAACAGTTGGGTGGTTGAAACGCTGGTATAGTTAGCATATCCCTAGATCCGTTAGGTTTAATACCACTACATCCGAACCTTAAAGATAAAACTATAAGTGACCCCACTTAAAGATGAGTAAAGTCCTTTAGTCGTTTTTAACTAGCTCGTTTATCTTAATATCCACGTTGACACCGAGGGTCTTTATATCTTTTGAATATAGTAGGAAAGACATACAGAACTTAAGAATATAAAACATAATTACTTTTATAATAATTTAAATACCGTTATCTTTAGTAATAATAATTGTTCGCCTAGGATAAATCTCACTTTAAATTTACCTATATCTTAACGATTAATTTCAGCAATTATAGTACTTTCCCTCCATAGTACCACGTACCCCGAATAAACTCCTGTTAAGTACTTTACCGCCCTAATATCCGGCATAATACCTTAAAACGTATATTTCACGTAATAATCGCGAAGGTTAAATGTGAACAAGTGGTTAAAGGTATGGTTAGGGCAAAGATAAGGGTCTTTACCACTTAAACAGGATAAAAAGACATGGTGGGCTAATTATTAAGCCGCCGTAATAAAAGCAACGTTTTCGTGTCACTTAATTTACTTAGGAGTATTAGCGACGTTTATTGGCCTATAGCCTTTAATATCTGCTATTTAATCCAAATAATATTATTTCGAAACAGTAAGGTACTAGATATGGTACGTTTCTTTCCTGTTATTACGTTTGATGGGGGGGGTATCTAGTTAACTAATAGCCGGTTTTACTATAAATATAATATCATTTTCTAATATTACGACGATAATACTTACAGTTAACAGGTTCGCCCAAATCTTGTTCACGATAACGTTGATGTTTCCTTTAGTTTGGGGTCGAGGTCGATAGACTTAACTTTAGACATTGTAGGCGTCTATACTTGCGGTCAACATAATTAATTACCGTAAAATCTTTCTTATTCACATTGAGGAAGTTGTCGACTTGGGAATATATATTAAACGAATTTGGTATACGTGTTATCACGGTGACAAGCAAAGAGTGTAATTGGCTAAAAAAAGCCTTCACAGGTGGTATTGAAGCGTTATAGGGCGTATTCTAACTCTCTAACACCCGTAATTATTACCTATACCTGCTCAAGAAGCGTGGCCTCGCCAACGTAGGCATTACTTATTACCTTTTAACATATTATCAACTTGTTAAAAATTTAATTAAAAACATCCATTTTTAATTTGTCCTCTTTTTTCTTTAATATCATTATAGTCTACCGCGTAATGACCCAGTTTATATAATATTTTGTAAGGTAGACGTCGTATTCGAAACAACCTTTTATACTATCGTAAATCTCGATAAATGTAATGGCACTTGTTAGAAAGGTTAAATAGTAATCTTTAGCGTAACTTGTAAGAATTTATAGAAATAGCAAGTAAAAATCAAAAAGTAGGACCTCCATTTACTTATAGATATTTAAAAAAGGTATTATCTTGGTATCGAGGAGGTTATAAGGCTTTATATTGTACTTTTTTTTGTTATAAAAAATCTTGACGAAGTCCATTATAAGTTTGTAATCAATATTAACTATTTTGACAGATCTTAAAAAACGGTCGCGATAGTTATTCCAACTTTAAATAGTATTTCATATTAGTTTAAACTTTATGGGTTTCGAGGTACGGTGTTAAAGGTATTTGCTAGTCGCTTGGACCGAGGGGTAAAGCCCTTTAATATGACCTATAGTGGGTTTACACGCGTAAGTGTATCTAAAAAGAAAAGATTTTAAGGGTTTTAGTGATTAGATTGATAAATGGTAATAGGTATTTAAAGGTTTTTGGAAGCCTAACGATCTTATTTAATTAACTGATGTAAGGTGTTAATATTAATACCTTTGTCCATGTTGATGGTCCTCATTTTACGTGCTCTACCGCCGCTAAAAACGTATTCCTCGTTGTTACGTGGAGTTACTAAACCGCCGAATAAATAAATAGGTTCCTTATCGCTAGTATATAAAGAGGTTTAACTTAGCTAAAGGTGAGTTAGGGGTCGCCTAAATCGCGTATAAGGGCGGTAAGGTTTCTTAATACCTTTTCCTTTAAACCCTTGGTTGTAAGGGAATTCGTTAAGCTAGCCTAAGTCGAAAAGGGCTTAAACTAACGTTATAATGCCTCATAATTTAATAAAAATCCCTCGTTCCTCTAATTCGTATCTAAGTCTTAGCTTAACCCCTTTTTAAATTACTTTCTACATATCGATTGTCCAGTCGTTTAAAAACTCTTAATATCTGTTAAAAGTGCGATTAGTGTCATAGCTGTTGTTATATTTACCGATAAAGGTTCCGACGAAGTTTTTTAGGTGTTTTTCAGTTAATTCTTTGTCGATATCTAACGCCTAAAGAATGTCGTCGTAAAACTTAGTGAAAAGGTATCCGAAAGACTTATTTTATTTTTTTCGGGAAAGGTCGGTAATTACTTCGAAGTGGGCCCTAAAGGAAGAAATCTTAATAGGCGTGTAGGGTAAGGAACTTGGTGATCTTAGGTGTAAGAACTTAGTGTTTTGGCGTGAAGTTTCGTAAGGACTTGGCGATTTAGCGTAAAGTAGCATAATGTGGCTTTCTTGGCGCGACTTAACGTTTCTCAGTATTTTCGCTTAGGGCAACGAACTTGACGATTAAAGTGACGTGGGGAGTGAAAAGAGTAAAGTATGGGCAAAAGTTTGATGTAAAGGGTAAGGTCGGAGGTTGTTAGTAATGGTAAAAGTTGAAGGTTATTTGTTGTAGTTGTTTGACGTAAGAACTTAGTTGTTTTTCTTATAGTAGTAACACTCGCAATAGTAATAACTTAGCCGTTTGACAACTTGTTGAACTTTGAGACTTCTAATAGTCAATCTCAACGTTTTTCTTCAAAAAGGATTAATAAAGATTTCTTGGTGTTTTCGAGTAGCGATACTATCGCCTAATTCCAGATTTCCGTTAAGGACTAAATCAACTTAAAAAGTCTTATCTGTTTTCCTGCCGTTAAGGACTGACGCAATACTAATAGAGGCTCTTCGCAAAAATCTTTCCCCTACCCTAATAGCCGTAGCTACAAAACGTAACAACTGGAAAATAGGTTCTTCTTTTACTTAGATTATCTGTACTTAACCTAATAGGCAAGCATTGATCAGTACTGGTAGGCCTTAGACGTTGCAATGTTATCGATTCGATTGGTCGAAGTAACAAGTGTATTACAGTAGTCAGATAGTGGATGTATTGTTCTAGGTTTGGCAGACCGCTAGCCGGTCTGCACTGTAATTTGTATGGCCAATTCCTTGGCCCACGCCCTAGAGTGAAGTGTATCATACTGCACTCGACTTACACTCAATGCGGTAAGTCTCCACAAAACAATATACTTGTAGTACAATCAACTTTACTGTAAGTAAAGTTGACCTACTGCACTGTATGTAATATTATTCTAACAATATATCCTTTTTTGGGTGGTTTTTTACGTTGTCAACGTTTTATTGGATGATTAAAAATCGGATTAGGATGATTTTATTAGCTGATTCGCTCGGCTCGTAGGTTATCATCGTTAGGATCTTTATCAAACTTAGGAGATTTTTTATCCAACTTCATCTATATTATTCGGAAAATAATAGAGTCGTTAATAGTTTTAACTAATATGTTCAAATTTGTAATATTTAAGATTTTATACGGATCATGCCATTTACGTGGCTTTCGCCACGTAAATATTTTACTTTAAAGTGATAGGGAAAACACGTTTATTATTAAAGGTCCATTGCTGATATTAAAGGCGTCGTTAACCTGGCAGCGCGTCGATTTCTTTTTTAGTTTCTTTAGGGCTTTGTTATATACCGTAACCCATTTTTTGGGGTATTTGGCGATGATAACGACTTAATCGTCATACGTGGATAGGCTTTAAATACCAGTAAAGATAACATAATGCAGCTAAGGCTAATCGTATCGTTAAAACCCTTTACCGTCATTTAAAGCTGTGCTTTTTAAGTTGTAAAGCTTTCGATTTCTAAGGTAAGGATATCGTAAACTTTTCGTAAAAGAGCGTAAGCTTTTTCGATCTTGTTAATACTCTAGTAGGCCTTAAAGGGGACCTATTTGTATTAGATACCTATCGACTTTACAGTAGTTTGAAAATTTATTGTAATAAAGTTAGTATCAGCGTTGCAAATCAATACGTTTAGTGGTTTAAGGTACGTGTTAATCCATAAAGTCCGTAATACTTCCCACATTTTTTTCGCGATGATGGTTTTGAAGAATTTAGCGTTGTGAAAAGCCAAGGCGAAGTTTATAATATAAAGTATTGACTTGCTGTCCAGGTAAAATACGTTTATGAAAACTTTAAAGTTAAAGTTTTCATTTTAGTTTAACGTGAGTTTAAACCTTAAAGGGATTTGAGAATGCGTTTAGTCGTAGTATAAAAGCCGTCTAATCGCCTTTAGCGCTAGTAAGTCCACATTTTCGTAACTAGTTGCCTTTAAAATCTTATAAAACTTATTAGTCATCGGGTAGTTAAACCTACAATATAGTTGACGAAGTTCTGACTATGTCAGGTTTAATATTATTTCTCTTAGCATTTAAATATACAACTAGAGTTGTCTCTATATAAGATTAAGTGGAAACTTTTTGCCGTTTTTAACCTGAACCAATTTATTAGTTCAAACGTTAACGTTAACACCAAGGTTTTTTATGTTTTCAAGGTAAAGAAGGAAGGGAGTAGTGGATTTCAAGATGTGAAAAATGATAGAATTAACGACAATAATAATAGTTATAAATCCTAGTAAAAAGATCTTTTTTTCTAGGGTTAAAGCCGATTTTAGCTTTGCCAGTACCCGTGTGGTTAAGTTTCGTAGCCATATTCATATTCTTTCGCAACGTGATGTATTGCGAATAGCCTTTTATTAAGTATGTTGTTGCTTCAATATCCGGTATAATACTCTGAAAGACCTGTTTCGTGTAACGATCTTCAATGGTAAAAAGCTGTATAGAACTAGAGTTTTTATCGTTATATCTTTGATAAGGGTTTTCACCTGTTAGGCGGTATAAAAAGGTATGGTAGACGAGTTATTACGTTGTTTTTAGGCCGTTACTAGTATCTTCGTACCAACCGATAGGTTTAGACTTGTTTTTTTCCCTTTTTAAACTTTATATATTTACGGTTTTCGACAATATTAAGGTAGTTATTAATAGGGGGAAAGGCGAATTACATGTAATATTTTACCCGTTTATCTTTACACTGAGTAACGATGTAGCGTGTTAATTAATGGATTTGTTTACTTTAAATATAACATTTTTTAGGGTTTAACGTGAATTCGTATAGCTAATTTAAAAACCTTCAAGAAAAGAAATACCCTTTTCTGTGCGTAACTTGATTACGTCCCTAGGTTTGAGCCTTTTTTTAACTATATTGGCTGGGATTTCCGTACTTACGATCGATATAGTACGTGTAGGAAGTATATTTTTCGTCGTTACTAAACTTTGAAGTTTAAAGGTATATACTAGTTAAGCTTGAGATTCGAGTTGTTACGATTGGTAAAGAGGAACATAACTGGCTAAAGAACCCTTTACAAGTGGCGTTAAGGTATTATAGGGCGTATTCGAACTCTTTTTAATACTTAATAGTTTGCTGAACCTGCTGGTGTAAGGTATTTTCTCCGGTATCCACGTTTTCTATTGTTTGTCAACAAAGTATTAACCTGTCGAACATTTGATTAAAGATGTTCATTTCGCTTTTAGTCTTTTTTTTGTAATTTAATATGTAACAATACTTAATAATATTTTTATAAGTATAGTATTAGGTAAAAATAACATCGTATTCGAAGTGAACTTTCAAGTTATCGTAGATTTCGTGGAAGGAGAAGTAATTTGTTAGGTACTGGAGGTAGTAATTCTCGGTTTGACTGGTGAGAATAGTGGAAAAATGCGAATGAAAGCCTGGTAATTTAACAATTATTTCACGGCAGATTTTTAAAAAACGGGCGTAACTTGCCATCAAAAAGGTTATACGGTTTACTGTTATACTTTTCCTTTTTTCCATTCAATTTTAACTAATATAGTAATTGCTGCATAATTCGTATTTATTATGGGAACACGCAGGGGTTAAAGGGTAATTTACTAGTTATAGGATCCCTTTGGGTCCCTTGACTGGTATTAGGGCTGGTATTAATAGGCAGAATAATTACCTGTAGCTAAATTTAGAGGGGAAAATCAAATGGTTATACCTAAAATAGGCTCGCGTGTAAAGCCGATCCTTCCTTGGTATAGCTGTTAAAATTAGATGTATTAAAGAGCTTAGGGGAAAGGGATTTAAGGGTTTATGCTGCGGGAGACTTAGTAATATTCCTCTTAGTATTCAAGGGCAAGTCGAGGTTTCTATTTAATTGACAGGTAGATTTAAGGGCTTACGGCTCATAGGTTAATTGATTTTTCATGGTTAGTAATGCTATCGAGCTAAAAACCTTATATGAAAGGGTTTGAAAAACTTATTTGGGCTTAAGTAAGGCTTTAAGAACATATATGGGGGTATTAAAGGATGCCGTCATTGGCAACACCTTTACATTTTTCCTTAATCTATGAAAAGTCTTTATTTGTTACGTATTAGAATAATAGGTAGGTAAGATTACCGTTTGTCCCTTCCTTATAGGGAATCCAACCCTTTTATTAACTAGTTTATCGTTAGGTACTTGGGGGTGGATTTTTTGTCGACGTCTATTTGCCAAAGGTCGTTATTAAAGTGTTGAACAAACGTAAATCCGAAGTTTATAATTTATTCATTTTTGATAGGATAGATGACAATATTAATCTTAACGTTATATAAAGTTATCATAACAAAGTTTAAAGAGTGTAAAGAGGGAAAAAAGTGATACAAAGTAATAAGTCGTAGGTTTTTCATTAAATTTGGTATTTTTCAAAGGTTGTAGGATTTAATCGTTTTTATAATTTGAAATTTTCAATAGTAATACATGTAATAATATTAAGTTAGCTATTTACCAACTTGCTGACTTGGAAATATTTAAGACTTTTAGACGGTTAATTTTAGTGTCTTGAAAAAGGATTAATAAACATTTGTTAGTACTTTTAATTACTATACCGTAGTTTACTTATAGATTGCCACGAACAACTTCATAGCCTATAAGTATTTCCTACTTTCTGTTGCAAACAACTATACAACGTATAGAAACCGTTCTTAAGATTATTTCCTTTACCCTACCGCCGTTTAACGTAATTCGTAACCAAAAAATCGCTTTTTATACTACCTAGTTTATTTGTGCTTAACCCAATAATTACTAATCCGTGTTGGTAGGCGTTTATCGTTGCAATGTAGTCGATTCGAATCATTATGGTCGACGTAACTGGTGCTGCATTGAAATTGGTTGGTGTTGAGTTGTAACTTCTAAGTTTGGTAGACCGCTAGCTGGTCTGCACGCTAGTTTCTATGGCCAAACGCTTTGGTCTATGCCCTACTTTGAAGTGAGCACTTACTGCACTACACTTACAATGTAGTCACACAAACTACAGCCAATTTGCAGTAAGTACAATCAACTAAACTGACAGTTGAATTGACTTGAAATTACTGCATTTGATTGCTTTAAAACAGTTATAAATGGGTTTTAAGTCAGCTAAACTTGACTTATCCGTGTAATGAGCATTTATTGGTTTAAAGGGTTTCTAGATCGAATACAACTTATTTGGAATTCAGTGGATATTATTAGATATCATTATAGCTAGTGAACATAGGGAACTACATTTGATGAGTGCATGATAGAGTGTTACTATGCAGAAGACACTCTTGCAGAGTGTATAATAGTGTGTCACGCTCTAAGAAGGATGTTAGCAAAGTATATGGTAAAGTGCCACGCTCCAGATGAGAGCTTATAAGCTCTCACCTGAGTAGTGCACTCTCTGGATACTTCTTTTATCTCTTGATATCTATCTATTATTAATACTACCAATCTTACTATCTTAAATACTGTTTTTTTACATTAACGTATAAAGACTTTACCGACACTAATTAATAACCGATTCGGTCAACTATAAACAAATTAGGAAAAAAGGGACTAAATTTACGTAAATACCTTTAACAAGATGCTGTAGCAGTCCCTACTTTTATATGATTTGATATTACGATTTGTAAAAAAATATAAAGGAGTATAAAAATATTGTAAAACCCAGAATGATTTTGAAAAGAATAATTTTAGTACGATATCATTAATTCGATTAGTGCTTTTCATCTACTGAAAGCCTAGTTACACTATCTATCAATTCGATTAACGCTTTAAACGTATCCGGACACTTTTTGGAAAGCGTTCTATCACGTATTGGCTACGCAAGCTGTTAAGTTTCGGAACCTTTTACCAGGATCTATCCGGCAACAACTTGTGAAGCGCTTTGCCAAACTTGGAGGGCGTTCAAAATAAATTTTACAGCGTTTCGAGAAACTGGGAAAACGTCTATCTCAATATTCGAAACGATTACGAATATTTGGAATACGGCCAAAACAACTTTTAGGGTATACTTACCCTTACTCCAATCACCGAAAACAACTTTCTAAACGCCCATAAAAATATATACCAAACGTCTAAAGAATATTTTAAAGCGTATCGGAACATTTCTAAAGCGCCTAAGACAGTATTGGAGGCGCGTACACACTGAAAGTGCCCAAAGTAACACCCGGCCCTTCTATATGATTTCAACTTGCTTTTATATATCATTTCAACCCTTAAACACTAATTTTCCACTTTGAACGCCCCCCCTACCCCTTCAATTCACCTTAATATATATCGCTTGTTTAAAGTTATTACTTAAAACATTTAAGTTTACTAATGAAAACGTTAAATATTTAGTTCAAACCATTTAAATAATTTGTAACTAAGTTTCATTAACATTTCATTTATGCTAGTAAGAGCTAAACGCTTTACTTTAAACGTTTTAACGTATTTCATTTATATTTAATTTACGTATTATACGCTTTGATTTACCTTTCTATTTCGAAACCCCTTTAAATATACTATCTCAAGGGTATAATAAACCTATTACTGTTGTAATAGCAGTCAAATGCAGTAAAGTCAAGTCAACCAAACTGTCAGTTTAGTTGATTGTACTGACTGCAAATTGGCTGCAGTTTGTGGGACTGCACTGAAAGTGCAGTGCAGTAGGTACCCACTTCAAGGTGTGGTATAAGCCAAAGCGTTTGGCCATACAAATTAGTATGTAGATCGGCTAGCGGTCTGCCAAACTTATAACTCAACCACAACCAATTTCAATGCAATACCAGTTACTTCGACCACAGTGATTCGAATCGACTACGTTGCAACGACAAAAGCCTACCAAGAATGATCAGTGTTTATTAGGCTAAGCACAGATAATTTAAGTAGAAGACGAAGCGAATTTCCAATCACGCTCTATGTTAAACGGAGGTTAGGATAAAGAAAAGGGTTTTGCGATGCGATCCTATAGTATTGTGTTGTCTTCATGGTATTACCTAAGGAAGGGCTCTAGATTATGTCGTCTTCGCGGCAATTCAAAATTAGGCGTCGGTATCGCTATTGAAAACACTAAGAAATATTTTTAATCTTGTTTAAAGTGTTGAGATTAACCGCTTCAAAGTCTTGAAGATTACCAAGCCGGAAAGTTGGCAAATGGCCAAGTCCCTACTATTATTAAAGGTATTACTTTTGTAAATTTTCAATCATAAAAACGAAGGAGTCCTACAACTTTTAACTACATCAACTATAACGGCAAATAACTTCCAATCTATTACTTTATACTACTACTTTTCTTTTTATACTTTCTCATCTTCGTTACGATAACTTTAAAACCCTCTATAATTGATTTCGTTACTAATCCTACTAAAAAGAAAGTAATTACGGCTTTCGGAGTTTTTTTCGAAAAGAATTACGAAGAATACTTATGGTTTACCATCGCCACTGAAGACTTTACCCCTGAATACTTTATCAACGTAATCGGCCGCTTTATCTTCGACTTAGACACTGATGGATTCCATAAGGAACCTCATTTATTTAACGACTTTTGAAAATGGTTTGGGGAATGAATTCTAAATATATGGAAACGAACAGATAAGTAGGTTAAAATAGGGATAATGATTAAATTAGATAATAGAGGTGTTGAACTCCCGATACAGAGGGGGCAAAAAGGTAATTTTACCAACTTATTATTCGAATGCGCCCCCAAAGAATACCCCTAATGGGTTTCCAAAGCTAAGGGTAAATATAAAGATATTACGGGTGGTAGTGTTTATTATCGAACTTAAACGCGTTTATAAAGCCTTGATCTAATCGTGATAAGTTACCTAAACCCTTTTATATAAAGTTTTCAACGTGTCAGTATTACTGGTCGTAAATAATTAGTTAACCCCCATACCGTAAGCTTTTAAATCCATCAGTTAATTGAATAGAAACCTAGACGTACCCCTTAATATTAAAAGGAGTATTACCAAATCCTCCGCGGCGGAAACCCTTAATTACCCTTTCCCTAAGCTTTTTAACACGTCAAGTTTTAGCAGCTAAATCAAGGAAGAAGAGGCTTTACACGAGTCTACTATGGGTACAACAATTGGCTTTCTCCCTCCAAACTTAGCCAAAAATTACTATCCTGCCTATCAATACCAACCCCAATACTAGTCAAGTGATCCAAAGGATTCTTACGACTAATATATCACCATTTCCTCTCGATACATCCATATGGTAGTGTCACAGGCTAGTGCCTGGCTAGTGGTTACTAGGGATCCACCCTTGGTAGTTGTCACGCTCTTACAGCGCTCTGAAGCCGCTCGGAAGCTGCACAAGAGCATGCCCTCACACTTCACGTGACCGGGTCGCATCCTCTTCCACAGATCCATAGCAGCTCTCTAGCAGGGGTTTCTCTTTTCTTCTTCTTCATCGAGGTTTATAGATAGAATGCGACTACCTTGAGTGACAGCTCCGGCCCCAGTCCCTTCACAGGTAGATACGGATTACACGGTAATTACAACATTCGTTGAAATTAAGAAAATGAAGGAAAAGTATAACGGTAAGTCGTATAATCTCCTCGACATCAAGTTGCGCCCGTGTTTAAACATTTGACATCAGATAAGGGTTAAATTACCAAGTTTTCATTCGCTGTTTTCCAGGATCCCTACCAGCTAAGCCGAATATTATTTCCTCCGGTATCTAACTAATTATTCATATTTTTTCGAAATTTACGATAGCCTTAAAAATTAATTCAAATAAGATGTTAATTTTACCTAATAACATACCGGTTGGAATATTATTAAGTGGGTTTACATATTTGATTTCGAAAACGAGACGGAAAGTAAAATGGATCTAATTAATTTGATGCTTAACAGATTAATGTTTTGGTAACAAGTAATGGGGAACGTAGGAGTTTGCGAAGGAAAACTTTGGTAGTAGGTCCACTAAGTTGTTACGGGTTACAAAAAGTTCGAATAAGCCTTAAAGTGCCTTAAAGCCACCTATAAAGGTTTTTTTTTGTTACTTGCGCTTTTTGTTGGCGACCGTAACAGCTCTAGTTTTAAGTTCGACCGGTATATACCCCTAAATTCTAAAGTTGAGTAACGACGAAGAAAATCCTTTTTATATGTAACAAATCGATCATAAGTACGGAAGGTCCGGCTAATACGGTTAACGGAAAGCTCTAACCTAATGACGTAACTAAATTATGTATGGAGGAGGGTATTTTTTTTTAAAGGGTTTTAAATTGGCTAGACAAATTCACATTAATCGCCAAAAATGTTGTATTTATGGTAAGCAAGGTTATTGGTTCATACGTCTTACCGTTATTAAACGTAAAGACAAACGGCTAAGGTATTATATGCAATTCTACTTTACTTTTACTACTAATTACCTTAATACTGTCGAAAACCGTAAAGGTGTAAATGCAAAAAAAGGGGGGAAACCCTAAGGTTATTAGCTAATACAGAAATACTAGCACCAACCCAAAAGTAACGTAATAACTCGCCGACCACGTATTCCTATACCGCCTAATAGGTAAAGACACTTACTACCGATATCACGATAAAAACTCTGGCCCGACACACCTCGTTACTATTTAAAATAATTACGCAGAGCAGGTTTTTCAAGGTATTGAGCCGGTTACTAGGACAGCACAATATATAATAAAAGGCTATTCGTAATACGTCACATTGCAAAGGGATACAAATACGTCTACAGAACTTAACTACACGAATATTAGGAAAGTTAAAGTTGATTTTAGCCCTGGAAAAGAGCCTTTTTCATTTGTATCGACGACTGTTGCTACTATTATTGGCCTTATTGTTTTCCATATTTCAAAATCCCCTACCACCTTTTTCTTTTACCTTGAAAACATTAAAAAAAATCTATGTTAAGGTTCATATTTATATGAACGAACTGATTTAATTTATGGATAGTAAAAGGTTTCCATTTTTCTTTCAATAGAGGTATCTATAGTTTTATCATTCAGGGTAAAAGGCTATAATATTATTTATAATAAATTTGGAACTTTTCTAATTATATTGTAAGCTTAATTACCCAAGAATCAATAGGTTTTATAAGGGTTTATAGGTAATTGGTTACAAAAATGTGGATTTACTAACGCTAAAAGCAATTGAAATGCTTTGTTATTACTGCTAAATATATTTTCAAATCCCCTTAAAATTTAAATTCACGTTAAAGGAAGATTAAGACTTTAATTATAAGGTTTTCGTAAATTTATTTTACTTGAACATTAAATTAGTACTTTACGTTATGGACTTCACCATGGCCTTTCATATCATTTAGTTTTTTAAAACCATTACGGCGAGAGAAACATAGGAGGTTATATATACTTTGTTGATTGATACATACCGAGGGCCATTGAATATACTAGTTTAAAATACCGATACTAATTTTATAACGATGAAATTTTAAGTTAATACTGAGTCCACAGGGATTAATTGTAAAAAGATCCGTATTAAAGCCTATTGTGGTATTAAAAAGATCCAAGAGGTCTAAAACTTTTTACGAAAGGCTTACGATATTTACACCTTATAGATTAAAAACTTGAATGGTCTTATATCGAATTTGATAGTATTTGGAGCCTATCTACGTATAACGACCAACTTACCACTATCTTCAAATACTTAAAAACGTGTTATGTCATATAATAAATCCTTAGAGGAACTAAAGAAGGAATAGACACGTCTTCAAATCAATGACACTCTTAATATCAGAAACGAACTATTAATAACAAACGTGTTATCTTTACCCCTTTAAAGTGGAATTTTTACGTAACGAAAGCCAGGTAAATGAGATAGGCTGTATAAGATCTTAAGTATTATAAACCCAAAAGTGGTAGACGAAATCGTTAACAGACTTGTTATTTTCCGAATTATACAGGTTAAGCTCTATAGAATACCCCTTAAATATATTAAAGAAAATAATGTTGGTAACCACACAGTCGAGCGGATTAACTAATTAAATCTTCCTAGGCTAATCATCAATAAGCCAATGGAACGTTAACAGCGTATAAAATCATTCAAAAAGAGGATATATATTTAAAAAAAGAACGATTACGATAACTATGGGCGTAACAAGGTGTATATAATGATGTATGTATATTACAAAAGAAAGTCTGATGAAGAAGTTGCCCTTGAGTTGCGTGTTAAAGGAATTATTAATATATTTGGTAAACCCTTTAAAGAAAGCGAATAGGCGGAAATGAGTAGCCTTCTTCTACGAGGTGTTGTTTAAATTATACCGTGAACGTAATTTCAAGGCTAAGATATTATTATGTTTTAGTCGAGGATTGTCTATCAGGTTAAGGGTAAAACCATGAATCGGCCGTACGAAAAATTACGACTAATCGTTTAAGGATGAGGTAATAAAGATAAGGATCAAATCCTTACCTAATCGATTATAATATAGACGATTAGTCAATATTTAATCGTTATAATTGTTTTTAGTTTAATTTTTGACATATGAGGTTAGTTTACACTTAATGACCGATATATAATATAAGTGTACACGTAGTTTGACACTGATCTTTAACGGATTGTACTATTGAAACTGCCGAAACTACCTAAAGGATAAGTTTATAGCCGTTAACATAATACCCTATATCAAACTTTTATATGGATTGTACGAAATAGGCGTCCATTATTTTTTAATGTACTAGCCGTATTTTAAATATAATATAGATATAAAGACTTTAACGTTGAACCCGTGCCTATTGATTACAGAGGGAAAATACTTTGGTATCGTAGGTATATAAATTAAGAATACCCTTTTCTTCGAGCATATTAGGTTTAAATTGGCGGAATAATGTGTTATTGAAAAGTTAGGCCTTTAAAAGTGTACGTTAATCGAGACATTGGCGAAATGTAAACAATTTGACTTTATTGAATCGTTAATACACATTTATAACTTTAAGGTTAAAAACAGAACTCATATTAGCCTACGCCAAAAAAGGTAAGTCATAATTTTAACGATTATTTATAAAACTGATAGGTCAAAATCACAAAGATACTTGGAGTAAAAGAGCCGTACGGACTCCATTACCATACTATTTTAACCGAAGGTATTATACGACCTATTTATTAAGGCTTAGGTATAAAATCTATAAAAAGAGGATTCAGTGACAATTGCACTATTTGGGAAAAAGAATTAATATAGTTTCGGTAAATTTAACGAAAATGAAGTTAATAATCTTTACGGACGGATTATTCGTTAATGATGCCAACCTTACATCATAAATCGGGGTTTTTTAATAATACTGGTTAACAAGAATAGATTGAGAAATTGGTTTAGAATCACGGGAAACTACGTATACTTGAAATCAGTTTAGCACAAACATGTAACACGAAGAGTATTGGTTTTAAAAATATACGAAAAGAAATAGGTTTTGACATCGGTATAGGAATTGATAAAACGTTAAAAATTATTAACAAATAGCTAAAACTGTCTTTAATACCTTTAATAATGTGAATAAACTCCCGAATCCTTTACGAATGCCTATTTAAACTGGGCGCAACCAATGAAAAACGTTCAATAATTAACGTAATAACTTTAAAAGAGATAGAAGAAGCCTAATAAACTGATAAATTCCGGTGGATCAACGGAAAAGATAACCCCATTAACGCTATAACCAAGGCCACGCCTAATGACGCCCTGGAAAAGTTTGTAGATAGCAATAC
The DNA here is from genome assembly GCA_038502455.1 of Anisogramma anomala. Classification (NCBI taxonomy): domain Eukaryota; kingdom Fungi; phylum Ascomycota; class Sordariomycetes; order Diaporthales; family Gnomoniaceae; genus Anisogramma; species Anisogramma anomala. Next base: position 3,338,191 of record JASMMZ010000006.1, read on the forward strand.
GCTTACCATACAAATTGAGAGCTACGTAGACCGCCCAGCAGGTAATATAGGGAAACAGGGATTCTCTAGCAAACTCGAAGACTACTAGGGTAATAGAGATGATGATAATGGCGGCAGTGGCAACATCAGTTGATTAAACTATTGGCAAAAGGTATGTAAGTGGTAAAATACGTGATATGTATAGGTTTGTGACGAAAGAACTTTTGAAGGGAGTGAAAGAATGAAGGGCTCGGAGATAGGAAGCAAAGGGCCGTAATTGATATCAATTTCAGTACAGATTAATCGGAATTATCAGGGGTTTAGCTTGTTGATTAAGGAGGGATTGCAAAGGTTGCCACCAATTGGTAGCTGACCACGCTAACATACAGGTACAAAACAAAAAGACGACAGTATTGTGATAGCCGTCAAACATAACCAAATTAAATCAATTAAACTAACAGTTTAATTGATTGTATTGACTAAAAATTGGCTGCAGTTTGTGGGATTACACTGCAAGTGCAGTACAGTAAGTACCCACTTCAAGGTAGGGCACAGGCTAAAGCGTTTGGTCATACAAATTATTGTGCAGACCAGCCAGCGGTCTGCCAAACTTAGAACTCAACCACAACCAATTTCAATGAAACACCAGTTACTTCGACCCCAGTAATTCGAATCGATTACGTTGCAACGATAAAGACCTACTAACAATTATAATCTTCTATTCAGACTAACCTCTTGTATACGATAACATCGCTTTTATAGTATTACTTACAATAAGTTTAGCTAAAGCCAGCAAAGATATAGACCTCTTGTTTTAGTATACAAATCTTCGAAGAAACGTTTTGTAACTTGTTGACCTAAATATATAGAACAGTTTCATTAAAACAACGGTAGAAAATTTAAACTTTTAGGCTATAAATATGTATATTACAAACGTAAATTATCGTTTTTAGAGAAAAAAAGCTTCAAGACTTGGTATATTCGATCATTTCAAAGAATAACTTTCAAATTAAACGTTCTAAATCCGGAATCCCGTGTACAAATCAATCTTCAAAGTATTATAAGCGCAGTTACAAATCGGATTAATTAATACTTTAGGTGGCAAAAAAGACCGTGTAATAAGAACCCTGTTTGTCACAGTCTAATTAAGCGAAATATCAAACTGTGAAGATAAAAAAGTGTTATAGATAAACTTTGTGAAGAATACTAATTGGCCTAACAAAATAAACAGATTATTGAGGAAATACGAAAGAAGCTTTAACGTAAAAACCCTTAACGCACGTAAAATGTAAAACGCTTCGAAAGAATAATTACGCTCTGCGAAAAATAAAAGCTTAAAGAATTAACGGAAGAGGAGAAAAGACCGCGAAAGTTAACCGCAACTTAAGTTGAATACGGACCCTCTTAAGTAAACGCTTTTAAAGAGCGAAATAAGTTAAGGTACTCTCTACATACATTTGGCGCCCCTTCCAACCGCAACAAGAACGCCTCGAATAAGGAAAGAGGCGATTTCGAAAAATATGTAAAAAGCAACAAACGATTATATAATCCTTACAACTCGATATCCATAAACTACAACCTATACCGCGACTTTCTACCTCATTGGTTTCCCACTAAGAAGAGTAATCTTACGAAGCTTACGAACTTTACGAAACTATGGGATATTAACGAAAATTTTAATAGCGAGTTTGAAGATATCCTTAATAACGAAATACTTACAATGTTAAACATTTACAAAAAATGGATATTAAACTATTCCAATTCAAAATTGATTTACCTGATACAATAATTGAAGAAGCCAAAAAAAAAATATATAAACTATTTAACGTAAGTAGATAAATTTTCAATGTATTACAGACGTCAAAAAATGTATTTTAATATCAAAACTCATTACGAACTAGATAACAAAACCTGGATGGGTATTATATGAAAGTCTATTAGAAATACCCGTAATAATACACCTGAAATACTATAAATAGTATTGTTTACCTTATTAGGGAAGTTTAGAAAATGTTAAGCGACGTTTGGATAGAGGTATAAAGACTACAAATTATTTATTCAAGTAGTTATAAAGGCATATCATGGAAATCCGGACTTTAATTTTGAATTATTTCAACCGGAAATAGATTTAATAGCTTTTTATACTAGCTTTAGAATTTTACCCAAAACCTCGATACACCGGTAAATGAGTCTCGAATCAGCGTTCGTAGCTGATAAGTCTAAAAACGAAAGCCGAAAAATCATAAAATCAGATTATAACGAGATAATTCACCACGATTTAGATATACGATTTAAAATGTTTCGGAGAAATAAAAATTATAAAAGTCGTAAATACAAATATAGGGGTAATAAATACCAAAAGAAAAAGCAACGGAAAACGAAAATAAAGCGGATACTAGCAAAACCGCCTTTATAACCAAGTACGAAACTTATCACGTATACTACCATGCCTATGTAAAAGCATAAAAAGCTTTACGAATCCCTAAAAAAGATACATTATATAATAATCATATGGGCTATTAATTGACCAAATATCTAGTCAATGAGCAGATTCGTGTTAAACGAATATTTTAGGTCGATTACATATTCGAACACAAGACAAATCTTTTTACAATATATACAACAAATTACAAAGATATTAGAAGGAGGTTCAATGTTTACTTATAAAAATATACTTTGGAAAAGACGATTTCGAAAAGAACGAAACTAATGTAATAACGTAAGATGAGGAAACAGATTAACGAGTATTAATAAGCCTATAAAGCACCATATTTTTATATAACATAGATCTAAATATTAAAAGATGTATATGAAAGTCTTATATCAAGTCGTAATTTAAATTATGAAATGTGTATAATTGCAGATTTTAAGGAATTATTCTAGATACTAACGCGTCGGAAATTTAGATTGCCAAAAAAACAATAATTCGACGTTTTTGTGACGAAGTTTTCCAAATTTTAATTCATACAAATGAAAAAATTCCGAATTTTTTTTTTTGGAAAAGTTAAAGCGTCTTTAATCGATAAAATAATGGTGAATATACAATTAGGATCAGTAAAATTCTACATAATAAATTTTGAATTATTTCCAATTTTGTTAATTAATAAAAATAAGTTCGAAATTGAAGTGCGGAATACGACAAATTAATTCGTCCGCGCTTCGAATGACGTATCCGTATCGCTTAGTCTAAAGTTGAAATACCTATGGTTTCCCTCAGAAGTACATTTAATCGAGACCATTCACTTAATATAACCGGAATTATGTATATTATTTCAACGGTTCAGACATCCTATTACGAAACTACCTTTATAGTTGCTTTATTTGATGGGCTATAGCTAACTTAATCTTTAACTTTTCCTGATTAGGTTTAATATAGCGTTTAAAAGGCATTGTATTTATTGGAATATAAACGGATAATACGCTCATATTATATGATGCGTAATTTTCCGCGGAGGAAGAAAGGAAGTTTGAACATGTTAATTCAAAAAAAAAAATCCAAACCTCTATTTGAAGAAGAACTGGGTAGTTTACTTCAACGATATAACTATCACGTTTCAAAATGAATTGTAAGGTTTATGCAAAAGGGGTAATTGGATAAAGTTACTCTTATTGATTTAACCAACGAAAAAAAGCTAACGAGTATAAATGTTAATATATACGTGGTTCCTAGATTATATAGGTCATATAATCGGATGCGGCGTTCAAAGTTTTTATCGATACATAATATTATATGAATTTGTCGCATAATATATATAAGGGGTTAAATAAGTGTTTTGAATAATGAATGAGTAATTATAAACGTGGCTTTCGTTTTATACTACTCGATATGCGTCCAACGAAATCATCTGTTTTTAGTAATAGATTCTTCGCAAATAATAACAATTGAAACTCGTAAATAGGTTTTATATTTGTTATCGGTAAGGAAAAACTGGCCCTCAACGGATTAAGATTTGATAACAACGTTGTTTATCAAAGTTGAATGAAATATTACCGGGTTATACATAATGTTTTTTCCTTCGAAATTTATGGTATGGTTAGCAGATTCGACTCCGATATTGTCATAACGATAATGGTTAGTATAATTATTTCGAATTTTGGTTTAAATCCCCTTCATCTGGTAATTTACACCTACTTTTTCCCCCTTCAAGAATATCTTGTTTAACTCGATATTAAAAATGGAAATCTCGTTATAATATTTATTATAAACCTACGAAAATTATACGAACGTCGCGAATGAAAAAAAAAAAAACTAAGATGAATCGACTGGAAATTGAATCTAATAAATATGATAACTAAATGCGTTCCGAATAGGGTATTGAAAACGTTTGTAATTACAAACACTCTTTTCGTTAAAGTTATTAGTAAGGTTATGCGATTTAACTCTAAATAAACGTACTATTTTCTATCTTTTTTTATATTTTACGTTTAGTATTTATAACTTTCCTTTTAAATAAGCTATTTACCGTTTTTCAAACATATTACCACTTTCTACAATTGCTATTTACCGCTTGTCAAAAATATTATCACTTCTAATATTTCCTATTTACTGCTTTTCTAATATATTATCACGTTTTACATTTATTATTTGCTACTTCATTAGTATATCATTACAATTATCGTTTGGTATTCGCATTACGAATTTTTCACGTAATTTTCATTTTGTATATTTCTTTGTATTATGGTTAGGGAAAGCCTAACAATATAAAGGATGAAAATTACTCGTTGTTAAAAGAGGAGGGTAAGGCGGGTACTGCGTCATCGTTATTATCTTTTTCGTCTTCGCCGTCTTTTTTATCGCCGTTGTCGTCGGCGGCGTCGTCGTCGTCGCTAGAGTTACAACTACCTTCGACATCACCATCAGCACCGTCGCTATGAGGAGTGTTTAGTTCCCCTTTCACCTTAGACCATATGCCCTTAAATAAAGGAGCAAAAACGGGTTCACTCTATTTATGATAACATGTAATGATACTATCGAACTTATTTAGGTAATATATATATAAGCCAACCCATGAGGCGGCGATAGCGATTGCTGTCTTTTTTTCGGCTGCCGGTTAACGCCTAGTAATAATTAGCCTTGTTTTTGTAATGATCATACTAAATTCCCGTGAGTAAGTAGAAGGTATCAAAGGGTTTATGTTAGCAGTAAGGTAGCAGAGGTAAAAAAGGTGTAATATCAGAAGATGTTTGTTCGTGCTGTAGAATGATCATTAACCGTTGGGCTATTCAGGTGTGAAGACTGAATACTTAGATTGACAACTGAAGAGCTATGAAGGAAATACTATCTATGTGGTGATGGCCGTGTCCTTATATCCTATGGCCTTCATACCATCTTCAGTACTGAGGCTCACCAGTGCTCACTGAGGATTACCAGTGCTCACTGAGGCTCACCGGTACTCACTGAGGCTCACCGGTACTCACTGAGGCTTACCAGTGCTCACTGAGGCTCACCGGTATTCACTGAGGCTCACCGAGAGATGTTCTCCGCCTGATGTGTTGGACTTCAGGCTCTCGGTAGCTCAGCTGCATGCTGGCCTGTTTCCTGACCCGCCAACGTGCTTGGGTCATAACAGTTTTATTTTAAAAATTGAATAAATTGTTTTTTTTTTTAGGAAAACACCGATCGAAGCATTAACAAAGTGAATAATAAATAGTCGAATTTAAAATTACGTGTTGAAGAAGTAGGTAACTTACCGTAAAAACAGTGGGCGCGTAATAAATCTTTAAATTACAGCCTTAATATTATCGAAACAAGAGCGCACCTATTACCGCTCCGTTCATAACGGTAGCAATGGGATAAAACACCCCTACCTTAATTATAATCGTTAATAAACTTACCTTCAACGGCGGATATAACATATAAAACGTAAAGCTTATCTATTAGCAGTCCGGGAACGCGAATTCGAGTATGCCGCTTTAATGTTTTACGAGCTAAAAAAAACCTTACAACATATCCGCACGAATCGTGCCTCGACGCAGCAAGCGCGTTCTGATAATTCTGCTTTATTTAATGAATAATAATATAATTCAATTTAAAGGGATAATTATTATATACTGTGTTATAAATTCGCGATATTATACTTATAGCAGCGGGGGATCGCCACTGGTAAAAGAGTTTTTACTTGTAATGAAAGGGTAAAGTTTATAATTTATGAAAACCTTAATTCTACCTTCAAAAGATAGGGGGAGAAGGGGAGATGGAAAAGGAAAGAGGGGAGGTGGATATGACACTTACGATGGCGATAGACGAGTGCAGAGAAGGAAAAGAAGGAGTAGCGGTTGTAACGACGGCGGGTAGCGAAAGGAAGATGATTTTGGGGATCGAAGACATAGTAAAGTTGTTATAACTAGTGTTAATGCTGGCAGCGACGCGGCGTGCGACGGCAATAGAGGCTTCAGCCTAGCACCGCTAACGCGCTAAGCGGCGCCTCTCCAACCTGGTTTTACGAGGTATCTGTTTAAGGAAACAATTAGAATATAATATTAATTAAATGATTAATCTATAAGAAAACGCCAAATAGTTAATTAGAAACTGGTGGTTTTAATATACAAGCTCCTAATAAATAATGAGAGACTTACCTTAAAAGTAAAGGCACGTTGTTAAAAGGAAAATAAATTTCTTTTCCTAAACCAATAACGATATATCTGTCTATATTAATTCTTAAATACATGAAATCGATAATAATACCTTAATTATCATATCCTGACAATCATATCTATACAATCATATATCTTAAGGAACTACCAACCTTCCTCAACACTCCTATAAAACTTATAACAATATTATTATGAAACGATTGATGAAAGGCTCAAAAAAATAACACTATTATCATTGGATTTAAACACGAAGATTTGTTTTAAAAATATTGCTTGTGTAGATCTTGTTAAATATTACTATAGCTAGTAAGCGTAAGGAACTACAGTGAAAAAGTATATGATAACGTGCCATGTTGTAGAAAGCACTTTTTAACAGTGTATGGTAGAATATTACGCCCCAAAAGGGATGTTATTAGAGTGTATGGTAGAGTGCTACGCTCCGTGTGAGAAATTATAAGCTCTTACCTGAAGAGTGCACTTTCTGGATACTTCTTCTCCCTCTTAATATCTATCTATCATCAATACTACTAATCTTACTATGCTGAATACTATCTTATTCTTACTTTAACATACAAAAACCTTACCGATACGTTCAATTGAAACATTTAACATGTTTTCGACGTGGAATTTGTGTTTTAGTTTCGAAACTGGTTTAATATATACGGTTCTAAGTTTGGCAGATAGCTAGCCGGTTTACATACTAGTTTGTATGAGCAACTTCTTGGCCCGTGCCCCAAACCGAATTGGTTAATGCACTGTAATAAACTCACAGTCAATAAAGTTGATGTAACTATTGATGGTAAATGCTGTGTCTTATTATATGAAGTAGAGGTCAGTAATGATATGTTCCTATTTGATGGCCCGTACAACCGTTAGGTAAATAACAGTTTTTATATAGACTCAATACGAATCCCTATAAGTAATCTTCATACGTACTGCAAATATTTATTCTTTTATCTGGTAAATTAAATAGTCGTTCAAACTTTACAGATCCTTTTATTTGTAGTCAAAGATCGTATCGAAATAAAACAAAAACTCAAATCAATATGATTCGGAACCTTTTAGCGGAATCCATTTTAATTGCTGATACATTAACCAAAACTATTACATTGAATCATATTTGTCCATAATAATAATTCAAAAATAAACTTGGATATTCATTGAATTAATAAGACAATCATAACCACTTAACTTCTAAAATATTATATAAGAATATATATTTTCCAAAGGCCAAAAATCATTGTTAGCAGTAAACGCCAATATTCAAAACTATGTAGTAATCATATTATTCGATCATTTTTGATTATCGAATGAGATAAGTCTTTAATAAATATATGTTGGGTAAACCGGTGAGGTCGCAAATAACTATATTGAAGACGTTGATATCGCGGCGGACATATAATCATAAGACGATCCACGCTTTGAAGAGCTGTATAAGAGTTAATTCAAAACTGAAATTAACGAAAACACTGCCAAAAGGTATAATAAGATTCCTAAAGATGAAAGAAAAAAATGTGTTAAGTCAAAAACAATATTTATGATTCAATTTACATTTAAACGTATGATGATAAATGTTAGTATCACGCCAAAAATGAATTATATCGAACAATGTATTGGATAATCACTAGTTTAAAACATACGGACAGCACATGACTTCGTGATCTAAAGCTTACACATATTACTAAAGGAGGTAAAAATCCTATTAATAATTTATTTGACTAAAAATGGTGTTAATTCCGATGTTACGCTGTGAACAAGGATTGTCAACCGACTAACATTAAATAATCTTGTAAACGAGCACGGTACACATGAAGAAAATGTTACATAATTCATAATTAAAAATATATTGATTTCTACTACTATTATTTCGGGTCGAAACTATAACCCTCTTTTTATATATAATGCTTATTAAGACAAAAGATGTAAATATTTAACGAAAATGGTATTGGTAAAATAAATACAAACTATACTTTTAATAAAGTAACAAATGAGGCGTTAGACTCATTAGGGGATAAATAAAACCACTCCTTATTGTTACAGACTGGTGTCTGGGCTAGTAGTCACTAGGGATCCAGTCCTAGTAGTTTCTATACTTCTATAATTCTTCGGAACAGCTTACGAGAATACCCCCTTACACTTGTCACGTGACTGAGCTACCCCCCCCCCCTTTTTTTTTTTTATTTTTAGCTTCGTAGCATCTTTTTGGAAAGGGTTTATTCCTTCTTTCTTCAAAGAGGATTATAGGAAGTATCTAACCACTCTAAGCGATAGCTTTAGCTTAGTTTCTTTATACCAATACCCTACAAAATGTTTAAAACCAACCATGCATTACCATACAATAATGAGGAAATATTGGGTAATATCAAATAATTATTAAGGATAATTACAAACAAACGATTGAAATATGATCGAAGGAAATAGTATTAATGGGAAATGATAACATTAGGAAAATCAATTCAAGTAATTTGATATAAAAATTTGTTTGAACTGTAAAAACGTTCACGACTTATACCACTGATTCCTCAATTTCTTTTTTCAAAAACAACCATCAGTAAATATTTTATGAATAAAACAAATTAAACTTAAATACGAAGAACAGGTTGAGGCTTAAATTAGATAATGAAAAGAATAATGAGGACTAATACTCAAATACATATTCGAAGGAATGAAAATTTTCAAAAAAGGATAAATGACCTATTAGATTTTTAACAATATACGTAATAATGAAAAAATTGAAAATAAAATAATATATATACTTAGAATAGATATTAAGATAATCGAAAAACCTAGGAAATATTGGCATTATTCAACATGTAAGTTTAGGAGTGTTTCAATTATAATTTTCCCACTTTCGATTAACAATATAACTGGAGAATAAAACCCGTCGGTTATAGCGCTACGACACACTTATAGTAACATAATGGTATGGATGAAAAAGGATGTTTTAGTTGACGATATAAAGGGACCACTTATAAAAGAATACCTTGGAATAATTGATCGTTTATTATGATTAACAGGTTGGTATACTTTAGGTAGAGTTTTAGGGAGAAAATTATCCGACCTATTCGATTGTTTTACGCCGCCCTTATTTACTATTGGGATTTTAATTGTTATTTACTAAAGATAAAAGAATTCGAGCCTAGATAGTTGACATAAAGATACTATAACGTTGCGGGTATTAGAAGTGAAAAAGAACAGAAGAGTATTTTTAATTATACCGGTAAACGAAAGCGATCGATGGTAAGAAAATAAGGGGAATTTGATGAATTTGTTGAAAGTCGATGATTGGAGATGAACCCCAAAAATTTAAAATACAAGGCTCGATTGGAATATTAAACGTTGACCAAAATGAAGAAAACTAAACAACATACAATAATTAATTATCGATACATAGTTAGAACTATCCGATATTGACGCCAGAAATATATGTACAACGGTAAGAGTAAATACGTTTATTAAAAAAAAATTATGATATGCGTAAACTAATACTATCTAAAATATCAACATATATTTGAAAAATATTTTTTCATATTAATCGATAGACATCCAAGTTACTACCCTTGCTACCTATTCTGTTGAATTGAAATTGTAAAAGAGTCTATTCATATTCAGTCAACAGGAAGATTTATACAATAAGGCGGCTTTTACGTAATGATTCCATCCCATAATAAAAGCTGTAAGAATCGCCACACCTTAGTAGTTGAAATAAGAAGCCTATTTATAATACCCTCTCAAGAAAAATAACGAGTATTATTTTATGTATAATTATATTGTTGGAATAGTGTTAAATACAGTGAATAAGGTCAACTTTACTTGCAGTAAAGTTCACTATACTAAACTGCAAGTTAAGTGTATTACGTTGTATAAACTTACTGCATTGGGTGTAAGTCGAGTGCAGTACGCTGCACTCTAGGGAACGGGCCAAGAAACTGGCCCTACAAATTACAATGCAGACCGGCTAGCTGTCTGCCAAACCTAGAACAATACATCCACCATCTGACCACGTAATACTACTGTTACCTCGATCAATCGAATCGACAACTTTGTAACATCTAAGGCCTACCAATACTAATGAGGGCTTGCCTACCTATTAAGTTAAGTACAAATAAGCCAAGTAAAAAAATAGGCTACTTTCCGGTTACGTTTTTAGTTATACGACCGTTGGGGTAGAGGAAAGATTCTTGCGAAAAGCCTTTACTACTACGTCGGTTTTCACGGAAATAGGTAGAAAATACTTTTAGGTTGCGTCGGTTTTTACGGTAGCTTAGAGGTAGCGACGGTATCATCATTAAAAACACCAAGAAATATTTGCAAATCTTTCTTAAAGACGTGGAGATTAATTGTTGGATGTCTTAAAGTTCGGCAAGTTAACAAACAGCTAAGTTAGTAATACGATGGGTACTACTACTGTAGAAAAACGACTAAGTTTATACGTTAAAGAACCTACACTAATAACTACCTCTAACCTTACCCTCTACAATAAACTATTGCCCTTACTTTACTATTTTCACTCTTTACATTACCTCAATCGTCAAGTTTACTACTTCAAGCAAAAAAACCAAGTTGCGTTAAGAAAGCTACGTTACGCGACCTTACGCTAAGTTGCCAAATCGCCAAGTTTCTACGCGACTTTACGCCAAAATACCAAGTTTCTACGCCTAAGACTACCAAGTCCCTCGCCTTACACACCCTCTACAAGTCAAAATACTAAGATAGCTCGAAGTTAGTAATATATAAAAAAAGTTAAATCTTTCGAAATAATCTTTATTAACCACCACGACTAACAACTCTGAATTACGGATATTAAAGAAACCTTAACTAAGGCCTATTTAAGTAATTACTTCGGCTAATATATTACTGATACGGATTTCAGCGACAACTATAGTCGCGGCATCCGCTCTTTCCAAGACTTTCGCTAGTAATTTAACTACTAGACTCTTGATATGTGGAAAATAATCTAACTATCGGTTAAAACCAGGTTAAAAAACGAGGTTACACGTCGTAGTATCTATATTTTTCATTAGTTATGAGTGGGAATAATAAAAACTTTCTTTAAACTAGCCTAACAGAAAAATTGACCTTAAAATCCTGATTTACAAAACCTCTAAAGATAGAGGGAAAGCGTTAAGGGATTTCAACGCCTACACACGCGCTTTAGGGGACCACTAAATTATCCCCAACTAATTTAAGACTTTTTGCGAGTTGGTGATAAGAAACCTATTAATTCATTCGACAGTTTAATACCTTTACGTGACAACGCTAAATACGCCCTTAGCGGAAGTAAAGCACGTAAAACAATGGCCGCTAACGCGGTCAAAGGTATTAATATTAACGCTTTCCACTAATCAATTAAGCAATATCGTCAAGCCTTCTAAAACCCACAAGTACTCATCGCCCCTTAGAAATTCGGTCGTCAAGTTTTCCAAGACCTTAAAAAACCTTTCCCCTTTAGATTCGCCTACACGCGCGAGCCTACTACAGGTCCTACTATAAAACTTTACCTTTCGGGCCAGGCGACTGGAAATTACCCTTAATACCATACCTCGAAAGACCTAAGAATTAAAACATAAGGAAATGCTATTTATATCTGGGATAACTATCGTGACCTTTCACAAAACCTATTAAAATAATTAACATTAATTAAAAACTTATAACGGACTTCGCTAATATTTGAGATACTATAGAAAAATATAACGGAAGGCTTTATAACCTCCTCAATATCAAGATGATACCCTTCCTAAATATCTGTAAGTAAATAAAAGTCCTAACTTTTGATTTTTACTTACTATTTCCCGAAATCCTTATAGGTTACACTGAAGACTATTACTTAACCTTTTTAATAAGCGCCATTACGTCTCGCGAAATTTACGATTGTATAAAAGGCTACTTCGAATACAACGTTTACCTTACGTAATACTATACAAAATAGGTTGATATGAGGTGGACTATAATAATGGCAAAGAGAAAAAAGGAGGAATTACCAATAGATATCCTTAATTAAATACTTAACAAGTTAAAAATGTGTTGAAAGGTAATGAGAAAGGCTTATGTTAACGAAGCTACACTTCGTGAACAGGTACAGGTAGTAGTTACGGGCGTTAGTAAGTTCTAATACGCTTTATAATTCTTAAATACTACTTGCGAAGGCTTTTTTAGCGAGTTACGTTCCTCGTTTGCCACCGTGATAGAGCGTATACCAAACTCGCATAGTATATACTCCCAAGCCAGCAACTTTATTAACGTGGATAAGGAAGACTTTGCGGTAGTTAATTACGTCGACCGCAAATAGGGGCGCCTATAACGCCTAAAGTTGAGCCTATCAACCTTAATTTTATACTATAGGTAACATCTACTTTCACGTTAATAAGGTTAAAAGTTAAGCGAAACTACTAACCGCCAACACTATCGTAGTAATAATGGCAAGAAATGTCGAATTTATGGCAGGTCTAGTTGTTGGTTAACTTGACACATTTTTTTCGAACGTAACAATAAAAGGGCAATATACTACACGTAATACTCTATTGATTCTAAATATATTACTTAAATCAAATTATAGACTTTGAAGGCGACGAGTCAATAAATAACGTTGACGTCTCCAAGCAAATTAAATGACACGAAAAAGATATTATTTCAGTACGGCTTAATAACTAGCCGACGTCGACTTTTTATACCATTTGAATGGTGAAGACCCTTACTTTTACTTAAATAAGTCCCTAACCCTTTAAATACCTTTAACCTTTACGATCGTTACGCTGACCACACGTTTTAACGTATTATGATAAATATAGGGGTAATAAGGTACTTAATAGGTGGCTATTTGTAGTATGTAGCACTACGGAGGGAAAGTACCATAACTATTAAAATTAATTATTACTATATGGTTAAGGCTAAAGTTGGCTTTAACTTAGGTGAATATTTATCGTTATTAAGGATAATGGTAATTCAAACTGTTGTAAGAACGATTACGTTTCATATCTGTGGATATTACTAAATACCCTTACAGATAGTTTACATAGGCCAAAGGGTAGTACACTGTATTGCAGTGTGCACTCCTGCAGGGTGCACGATAACATGTCATGCTGTAGGCTGCACTCTTGCAAGACGCAAAAGCGTACCATGCATAGATCGGTCTGGAATGCTATTCCAGGCCGACGGCAATGCGTGGGGCGGTCTAGAATTAGTATTCCAGAGTTATAAGTTTTGGGCGAGGGCTTATAAGCTCTCACCTGAAACGTACACCTCTGGATACTTTTTCTTAATTTTCATCTTGACTTTACTATACTACAAATACCAATTATTTTTAATTACTTTTCTAAGACACCTTGTTTCACGTGAACAGGTTTTTAGACCTTACAGATACTAATCAGTAGCCTACTTGGTCGATTACAGACAACTTAGGAAGAATAGACAAACATTCATTAAATACCTATAATGGAATATTGTAACGTTACTAACTATTTGTACTTTAATATTTCGTTTTTATAAGAATTATACGCCGACGTATACAAATACTGTAAAGACTTAGTAACTGAAAAAAAGAAAACTTTAACACGATATCATTAATCCCTACTTAGCTCTCTATTTACTAAAAGCTTCATTACGTTACCATTAACCCCTGTTTGGAGCTCTGACGTACCCGGACACTTCTTAGATAGCGTTCTATCATGTACCAAGCCACGTAAGCCAAATCACCAAGTTTTTCGAAATCCTTTACCAAGACCTACCGGATACCAGGCTACCAAAGCTACAATTGGTTACATACAAACAAATAACCCGATCGCTTTACCAAATCAGTTATACACTAAGTAACCAACCGACTCCCTTTATTAAGTTCTATTACAACACGCTAATACGGACAGACCACCGCACCCCGAAACACATAATAACACGATATTTCCCTTGCCTTACCCAATTTCTCATAATCGCCCTGGTTGTTTTAAGTTTACCCACGTTCGCCTTGTTTGTTTTAAGTCTGGTACATGTAACGTTTTAAGTTTTTCTAACCGCTTAGCTAATATAACGCTACCAACTTTAGTATAAAAAAACTAATTTGTGACGTTTAACAAGCTTGTAACGCTAGTAAAAACCAATTCAACTATATTAATTACTTTATTCGTTTTGTATTCACCAAACCATTCTAAGCTTTAGATATACTCAGACACACTACAAGATTACCAGACTTTAATATATCGTCCAAACATTTTAAGATAATCGCAAATATAGCCCCGAATCCAACAATACTAAAGGAGGTAAACGCTTCTTTTAATATCCTGGTTAAACACATAGAAACCAGAAAGCCTATAATATAGGAGATCGACCTGGGAATATGAGACAACACTATCGATTTACCAGTTAAGGAATTAAAATCTTATATCGTAAACATATACGTCTTAACCGTTATATGCAGTTATTAAAAGTAGTAAATCTAAGGACCTAATTTACTAGACGAATTTTATAACAATTTCTCTATTTTTATATTAGATATATAGTATGAAGTAAACCCTAATATTACCAAAGCTTTACGAATATACCTAAAAAGAAGAGGAATTAATTAATTAAGAGGAAGGAATAGGCATCTTACAAAGACCTTATTCGATACAATATAACTTACTGACTTACCAAACTAAAAGGAAAAGGATTTATTGCTTACGGACTTTGTAAAATGATATTACCTTACGGAATGAAAAAAAAGCTAATATATAAACGAGGGGGACTATACGTAAAACGACATAACTTTATACCACAAACTAGAAGTAAGAACTACAAGAAAAGAAAACACGTAGGATCCTTATTTACCATACAAGTATAATACACCCCTATATCAACCCACACCGTAGAGCAAAACCGAATACCAAACCACTTTTCAAACGTAAAAAACAACCCGACCGGCTAAGACGGAGTTGGTCAGGGCGTAGAAAACAACCCGACCGGCTATAACGAAGTTAACCGGAACGCAAAAAGCAACCCGACCGGCTATGGTAAAGTTACCCGAAACGGAGAAAGTAACCTGCCCCAGGAATCGATAATCAGCCGAAACATAAAAAATAACCTAACACAGGAAATAACAAGCAACGTAAATCGCCAATACGTATTCTACGAACCAATGCCTTTTAACCACAACCCTTATCGCGACTTCCTACCACATCGTTTACTTACGAATAGGAGCGATTTTATGAAGTTAACTAACTTTGTTAAATTGTGGTATAGGGATGAAAATTACAATAACGAGCCGTACAACGTAGTATACAACAAAATACGCATTATTCTTAAGACATAGAAAAAATTAGATATTGAATTTTTATAGTTTTACGTCATTTTACCAAAAATATTTTTAGAATAAGTTAACAAGTGATATATATAGTACCTCATATAAGTAAATATATTCGCCGAATACTATAATCGTCTTAAATCCCACTTTAATACCGAGATTAATTACGAATTATACAACAAGGATTAGAGTCGTATAATGTGGGAATCTGTGAAAAACTAGTAGGAGAATACCGACAAAAACCTATTGGAAATCCTTACCACTTTGTTGGCGAAATTCTGGAAATGTTAAATAGCCTTTAAATCGGAATACGAAAGCTATAAATTATTTATTTAAGTAGTAATAAAAGTTTTCCGTAGAAACTCGGATTTAGATCTTATACTTTTTAAATTAGAAAATGATTCAGAGGTTTTTTATATAAGCTTTAAAATATCGTTCGAAACCTTTATAAGCCAGTAAATAAGATTCGAATTAATATTCGTAGCAAATAAAACAAAGAGATAATTTTAAATTACCAAAGTAAACCTTATCTAAATAATTTGCCATATTTCAACCGAAGGTTTGAGGTTTACCAAAAGTAAAAAAAAGGTTTAAAATATAGGTATTAAGGAGAAAACTCCGATAATGAAAGATACGTACGACCGTTCGAAAACGAAAGAAACGTACCGAAATTATAATAATACTTACCAAAAAATATACGACGCTTTACAAGTTTTAAAAGCATTATATAATATACGGTAAAATCGGTTACTAATTTATAAATCACCACGTATACGAATAGATTCAGATTCAACGATAATTTTAAGCTGATTACGTACCTAAGTATTGGATGAAAGCTAATTTTACAATATACGTAAACGAATGTAAAGAAACAGATAACAAATTTAATATTTACCTTTACGATAATATATCCGGAAAAAACGATCACGAGGACGATAATGCCTATTTATTAGCCTAAGACAACGAAACCGCTTACCGTATTTTTACTAAATTTTAAAACGCTTCCTTTGAACATATCGTCCAGTTAAATTACGCGAAAAAAAGTGTTCGACGTTTATGAAGTATTATAATTTACGCTGTATAATAGGTATAGAAAAAGGTTCTAAGTTATTATACCTAATATTAAAACAGTTGAAATTTCGACGGCCAGAAAGCGTTAATTCAATGTGTTTACAGCAAAGTTTCCAAAGTTTTAGCTAAACAGTATAATAGAATACCACAAAGTTTTATTTGGAAAAGACAAGGCGTTTTCACTCGGGATAATAGTTATAAATATACGTTTCGGGACGATTAAGTTTTACGTAATAAAATTTAAAATATTATTTTTTCTTTTACTAGTTAATATAAATAAATTCGAAATCGAAATCAGGAATACAACTAATTAGCTTATCCGCACCTTAAATGGTATATCCGTACCACTCTAGATTAAGTTCGGCTATTTATATTTTTTTCCGCAAAAGTACGTATAATTGAATTCATTTATTTGATATAGCCGAAATTTCGTTTGTTATACCAACGATTCGGATATCCGGTTGCAAAACGCCTTTCATGCCTACTTTATATAGTGGGCTATTTGGATATAGAAAAAGGCGGATATAAAGCTAACGAAAAGTTTTGTTATAAGTACTAACTACATTTATAGGTACCACAATGGTTTAAGTTCTGCCTTTAAAACAATATGAACATTTATTACAAAGTAATCGTTAATATTATATATTTAAATAGAGAAACACTCCTTTACCCTATCGACGTTACAATATTGTTTGACGCCGTTAAGTTTATACGAAATGTTTACATTACAAATTATTAAAACGTTATAACTAACTATTGGTTTAACTTTTACCTCGGGCCTTTTAACTAAATTATATACCATGCTAATACGGCTTTTAACTTTACCTAATAACGTATCAAGGCTTGGATAACCGGTAATAACTGTGGGTAAATCCTGATAAAGGCCTTATAAGGTATTGAAAAATACAAACGATATTATAAACCGTTTAAAAAAACGTATATAATATTGTCGAAAAAGCTAAAAGATAACAGCTTTAAGGAGTCTATTATTTAAATAACGGTTAACGCTATTAATAATACTTTTAACCTGAATATGCTTATCTCCACATTTTTCGTTTTCGATACGTATCCGAGGATTTATATAAACTTTATACCATTACCATTTACGGTACAAAAGGTTAATGCCGTGGTAAAAGCTATAATAACTTTACAATTATTGAAAAAAAAAAAACGACGAGTTAAAAACGTTAACTATAAGAAAAAGCTTATATAAGGCTGGCGTTTCAAATTTATTATTATAATTTAAAGTTTTAATTCAGAAAATTAAAAATCGATAAATTGAACCTTTAAAGATTAACGGGTTAAGGGCTATAATATTCCGGTTAATTTGTTAAACGATATGAATTCGTTTCGATAGATAATAGTACGTAGGTATAGAAAAGAGATGGAAGGAATTGGCTAAAACCCTTAAGACGACTAGAACCGCCTATACACCACCCCTTAAAATAACGGAAACGATCAAAATAGCCTATACACCACCCCCTGGAACGACGAATTCAACCCGACTCCGTATTTAACTTTAGCCTTAAAATACGATTTTAGCCCGATTATACCAAATAAAAACGGCTTATTTACGTTAACCCCACCAAAACTTCGCCGCCAAGAACGACTCCTTGGCTCGAAAATGGAAAAAACACTTTAAACAATTTACTACAAACTCATTCATTACGTAAAAAAATGACAAACCGCGAGCTTGATTTAAGACTTCATTATAAGGATATTATTATTATTTTAAGTACCCTATTTGAACAATTTATATACATAGTAATATCAGCTTTAGTCGATCAAGGCGTTTTTCGCTTGAAATAATTCGACCCTATTATTTACAATACTTATAGGATTTTTCTAACCCGTTTTATTTACGAGGTAAAAGATAAAACTGGGAAAATTTAAAGAAAGCTCGTTTAACTATTAAAAGTTATAACGACGAAGGTAAAAAAGATATTATAATCTAATTACCTACGTTATAACGATTTAACTACCGTTTAATTCTTATATTTGTAACCTCTTTTAACCAACAGTATAACTTATATGTTAAACTTCAGAATATAATATAAACCTATATATAATCTCAAAACGGATAAAACCGCGGGCTTATGTAAAGATACCAAAAACCTTATATAATATCACCCGTTTGAAATAATCCTACGTATCCTAAAGCCTTTTTACGGCTTAGTTAAAATCAGTGTATACTGGTATAATAATTATTAAAAACACTATAAAGATCGATTTGTGATAACTAACTTTACCTTTAACCCGTATATATTAGTATCGATTACCCGTTCGAAGGGCTTTACATTTACGTAAATGTAAATAAAAGATACTTCATTTTATATAAAGTTTCATTTGCCGTGTCTAAGGAGAGGAAACTTTTAAAAAACGATTTAAAGTTGAAATTTAAAACCTATTTGTTAAAGGATAATATAATCGATTTTAATAATGTTACGATTACACTTTGAAATGGCATTTTAAGACTTACGCAAAAAAGACAGCTGCATGAAGTGGTTGTCATTGTTTTGAATAACGTAAAACTAGCCGAAGAATATAAATGTTAGCGCGTACGTAGAGCTTGGGTTGCGTTTGTAGTATAAACGAAAGCGGCATTTGACTTTTCGGTCGTCACGTAATACCAAACCGACCCGACAAACGATGTATATAATGCGTTTAACAAGCGCCTTTTGTGACAAAATTGTAATCCAAAAGGAAAGTTGTAATATATACCGATAAATATATTTACTATAAAGATGTTTGTTTTTACTAACGGTTTTTTTGCTAATAATAGCGATTGTAGCTTATAAATTAGCTTTATCTTTGTTTTCGGTAACGAATTACAGGCTCTAAACCGCTTTACATTTCGTGTAAATATTATTTATTCAAACTTTACTAAATGTTAAAGAGTTACAAGGAGCGTTTTTGCTTTAGAAATCTACGGTATGGTTGGAGGCTTTAATTAGGATATTACTATAGCGATAATAATCTGGATAATTATTTCCAATCTTAGTTTACGCCTTATACTTCTGGTTATTTATACTAATTCTTTTTCGCTTTATAAATGCCTGGTTAAGTTGGGTACTACGAACGAAGAACGACTAATAATCGACATTATAGCTTTACGCGAATGATACGAACGTTAGGAAATCGAGGAATCCAAATAAATTAATAACAAGTTCAACCTAATAGACGTCATGATAAAGGCAATACCAAATGGCGCCCTGAAAATACTTATATCGATAAATATGTTGTTTGTTAGGATTATTAAAAAGGTTTTACGACCCTAATGAGCCGTTACGCCGATTTACGACAACTTAAATCGGCTTTTTAATATTATTCGCCCAGATTCACATTTTGCTTTTACTTAATACGACTATTCGCATCGATTTCGGCATATTACCTCTTTTGTTTTGCATTTCATAGACCGATTTTAATACATTACCTCTTTTATTTTAAATTATATATTACCTTTATTTTTTTCAACTTTATTTACAAAGATCCATAAAATTACTGTAAAGCGTACTATTTTAAGGCCGGATACGCCGGCTCGGCCGAAGTAGCATTTATCCATTATTAAATGAAGAGGGCGACGTCGTCGCGTCCTTATTATCCTCCCCGTCGCTGTTTCCTTTTGTATTAGCGTTATCTCTATTACCGTTAACGATATTATTAACTTTAATGAGGATATAGACCTATAAATTATTAGTTATGCCCTCAAGTAAAAATGTAAAAGAGGGATTACCCTCCTTGCGACGACATACGATAACGTTATTTAACTCGTTTACATAGTATATACGTAAGCCCCATTTCTAGGCGACGACGGCGGCTATCGTTTCTTTAGTCCGCCGGTGAACTTTTATTACTAATTAGTATTGGCTTATTTTGGTTATTTATAGCGATTTTTTTTTCGATTCGCTTCAAATGAATATTTTTGTTAGATAATGTTTTTGAAATTCGGTTAAAATTTACCAAAGAGCCGTCGGGCACGTAACACGGCCTCGGCCTACGGTCCCAAAACTACCGGAACAGGGGTATACAAATTGCTAATCTGTTCATAACGATGGCAACGTGTCAAGGGACCCCTGCTTTCATAATAATTGTTAATGAACTTTCCCGTAGTCGCGGATGCGACAAATAATATATAGGGCGTGTTTATTAACGGCCTAGGATTACGAACCCGGGTACGCTGTTTTAACATTTAACGCGTTAAAAAGACTTTACAGCGTACCTTAGCGATACGCAGCTCGAAGTAGCGTAGGAGGTCCGCCTCGTATTTTTTATTTACGGAGGAAACAGTTAAAGAATTATAAAAAAAGGGACTATAATATACGTACATTAGCGTAACTATGCTAGGTTGCAATTATGGCGTAAAGGGGCCCCTACAGGTAATAGAGTTTTAACCTGTAGGGAAAAGGTAAGGTTTATAACCTTAGGAACCCTTTACTCCTCCCTTTGGAAGCTGGGGAAGGGGGAGTAAGAGGGGGGGAGGGGGGCGTGACGGCGGCGGGGGTGCCGGCGGCGAAGGAGGCGGCGGCGGAAGAGGTGGCGGTGGAGGGGCTTAGCGGTATGGCGGCTGGCGGCTTGGCGGCGATAAACGAGATTTCGCCTGAAGAGGGCGGAGTTCTGCTGCTAGTGATGGTGGTGGTGGACGTAGTAGCAGCTGTAGGAGCGGCGGCGGCAGCGGCAGCGGCGCGCTGCCGCTTGCGCGCCAAACGACGCCTTATAATGCGGTTTTTACACGGCGTTTGTTTGGGAAAATAGGTTCGTATATGTATAGGCCAAATAACCTACACATTGAAGCAGCTTGGTTTATTAGGATAGATTAGAAGTTAAGTCGGATAAAGTATTTACATTAACTGAAACTGCGCGTTTTTAAAGAAAAAAAAAGGAGGTTTTTTTTCTAGAGAGATGGCGATATATCTTTTTATACTAACCTACTACGTGATTAAGTAATTACCCTATGTAATTATCCTTACGAAATTACCACTGCGCAACCACCCCTATCAGAAACAATAAAAGTCGTTATTATTAACCAGGGCTGACTAATATTTACTACTGCGGCAAGACTTTGTTGATTTTAGCCGAACTGCTAATTTGGACCTATTGCGACTAATATGCCAATAATAAAACTATCACTATTGCTAATTTAAACCTTTTGCGACTAATTCGTTAACCTCACTGTCACTCCTGCTAATTTAGACCTTTTACAACTAATACGCCAATAACATCACTATCACTACTGCTAATTTGGACATTTTGCTATTAATGAGATAATCATACTATCACTATTAGGTTATAGGTACGAAGTATACAAGGAAAAAAGAAAAGATTGCCTATGTGGATATTACTATATACTCTTACAGATAGTATATATAAGCTAAAGAGCAATGTACTGTATTTCGGGGTATACTTCTATAGGGTGCACGATAATTTATTACGCTGCAGGCTACACTCTTGTAAGACGCAAAAGTGTACCATGCATAGATCGGTCTGGAATGCTATTCCAGGCCGACGGCAATACGTGGAAAGGTCTAGAAGAAGTATTTCAAAGTCATACGTTCTGGGCGAGGGCTTATAAGCCCTCACCTGTAACGTACACCTCTGGATACTTCTTCTTGATCTTCATCTTGAGTTTACTATACTACAAATACCAATTATTCTTGATTACTCTTCTAAGACACCTTATTTCACGTGAATATGTCTTTAGACCCTACCGACAATATCCTTAAGTTCTCTACCCCTTTATTACTTTGTTTAAAGGATATAAAGACCTTCGACGTTAACGTTAACGTTAACGTAGACGAGCTGGTTAAAAATAGCCAAAGGTTTCCATTTGCCCTTGGGTGAAGGTATCTATGGTTTTACCTTTAAGGCCCAAAAATAATGATATTAAACTTGAAGGAACCAGAAATACGTTAACTATATAGACGTTTTTACTATCTAGCTATTAGCAGGTTATATGAAGTTCTGAAATCCGTAAGGTAAAATAATAAGGAACATTTTACCCTAAAATCTATTATAAAGTTATGTTACCACTGTTAAATGTATGCTTAAACCCTCTAGAGATTTAAGTTTATATTAAAAGACGATGAGAACTTTAAATATGAGATCTTTATTGATGTATTTCTTTAAATAATAACTTTATCATTTACGTCGTTGATTTTGCAATCTTATTTCTATGGGGTTAAGTTTTTAAAGTCCCTTTCGGTAAATGATACGTAGGAAACGTGACGGATGTTATGGAATGATACGTATTTGTGCCTACCTAACTTCGTCGTTTACGATACCAGTACCATCTTTACGGCGGCGAAGTTTTACAAAAACGCCAAGATAATAGGTATTGAATGTAAACTGGTACCTGTAAAATCTCACTAAAGCATTAAAAAAATTAAAAAGGTATACGCCTTACTTCGCCAAACGTATAACATTTTTACGTTAGAAATCGAAAGCTTTACGAATACGAAGGCACGCCTATAAATATAAATAAAAGGTTTAAATGATATTATAGGCCTTAACGGCTTAGTATTAAAGTTTTTAGTTTTTAAAACGTATTTACGCCTAATGAGTGAATCTCTATCCTCGATAAGTACTTAAAAATGTACCGCGGCCTATAACAAAGCTTTAAGGTAACTACGAAGAGAATCGGAACGCCGCCAGCTTAATAACGCCCTTAACACCAGGAATAATCCATTAATCATCGATGTGTTTATTTTGCCATAATAAATTAAAGTCTTCGTGTAGCGAAAACCGGGTAAATAGGAAGGCCCATATAAAATATTGAGTATTGCAAACTTCGAAGTAGTTATAGAAACTGTTAATAGACCGGTACCTTTTCGAACTTTTTAGGTTAAGCTTTATATTAGGGATACTAAAAATGAGATTCTTAAACCCTTTAAACTAAACGACCGAATCAATACGAACTTTCTCTCCCTATAATCGATAAGCCGATAAAACGCCGCTGGTACAAAAAACCCCCAAAAAAAGAATATTAAAAAAAAGAATATATACCGAGTTGTATTTAAAATATTATTTAGGTAAGTAAAAAGAAAAGGATAACGAAAACTTGGTAGTAAAGTTTAGGGTATAAAGAATTATTAAATCTTCCGGTACACTTTTTAAGGAAAGCGACAGAGTCGAAATCGACAACCTACTAACTCGAAAAGTTATATAATTCATATCGAAAACCGACTTGAACCTTTGAAACTCAAACGTTACGATTTTTTAATTAAAAATTATCTACAAGGTTGAGGGTAAAACCACGGGGCAGCCGTATGAAAAATTACGACTAATCGTTTAAAGATACGGCGATAAAGGCAAAAACTGGATTTTTATATAGTCGTTAATCATTGAAAAACATAGTAAACGCCTAATAGTTATTTTAACAGAAAATTTGTCAATTAAATATAAAGGCAAGTTTATACTTAATAGCCGTAACACTATGTAAGCCTATACGTAATTAGTAACAGATTTTCAAAGGATTATATGCTTAAAATTACTACAGAAGTGACGTGTTGTTTATCTTTCAGAAACGGTAACAAGATATATTGAACTACTATATAAACTGACTGAAATAGTTATCTAAAGAATTCTAATTTACCAGTTGTACTTAAAATCCCAGCTAACGAAAAAAAAATTAATATATGATCCGTGTTTATTAGTAATATAAAAAAAGGGATTTCGGTATAATAGGTATACAAACTAATGATACATTTTCCGTCGAAACGGTTAGCTTTGTAATATTAGAATAATAAGCAATTAAGAACTTTAAGTTTTTAAATTATGATCCGATAACGATACTAACGGAAAATAATCAACTTAACTTTAATTGATCGTTAATTCGTATGCTTCGTATCAATGCCGGCATTAACTTTTGCTAAAAAGGCAAGGGCGTTGTTTTTGACTTAATCGATAAAACTAATAAGACTAAAGCTTAAAGTTACTTAAAATAACATGCTTGAGGTAGTTATATTACTACTTCATATTAACCGGAAACCTCATACGACCTTTCTATCACCGCGTAAATATAAGAATTAATAGATAAAGACTTTAACTGGCTATATAAAAAGATCGAAAATCGAATGTAAAATCTGGAACATAGAATCAATATGGTTTTAATCGACCTGTTAAAGGTAAAACTAAGAATCTTTACGAATGGGTTCTTTGTAAATAGCACCGATTTTGTTTTATAAATTGGCTTTTTAATAACCCTCGTTAACGAAAACAAGCAGAAAGGCCAGTTTATCATTACCAGTAACCTAATCCACTAAACCTTTATTAAGTGTAAAAGGACTATACGAATCGTATTGGCGTCAGAGTTCTATAGTATAATAGCGGGTTTTAACGTAGTTATATCATTGTAGAAAACCCTTAACCTTATTACTAGATAGTTGCGGATTCCTTTTATCCCGGTGATAGTTTGTACCGATTTAAGGAGCCTCTTAGAATGCCTTTTAAAACTCGAAACCACCAGTGAAAAGCGTCTGATAATCGACGTAATAGCATTCCGTAAAGCCTAGGAAAGGAGGAAGATCGAGGAGTTCCTATAAATAGATGGAAAAGACGACCCTGCAAATACTATAACGAAGGCAACGTAAAAAAAAGCCTTGAAAAGGTTTGTAAATAGTAATGGGCTAACTGTATATATCGAAGGCTATGTAAATAGGCCTCCCGGAAAGCCTAAGTTACGTAACAACAGATATAGATGTATTGGCAAACTGTAAGATTGTTAGGGGATTAATGATAATGATCTGTTTGATTGGTACAGTAAAAGTGGAGGCTTTTAAAGGGTTGTGATAAAAGAACTTTTTGTAGGAGTTGATAAACTCGGACCTCGGAGAGCTAAAGAAATTAAGGCCAAATGGGGTCAATTTGTATATAATTGGGTGCAATGCAGTATAAAAGTCAATCGGAATTAACAAGGGGTACGAGGTCGCTGTTTAGCACTATCCGGAAAAGATTGGTTAGTTATACTAACGTATGCGCATAAACTAAAAAGCCGCTAGTGTTGGAATAGTATTACATACAGTACAGTTGGTCAACTTTATTTACAGTAAAGTTGACTATACTAAACTGCAAGTTAAGTGTATTACGTTTTGCAGACTTACCGCATTGGATGTAAGTCGAATGTAGTACGCTGCACTTCACTCAAAGGTATGGGTCAAGCAATTGGCCCTACAAATTACAGTGCAAACCGGCTAGCGGTCTGCCAAACCTAAAAAAATACATCTACCATCTGACCACGCAATACTGCTGTTACTTCAACTAATCGAATCGACAACGTGGCAATATCTAAAGCCTACCAACATATATTCTTATTAATAAATACATAATTAATTTATATTACCAAACTACAATAGATTACATATATTAAAAACAAGGTTTTGCATATTTTTAGGGTAATTATAATTTTTCTTTGGGGAAATATTACAAATCGATATTGGGGTTTGTTAATTGCCGCAAGTAATAAGTTTGAAATGCCATTTATTTCCCTCAATATACGTCATTTTATATCGATAATATTATAGGAGACGACTAGTAATAAAAATATACTTGTTATACTTTATAAGATATTACTTTTGGTAAATTACTATTATATGAATATCGAAGATTATCATCTACGAAAATTTTCGAAACAGTCTTACCGTTGTTAATAGGATATAACTTATGGATATCATTAGATATCTCTATAGTTAGTAAACGGTCGCGCTGCAAGTTGTACCCTTGCATAATACATGGTAACATGCCACTTTGAAAGGTGAATTCTTGTAGAGTATATAATAGCTTGCCACTGCCTAGAAATGAAATTAGAAGAGTATACGGTAGAGTGCCACTGCCCAAAAGGGAGATTAGTAGAGTGTATGGTAGAGTGCTACTATCTGTGTGAGAGGTTATAATCTCACGTGTGGCGTACACTTTCTGGATGCCTCTTCTTCATTCTATCTTATTTTACTACTTTAATACAAATATAATCTTTACGATGACTATTTTACTGTTACTAAGTTAATGTAAAGAGACCTTACCGATATGAATAAATATAGAAAATGGTATTAAATATATATATTAACGATTACAACGGATTATTATATTGATTAGACGTGATGTTTGAATTTTTATACTTATTTTTTTCCCCCTGAATTGCGTTGAAATATTTCAATTAAATACCTGAAAAAATAGTATTGTTCAGAAATCGAATTCATTCAATAAACTTCAAATCTTTCAAGAAATAAATTTGATCATTATAAAACATTTCAACAACATTTTGAATATAAGCGAAAACAGAGAGTTACTAAAAGTTGGTCAATATATTGACGAATTTTAATACCTTACCCCTTATATGAAAAAAAATTATGCTTGGTCAAATATTATGAACCGTCGTATTAGAAACGTTGTATATAATGAAAATATCGAAACCCATTTTTATAAAGAAAGTCTCTGAATAAATGTAATGGATATTATAGGAGTTTAAATGAAGGAAGAAACATACAAAAATATTCATAATAATTTATTGAGTAATTTGATAAAACTTCTTAACGAAATATCATCACTTCTTATAATATTTAGTGTCTGCGAATTCGTTCAATGTAGAATTTCGTAGGGTAGGTTTCTTACTGTATGGTTGGACGATAAGTATTAAAGCAACCTAAAAAAATTAATGTTACATTTATAAATCATGGCTTTTTTATGAAGATTTAATGATATGGAGATACAATATATAATTAGGTAGATAAAAATATTAGTTATTATGAAATAACTGAAAAAACACAGACCATATATAATCAAATCACTTTTACCAACGATAGTATACGCCAATTTTATAAATTTAACTTCATTATTAACGAGTCTTACCATACCAATTGGTATTAATATGTAATAAAAGGATGTTCTGAGAATATTCTACATTCGAATTATATATCATCTGAATATTGATTAAGTAATTAAGATCGTA
This sequence comes from Anisogramma anomala, assembly GCA_038502455.1. Lineage (NCBI taxonomy): Eukaryota > Fungi > Ascomycota > Sordariomycetes > Diaporthales > Gnomoniaceae > Anisogramma > Anisogramma anomala. The sequence goes on from JASMMZ010000006.1 coordinate 3,366,039, forward strand.
AATGGTACTTCAAGATTATCAGAATCAATGGTACAATTATTTAAATCGAACTTGGGTATCTAATTACTATAGGAAATTAAGAAATGTTTCTTTAATCGTCCACCGATATTCAGGGACCTAGTAATGGAAACTACTTTGCTAATGGAGGTGTTAAATTCAGGCCAAATATGACATCTATAGGTAACTATAATAATTCTATATATTGACGAAATAAACTGGTATAGAGATATTGTAAGATAGCCAATTGATAGACACAAAATAATTGAGAACATTCTAACATATGTAAAATGAAAGGTAAAGAATAAAGTTACGTATTTTTATAATTACGAAGGAACCCTGTTAAGACATAGATATACCAATGAATACATTATATAAATAAAATAAATAGAGGTACCTCAAGAACCAAAATCTGTATACAACTATCATGAACACTTCGTTATAACATGAACATTATATAAAATAAACATAGTAATACAATATCAGTTTGGGTAAATTAATATTGAAAAGTATATTCGCATATATGAACTATATACGTAAAATAAAGTCGTTCGACCAGTTATTATGAACCCTTTACTAATATTAGCTCTCTGACTAGAGGTTATTAACAGGATGGATTTTGTAGGGAAAATCAACTCAAAATGATTTGATAGCGAAATTTAACCATATTTTATGATAGATTATTTGTGGATATTTTTATTTTGGAAATCAATTACGGAGCTGACGGATATATTCATTTGTAAAATACGGAAATCAACTATAAATATTCTTAGGTACCTAGACGAATATAATTCGAATAATAGGAAATACTTAAAAAAACCAGTCATTTTGAAATCATTTGTCAAGGGGGTATCAGGATGAAAAATACATTTCAATACTTTGTTGTTTTAGTTGGATCAGTTGAAGGATTGGTCAAATTAGTCAAAAACGGATGGAAGAAATGGATATAAAAACTCGATTACAAAAGATTCAAGAAATAGCTGACGATAATCCCTAAAATTATTGAAAGTATTGGTAGGCTTTTATCGTTGCAACGTAGTCGATTCGAATCACTGTGGTTGAAGTAACTGGTATTGCATTGAAATTGGTTGTGATTGATGAGTTGTAGGTTCTTAGTTTAGCAGACCGCTAGCCAGTCTGCACACTAATTTGTATGGCCAAACGCTTTAGCCTTTGCCCCACTTTAAAATAGGCACCTACTGCACTGCACTAGCAGTTAGTCCCACAAACTGCAGTCAATTTTCAGTAAGTACAATCAACTAATTATTAATATAATTAACTTAACTATACTGAATTTGACTGCTATTCTAACACTAGCAGCTTTTTTTTTGTACCTACACACTAATGTAGCCTGCTACCAATTGATGGCAACCTCTGAAATCCCTCCTTAATCAACAAGCCAAAAAACTGGTAAATCCAATTAATTTACACTGAAACTGACATCAATTACGGCCCTTCATTTCACATCTCTGAGCCCTTCGTTTTTCAACTCCCGTGTATAGGTATTTCGCCACAAACCTATACATATTGCCTATTTTACCACTTGCATACCTTTTACCAGTAATTTGACGTACTACTATTGTTATCGTTTCCATCATTATCAATACAGCCACTATTAACTTGGTAATATTCGAGTTTACCAGGACATCCCTATTCCTTCATATTACATGCCGGGCGGTTTATGTAGCCTTCGATTCGTACAATTAGCTTATTACTATCTAAAAAAGCTTTTACGGCGCTATTAAACGTAGTTTTGGTGATAATATTAACAGGGTTATCTTTACCGTTAATTTACTTGAATTTATTCATTTCCAAGACTTTGTATACCTATTTTAACGCTATTATATATATTATTAAAGGTTTTTCATTAGTTATATATAGCTTGAATAACTCCTCGTAAAGGCTCCAAAAATAGATATATACTATTACACGTATCAAAGACAATCCTAGCTATTTCATAACAATTCTTAATGTACCATTAATCACTATACCGATATTAAAGTTTGCTATTATACCGTAAACCTTCAATACTATGGATATTATTATATATCTTCATAAATAGTATATTTAGGTAGCAGTACATTACGCTGTAAAGTACACTCCTGAAGTATGATATAATCACGTGTCATACTACTGGCTGTAATCTTGCAGAGTATATAATAACGTGACACGCTGCAGATTATATTCTCATGAGTGGAGCAGTCTAGAAGCAGGTATTCCAGAGTGGTACGCTTTAGGCGAGGGCTTATAAGCTCTCACCTATAACGTATACCTCTAGATACTTCTTTTTAATTATATCTTCATTATCTTTTATACTATAAATACCAATTATCTTAATTACTATTATAATTACCTTGTTTTATATAAATAGGTCTTCAAACCCTACCGACACTAATTAGTAGCCGATTCGGTCGACTATAAACAGCTTAGGAAAAAGAGATAAACATTCGTTAAATACCTATAACGGGATGCTGTAACGATACCAACTGCCTGTAATTTAATACTACGTCTTATAAAAACTATACGGGAATGTGGAATTACGCGAGAGCACCGAGAAACTCGAAGAGTTACAAGACTATAAGATTTGGAATAACTTTAAAAATATTAGCCCCATTCCGTCAACCGCTTACTTATATTGGCGCTTTAAACGATCAACTTGTGTCTTTTTTAAAAGGCGACCTATTACTTATCAGGTCACGTAAGCCAAAACCACCAAGTTTCTAAACCCATTGTTAAAATCAATCTGATTTTTACAAACCACTCGTTCCAGTAAAGCCGAATAGGTTACATACTAAACAACCAACCGATCCCTCTACTAATTTCTGCTAAAGCACGTTACTACGAACCGACCCGTACAGCAGATCACATATATTTCTTTTACCTTACCCACGTTCCCTTTACTTTGCCCACCTTATCTACCTTTACCTTATTTGTTTTAAATTTACTCAAGCTTTTCTAACCGCTTAGCTATTGTAACTCTATTACGTGCTAACAAAACCTTTTTACATTCGATTTTTTTTTTTTTTAATTTCGTTTGCCCTGTTTTTTCTAAGTTTATCTTAGTTAGTTTTCTAGCCGCTTAGCTAGTATAACGTTACTACGCTCTAACAAAACCATTTTACGTTCGCTTTTTTTTTTTTTTTTTAATTTTCGTTTACGCTATTCATTCTAAGTTTATTCAAAAAAAAAATCAACCGCTTAACTAGTGTAACACTACTACGCGCTGATAAAACCCTTTCTAGGTTCGTTTTTTTTTTTTTTTTTTTTTTTTTAGTTCCGTTTACCCTATCTATTCTAATTTCATTTAAGTTTTTCTAGCCGCTTAGCCATTGTAAATTAATAAGCGTTAAAAGACGTGATAACTTAACCAGAAATGGACCTGGAAAAAGCTAAAAAATGTATAAAGTACCTTTTTACACAAACGTTGTTTCGAAACAGTATCCTAAAACATTCAGACTTTAACCTTTAGGATAATAAAATTAAGGCTTCAGTGGATAATTTAAGTCCCTATACGGAAAATACATACGTTACAAAAATGATTTTTAATTTTTGTAATTGCGAATTTAAAGGGTGCGATTTATTAAACGGCTTTACAAAGGATTTCACGGACTGGTCACTAGGTATGTGATGAATGGTTAATGGTACAATTACAAAAATCCTGCGAAAGCAATTGCTAAATAAAGGTATTAATATACCTAACTATAGCCGTATCGTAAACGCCTTGTTTATAATGGCCTAACTTACACATATACCAAAATGAAAAAAAGAAAAAATCATAAAAGGAGAATTTGTAAAAGGATATTACCTGCGAAATCTAAAGGAAAGCTTGTGTATACAGTTTAAGCCATAGCCTCACAACGAAGAAGGGCTGTGGAAAGAGGAAAAAGAAGGGCAGGCTACGTATTCCTGGTCATAACCTCAAAAGAAAGAGGGGCCTGGTACGCAACCCGAACCACACCCTTAAGAAAAATAGGGGCTAGGTACGCAATCCAAGCCACAACAAAAAGAAAAAAGGGTTGAAAAAAAGGAGGCGAAAGAAAGCCTAAATACACAGTCTGTGCTGCAAGAAAAAGAAAACTACCAGGGAAGGAAAGCTTATATGGGAAGCAAGGAGGAAAAGAATTGTAAGAAGAGTAGAAACCAGATACACAGTCTGGGCCGTAAGGAGGAAAAAGACTGACAGGAAAGGAAGGCCTGTGTATACAGTTAGAGCCGCAACAAGAAAAAGGAGGGCTGAAAAAGAAGGAGACGAAAGAAGGTCTGAATATACAGTCTAAGCCGCAGATTTAAAAGAAAAAAGGCCTAGATATATAGTCTGGGCCGCAACCGCAAGGACGAAAAGAAAAAGGGCTACAGGAAGAGGAAGGGCCTGATCTACCACACACGTATTTTCCAACCGACTACGAATTACAGAATCTAACGCAAATACAACAAACGAACCGCTCGCTTAATTTAAAATCGGCCACAATTACAATACTTACGCCGATTGTTTTAGCAAAATCTGCTATACCACACCAATCCAAACCGATACTTCAGGAGGAGGAGTGGCTAGATGCTTTATACGCAACTAGGCCTCCATAAGAAAACAAAAGCGTTCCTGTAACTACGAATACAAGTCTCCTAAAGCAATATTTTACTACTTTCATCCACGTATAATGCCTTGATATACGTATTCAAAATATATATAATGCTTTTAATACTTTCTACGACTATCGACGTTACGAAAAAGGTCATATAACCTAATTCGCAATATCATTACTTTGCTAATTAAGAGAAAAAGAAAAAAAAAGAAGTTTTGACTAGAACGATAGCGAATACCACTATCACTATTAACTAATAATATCGTAACGACTAATACGAACCGCACTATTAATACGGATACGAACCAAAGCAATACTGTCACTATTGGATTACGAATACGAACCAAAACTATACTGTTACTACTGGATAAGGAATGCACAAAGAAAAAAAAAAGGATTGCTTGTGTGGATATTATTATATATCTTTATAAATAGTATATTTAGGTAGCAGTACATTACGCTGTAAGGTACACTCCTGAAGCATGACACAATCACGTGTTATGTTACAGGCTGTACTCTTGCAGAGTATATGATAACGTGATACGCTGCAGATTATACTCTCATGAGTGGAGCGGTCTAGAAGCAGGTATTCTAGAGTGGTACGCTCTAGGCAAGGGCTTATAAGCCCTCACCTGTAACGTAAACCTCTGGATACTTTTTCTTGATCATATATTCATCATCTTTCATACTACAAATACTAATCATCTTGATTACTCTTCTAGTTACCTTGTTCCACGTGAACAGTCTTTAGACCCTACTGACAGATATTAATACACTTCGTATCACGCGCTTATATTCAACGAATATCTAGTATATAAGGCTTCATATGATCGCAAACTGTCTTTAAAACTAAAACTATATTAAGACTCATTTTTAAATTAATTAATTATCATCTAATCCTATTATTCAACCTGTTAAAGTTTTTATCCTGTGGATCCTATACCTGTACCAGAATAGATAAGTCGTACGATACCTTTGACAGGTACAGTGTAGCGATATAAACCGCACAAGCCTTTTACTCCAAATAACGCTGTAATTTTACCTTAATAGCCTTATCGATAATTATCAGCTTTATAGATTACATTTTTTTATGTAGGCTGATATATATGTCGTTTTGAGCAATAACACCGAAAATACGTATTAACGATCTATTAAAGTCAGAATATATGCCTTTAGCTAACGTTTCGCTCAGCCTACACTTTTAAAGGCCTGATTTCTCGATAAAAAGCTATTTCGCCGCTATAAACATAGTATATCCGAAAGAAAAAAGGTATCATTAATTTATATAACTACAATACCAAATTCTTTACTTTATATAATTAACAGATACAGATCAAACGTTGAAATCTTCATATCTAGCCTATTTTTAAAGTACGTCTAGTGGGTCAAAAACTAATTAACATATATTTTGGTCAATTTATACAAATTCTTTATGTAACGTATTACTTTACCGGCCGGAAACTTATTCCTTAGATTTTTGAGCAATTCTAATAATATAATTTGCAGAAAATCGGTGGCACACTACGTTTACGCTTACGTTATGTCTCGACTATTAATTATAAACTAACCAATTACGACAACAGTGAAACTATCAGTAATGACGATAATTGAACGTTACCGAATTTTTGAGATTATAGGTGATTAAATGAAAATTTAATTTTTACCTTTATCACTGTATCTTGAAGCTATTAACCGTAACTTTTCGTGCAGCTGGTCTGTAATTTTACCCTTAACCATAATAATTATCCTCGACTCAAAATAACAATATCTCAGCCTTTAAATTACGTTAATGATATAAATTAAATATCTACTCGTATAAAAAAGCCATTAATCTCTACTTAATTACTTTTTTCAAAGGATCTACCCAATGTATTAAGAATACCATTAACACGTAATTTAAAGGTAAATTATTCGTCAAACTTCTCCCTTTGAAATACCCTCACCGTTATATATACCTTTTCATACTTGTAATCCTCATTGTCATTCTCATTTTTAATTTTTATCCTCCTCTTAGGTAATCTTCTTCACCATTTACTTTTCATTAACTTATTAACGATCGATTTGGAAACATTATATTAATTAATCCGTTCGGCTTTAGGGTCATCAATATCAAGATTCTTCCAAAACTTAGGGAGTTTTATATATGGCTTAACCTGTGAAATTCTTAAGGTAATAAAACCGTTAAAAATTTTAATTACCACGTTTAAGTTAGTAATAAACAAGATTTTATACGGTTTATCTCATTTTCCTCCTTTCTCCACATAAGTATTTCACTTCAAAAAGGCAGAGACAACACATTTGTTATTGATAATCCGTTCCTAATATTAAAAACATTATTTACCTAACGATGTACCGATTCTTTTTTGAATTATTTTATGGCTTTCATGTATATTATAACCCGGTTTTGAATGTTTAACGATAATAGCGACTTAATCGTTATACGTAGATAAGCTCCAAATACTAAAAAAGTTGGCATAACGCCGTTAAGGCTAATAATATAGTTAAAGTCCTTTACTATCATTTAACTTCGTATTTTTTCATTTGTAAAGCTTCTAATTTCCTGTGTAAAGATCTTGTGAACCCTTCGTAAAAAACGTAAGCTTTTTCAATCTTACCAATACCCAAGTAAGCTTTAACAGAACCCTATTTACACTAAATCCCTATCTACTTAATATTAAATTAAAACTTTATCGTAACGAAACTAATACCTACGTCGTAAATTAACACATCTGATAACCCTAGGTACGTGTTAATCTACAAAATATGGAACACTTCCTATGTTTCCTTCGCCGTAATAATCTTAAAAAACTTGGCGCCGTAAAAAGCCGTGGCGGAACCTACAATGTAAAGTATTGGTTTAACATTTAGGTAAAACTGTTGGAATAGCAGTCAAGTTCGGTAAAGTAAAGTCAACTTTACTTGAAGTAGGACTGATTGTAAGTACTGCAAATTAACTGCAGTTTGTAGGATTTAAATACACTGCACTGCAAGTGCAGTACAGTAGGTATCCACTTCAAAGTGGGGTACATGCCAAAGCGTTTGGCTATACAAATTAGTGTGCAGACCGGCTAGCAGTCTGCCAAACTTAGAACTCAAACATTAACCAACAACATCAACCAACAATATCAACGCAGCACCAATTACTTCGACCACAGTGATTCGAATCGACTACATTGCAACGATAAAAGCCTACCAACAAAAACACGTTTATAAAAACCTTAAAGTTGAAATGTTAATTTCCTTTTATCGTAAAATTAAATTTAAGGAGGTTTAAAATGCATTAAATAGTAATGGAAAACCCATTTAGTTTGATTCAAAGCTCATAATTCCATATTTTCGTAACTATCCGCCTTTGAAACTTTATGAAGCCTATTAATTATCAGGTAATTAAACCTATTATATAGTCAAAGAAATTCCAACTTTATTAAATAGAACACCACTACTTTTAACTTTTTAAAATGAAATTAAATGTACCACAATTTAAGGTTAAGTATAAATCTCTTATCGCCCACAACTAAAATCAATTTATTAGTATAAACGTCAACGTTTACACTGAGGTTTTACATGTCTTAAAGCTAAGTGAGAAATAGGGTAGGGAATTTCAAAATGTGGAAAAAATAAGGTTAACGACAATATTAATAATCGTAAATCCCAATAAAAAAACTTTTTTCTTAGGCTAAAACCAACTTTAGCTTTACTAGTATCCATATGGTTAAGTTCCGTAATAATATCAATATTCTTTCGTAACGCAATACATTAATAATAGCCTCCTGTTAAATACTTCACGGCCCCAATATTTGATATAATACTGTAAAATACCTGCTCCGTATAATGATAGCGAATAGTAAACAGGTTCGTAGGGTTAGGATCTTCGTCTTTATAACGGCGATAAAGGTATTTACCCATCAAATGGTATGAGAAAGCGTGATCAGCGAGTTATTACGTTACTTCCGTACCGGTGTTAGTATCTCCATGCTTACCGATGGTCTTAGGATTATTTTCCTCCTATTCAACTCCCTTTTCTTCAAAGTTTGTAATATGGTTAAAGTATTTTTCCTTGAAGTAAGTATGTTATTGGTAGTAATACAACACCTATTATTTGTAACGCTTAAACGAAGGGTAGAGAATTAACCATCAACTGAACTTATCACAAATCTAATATTATGTGTTATTGTAAGTAAATTTATGTTATTATCTTAAAAATCTTAAAAATTGAGAATACATTTTTTTGTGTTTAACTTAGTTACGTCTTTAATTCAGAGCCTTTCGTTTACTATACTAGCCCAAATTTCGGTATATATAGTTGAAACAGTATGTATGAAAGGGGTTTTCTTTGTCATCGTTAAACTTTGGAGCTTAGGGGTATATATTAGTCGAACTCAGAACCCAAGTTATTACGATTGACAGCGAAAAGCGTAACTAAATACAGAAAACCCTTTACAAGTAGCGTTAGGGTACTGTAAGGCGTATTTAAACTTTTTATAACCGGTAACAGCTTACCTGACCTATTAGAGTAACGTGTTTTCTATAAATCCTATATTTCTCATTACTTGTTAGTAAAGCATTAGCTTATTAAGAATTGGATTAAGGATTTCCATTATATTTTACGTTTCTAATGATTTAATATATAAAATCACTCGATAATATTACAATTTGTATAATATTAGGCGAAATTGATGTTTTGCATAAAATTACCCTTTAAACTATTGTTAATCTTTTTGAAAGACAAGATTTTTATTAATTACCGAAGATAGTACTTTTAGGCTTAGTCGGTAAGGATATTGGGAAATAACGAGTAAAAGTCTAGAAATTTAACCCTTATTTGGCAACAGATATTAAAGAATGAGCGTAACTTAACATCGAGGAGATTATATGGCTTACCGTTATACTTTTCTTTCTTTCCTCAATTTTAAAGAACGTGGTAATTGCCGTACTATCTATATTTACCATAGGAAAGTGCCGAAGGGGAAGAGCTATATACTAGTCATAGGGACCCTTTGGATCCCTCGATTAACGTTGAAGAAGGTGGTGTTGGTGGGTAAGGTAGTTATATTTAGCTTAGTTTGGAGGGGAAAAACCAGTGGTCGTATCTATAATAGAATTGCACGTGAAGACGTTCCCTTTTTAATTTGGCTGTTAAAACTGAATATATTAAGGGGCTTAGGGGAAAAAAACTTAAGGGTTTCCGCTATAAGAGATTTGATAATTATTCTTTTGTTGTTAAGAGGTATGTTAAAGTTTCTATTTGATTAACTAGTAGATTTGGGTGTTAACGACTTGTAAGTCAATTAATTCATCACGGCAAGTAATATTGAAACGTCGAGAATCTTGAGTAAAACGGATTAAAGAATTTATTTAGGCTTAAGCGTAACCTTGGGAACGCGTTTAAGAGAATTAAAGGGTGTTATCGCTAATAATGCTCCTACTATTTTCCTTAGGTATCTATTAAAGATTTGTAACATATTCGTAAAGTAATTTTTTTTACTAGGTTACCATCTTTTTGGACTCTTATTGGCAGTGAAATTGTAAGTTTATATAAGTTAACCCTTAGCTTAACTTCAACTAACCTATTTGTTTTTTTTCACATATTCCTACTCCAATCCCTCAAAAATTCAGTGTAATCACAAAGGGTATTAATACCAGGGTTTTAATAACCTTGGTTAACGTTAAGGATGAAGTGTCCGACGTAGTTAATTAGGTGCTTAAGGGTGTAGTTTTTGTTAACGTCTGTAAACCAGAAGTTTTTATCGTAATATTTCGCGAAAATACTTTCGAAGGCCTTAAACACTTCTTTTATCGCGGGGTCGATAACGGTATTAATTTAGCCGTGTTTCAAAACCATCGTAACGAAGATTAAGGTGTAAAAAAAGGAGAAATATAGTGTAAAATAATAGGTTATAGGTTTACCATTAAAGTTGGTATTTGTTAAAAGTCGTAAGACTTAGTCGTTTTTGCTTTAAAGTTTATGAAAGTAGTACCGATAATAGTAATAGACTTAATAGTATTTACTTAGCCGTTTGCTAACTTGACGACTTAACGATCTTGAATACTTTTAAGCGGTTAATATTAACGCTTTTCAAACTATTCTAATAAAGATTTATTGGTGTTTTCAATAGAAATACCGTCGCTACTTTCTAAGCCCGTGTAAATAGCAGGAATACATAAAAAGTATTCCTTTTTACTTTTTATAAACAACAGGCGTAACAAAAGGAGCCCTCCGTAAAAGTTTTCCCTTTACCTTATGTAATTGTAAAGCGTAACCAGAAAGCAGCTTCTTCTTTTACTTAGCTTATCTGTGCTTAATCTAATAAGTACTAATCATTCTAATTAAGCCTTTATCGTTGCAACGTAGTCGATTCGAATTACTATAGTCGAAGTAACTGGTACTACATTGAAATTGGTTGTGGTTGATAAGTTGTAGGTTCTCATTTTAGCAGACAGCTAGCCAGTTTGCACACTAATTTGTATAGTCAAACGCTTTGGCCTGTGATTCACTTTGAAGTGGGCACTTACTGCACTGCACTTGCATTTAGTCTCATAAACTGCAGTTAATTTTCGATAAATAAAATCAACTAACTGAAAGTATAGTTAACTTAACTGTACTGAATTTTACTGCTACTCCAATAGAAAGTATTAATAATAGATCTGTTAAATAATTTTCTTATATACTCGTCTTGAAATACTAGGATCGTCTTTTCCATTATTAAAAAGGATTGGGAAACTAATATTAGCGTTAAATGAAAAACAATTAGCGATTGTTTTTTTTTTCTCTATATAATGAGAACAAGGAGATGATGTGGATTGAGTTTGTAATACATCACGGAAATATATAGAAACGAATCGCAAACTAATAAAGTTATCAATAAATAAATACTAGGCTTATTTACTCCAATAAATTTCAAATTGGTAGTGAAGTTTAAGAAGTTGTATGAAAAACGCGTAATATTAAATTAAAAAGATTTATTGTCAATAATGGAAGCAAGCACTTAGAAAACATTCAAATACCAGTATTTAAGTTTCAATGGATGGGGATATACGAAGTGGACTAAGTAAAATCACCCTTATTGTTTTGAATCCACAATCTAATTGCTCGAAATAAATGTGAAAAAGTATATATAAACTCCATAAAACCATACTCCCGACAAACGAAACGGTTGTAAATGGGGTAAGATATAAATAAAAAGAATTTTTAATACGTAATATATGTAAAAAAAAAAAAACCTGGTGCCGATAGTAATGATTAACTCATATAGGAGTAACGAGATAACTTGAATCTCTATTAGATTCAAGATGATGATACATATTTTTTATAAATTAAAAGTGGTGTATCATTTTAGAAACCATGCTAAGAAAGCCAAAATATTATACCTTTCACTTTTAATATATTATTTTCAGTTTTGTATCAACTTTTTCCAACTTTTTATTTTCTATAATTCATCTACTTTCTCTTTTCTTTTTACCCTTATTTTATTTTACCCAACTCCATTCTTAAATAATTTCATTTTACTTAACAATTATTTACCCTCACTTCTTTTTCATCTTTTTTAATTCAATAATTGACCAACTATTGTAAATTATGAAACATGAACGCAAACGAATAATTCAAGTGGGACAGATAAGATAAACGAACTCGAGTAACAATTATTAATTAAGATAACATATTCGTTACAAACATAAATTGAATTAAATAAGCATGATATTAAGTGTTAACAGAAATAAGAAACCAATATATAGTAGTCATATTAATTAACGAGTTATATGTTGATGAGATCCTCCATTTGGGTAAAGATTTAACCGTTGAAAAGTACAAACAATAGGCGATGATTATCGTAGTTGGGATTAACAAGCGTTTTTATAAAAAATAGACATGTATTTTTCTATGTCAATATAATGATTATAATGAAGAATAAACATTAACCGCTAATACTCAACCACTGGCTACAACAAATATTGAGAAACTTCAAAATTATATCAATATCGAGGTAATAACGAACATCCTAAATCTAATTAACGTCATTATCAGTTTTCGTAATAAGATGTGGGCAATGTGAAATCATAAAGGCTAAACATTTATCTAATTTGTCGACGACTAGGCTTTAATACCCGATATATACATCGATATAATTACTGAAAATCGGACTAATTACGCTTTAATCAAGTGAATTTTAAATACAATTAAATCATATATTTACATTCGCAACTTTCTACCTAACGAATATAAAATTACTATTTACTAAAGAATTATAGCCGCGCATATTGAGAAAAAAAGCGTTGGTATAGACTTATTAAAATCGGATTTCTTGTGTTAATAAAAATAATGATAAAAAAGATTAATATCGTCAACTTGGTTATTACGTTATATCTATCATTATATATAATAAATAAAAAAGGATTAACCAGATACTAATACCAATATCTAAGATATTTAGTCTTTGCAAGGACGATAGATTTTATGTTTTCGTAATTAGATTATATGTGTAACAAAAACATCGATCGACCTACTTTCCTCCCCAATAATAATCACCCAACTATCAACAATGAAATTAAACTTCGTATCAGCTTAACGATTAATATTTTACAATATGTGGCTACGGGTAAAATATGCTCCTTGAATGAATAAATTGAAATCGAAAAAACAAAGAGAAATAATTAGTAATTGATATTGAGACAAGTATATATATTGGTTATTTTTCATGTAAAATAAAATTATATACATTGTTAGTAATAAAGTATAAAATTTGTGAACTCAAAAAAATTAAAATCGATTCATTCAAATTGCGGAATTCATTAAAATAGAGGGTATATTAAGTAATGAAGTGAGGTATATCATTAAGAACATCAGGGACAACATTTATTATAAGGAGAAACCATTATTATGGGTGGGTTTCGATGGTTGAATGAAAAGCGAATATGTAGAGGGATATATCAAAACTAAAATCGCTATAGCTAATTCCCTTATAAATTCGTCTAATGTTGAAGATAATAACGATTATAGATCATAGTTGTGATACCGCATGGATAACTAGGCAATAAACCCTACATATCAACTGTATTATTTCTTTCACACCTTCAGAATAATGGCTTCAGGGATCAGCTATACGGAAAACAAGGGCGAAATAATGGCAAGTGCTGTCTCTAATTGCAGGAAGTAACGATTAGGGATAATGTGGTCCTATCTGACGGCCAGGGCGACCGTCGGGTAAATAATAGTTCTTAGATAGACCCAATACGAAGCCCCATCAGTAACCTTCGTGCGTACCGCGCATCGTTTTTCTTCCACTGTATTGCGATTGACTGTTGTTCCAACAGAAGTGGTATTTGTCGCGGGAGAAAGGGGTTTGTATGACACAAGGTGGTTTTGTATCAACGTTAACTTCGTTCCGGAACAAATTCGGCGGTCGTGTCGATAATGTAACCATTCGAAATAAAGGAAGAGGGAAGTTTTTCGAGGTCTTGGACGCGGGTGAAGGAGGTTTTACGTAGTGGTGAAAACGCGTCAGAAACCCGGTTGTCAGGTACTGGGTGGTCAAGTTGTCTTTGGTGCCAGCGGCGAGAAATCAAAAACAATTGGTCGAATTCAAAGGTCTTGTAAGAGGCATCAGAAAAACAGGATCGCAGCATCGTCTTCCTTCAAGGACGCCATCTGTAGTAATTGGGGTGGGACTAGCCCAAAATGTTCATGTTGTTCTCAAAGGGTCAACAAGCTATCCTGAATGGGCCAAATCTGACTATATGCCCGGCTACCATAGGCCGTTCTTTCTACTACCACAGTGTAAAAAGAAATCGAAAGCCTTGGAGTAAATGGGCAAAAAAAGTCCGAACCCCGAAAACAACCCACACGGTGCCATCGGCCGCGCAAGACTTGTGTGCGAGGTAGTGAGGGCTTGTTAAAGACGTGTCGACCACGAAATATATCATGAAAATCAATCCTTAATGCTCATGCATTCCACAACAATCGCCAATGAGCTATCAGCCGTTTGAATGAACGGGATATACTCGCTTCACCATGAAAAAGCCTGCGTTCTCCAGAAGCATTTTGTTCATGTGCACTAGAAATTATATCGTGGCCAACACAGGACCAACCAAGGTGATAGTTGAATATTGTACGTTTCTTGGAAATATCGCTATCGAGTTTGTTTGGGCGACAACCAGAAAAAAAAGGAAAAGAAAAAAAAAACAGACCGTTTCAAGGCAAGAAACGCCATCATGTGGCGGCTTCTTTGCTAGGGTAGACTGGTGGTCTGTCAGCAGGGACGAAGACGAAGTCGCCGCGACGCGGTTGGCGGATCGAAACTTACACCACGAGCACACGGCTATAATAACGTAGAGACACATTAACAGCATGCCTTCGAGCCAGTGCGACTTGCCGTCCGCGATGAGGTAGTTAACCAACAAGACAGACACGAAGAGGATGGCGACTTGGAAAACATCGAAGCTGAGACTCATGGTGTCCAGGCCCATGCCCCAACCAATAATAACGAGCAACGGAATGATGAAGAGTGCAACCTGCATGCTAGACCCCACGGCGACGCCAATGGCCAGGTCCATCTTGTCCTTGATGGCCACCGTGACGGCGGTGGCGTGCTCGGCAGCGTTCCCGACAATGGGCAGCAGAATCAGGCCCAAGAATTCTTGGCTTATGTGACCTTTGGTGGTAACATAGTTGATGCTGTCGACCAGGAACTCGGCGCAGAAGGCGATGAGAACCGTAGCCCCAACCAGTGTGCCAATGGCCACCGAGAAATGGAGCTGCGGGTCTTCCTCCTCCTGTTCTTCGTCGCCCTGTGGGGCCTCGTTTAGCATCTGTTGCAGCTTTGCGTTGTTGCTGCCGCCGTCTTCATGTTGGCCCGGGATGTTGATCAGGCCCGCGGGCTTCACCATGGCACTTCTGATTGCGCCGGACTCGATCGCATGCTTCCTGGGCCGCATAGGGACCTTTTGGCTCTCCTGGGCAAAGACCGCTTGGTGGGTCTTGAGCTGAAAGTAAAGATAGGCGGCGTAGACGAACAGCAGAATAACGGCGGTGCCGCGGGAGAGTGCGGCGGTCTGTGTGTCAGGAAGGCTCGTCTGGAGGTCGAAGACGGTGGGAATGATGATCCCGGCAATGGCCAGGGCCAGAAGACTGGTGGCTGTCTGGGCCACGGTGGTGTTGAAGAACTGCTCTTGTCTACGGAGACCGCCAAAAAAAAAGCACATGCCCATGACTAGAAGCAGATTAGACAAAATGCTGCCGATCAGAGAGGTCTGCACAATGACGATCTCTCCCTTGATCAGTGCGATGATGGCTACAATCAACTCGACAGCATTGCTGTGCAAGTTAGCGAGACGTGCAGTTGTTCATGGGTGGCTTTCTGACTCACCCAAAGGACGCGTTCAATAGTCCACCAAGAGTCTCTCCCGTGCGTATCGCGATTTCCTCGGTCGCAAAGCTCAATAAGGCGGCCAGGGGAATGATGGCGATGAAGTTGACAATGAAAATGGCATATTGGTTCATGTTTGGGAGCACACCCAGAATGATGCCGACAGGCGCTGCAATCAGGAGAATGTTGATCCAGGAGTTCAGGATGGTCCTCTGGAATTGATTTGCGAAGGTGAAGGGCTCTTTCGGCTGGACGGTCTTGAAGCGGCTTTTCTTGGACTTCTCTTCCTCCTGGCCGCTGGTCGGGGTCTCAAGCCTGTCCGTCTTCCTCTTGCGCAGACCGATGTCCGAGGCGTCTGTGGCCTGGGAGGGCATAACAGTTTCCCCGCTGCTCTCTGGTCGTTGTGCCTGGTAGCCATCGTCGGCGCCATCGTTGCTCGACCTTGGGTTGTCGTTCGCCTTGTAGGAGGAGCCCGGAGGCGCTGTGCGTGAGGGCTCTATGGGAGAAGTGCCGGCATCCGGGTCGTTCTGGTTGATGGCTCCTTCGCCTCGTTCGGCACCCCAGGTGGCGCTGCGCTGGTGGGTTTTGGTCCACACATGTCGGAAGGGGTTCCACTTGTCGGTAGACAGACTGGACTGCCTCCTGCTGACGGCATGAGCCCTTCGCTTTATCTGGAAAGCATTGACTGAGTTTGAATAGACGCGCTCCATGTCAGTTTTACTCATGGTCGACTCGGGAGTCTAGAGGTGATGCTGGGCGAAGAGAAGACGGGCTGCAGTGGAACAGCGTATTTCGAGAAACTAGGAGCCAGCGTGCTGATTGTTCTTGAGGGGGGGTGGGGGTGAGGGGTTGGGAAGGGAATGTTTGAGATACGAGATGGGGAAAAAAAGGAGAAGCAGGCAAAAGGAGGGACTTGGGACCGACGATGAGGGTGCCGGTGATGCTGGCGGCCAGGGAGCAACACAGTCGCAGCGTCGGCCCGTGCTTGATCAGGATGGGTTGAGATACCCGTTGGACCCGACGGGGGAATGGGCAAGGCGACAAAGCTGGGAGGAAGAGATTTCGAAGGAGGGTGTTGGGTTGGGTTGGGTTGGGTAGGGAGATTTTGGTAAACGCTAGAACCAGGTCAAGGGTTCAGGCCGGAAAGCTGCATGCCCGTGCGCGACTCGCCCTACTTTGGCGGGAAGGCCACAATGGGCACCAGACTGTGAAGTGTTCTGCGGCGCATTTGTGAGAATGAAGGCAGTGCTGGACCAGTAGTCACACAAGCTTCAAAATGGTAGGCATGACAAGCAAGGCATATGGAAGCAGTCGGCCTGGGTCGGAGTGGAGCCCGCAACCGTTGCAAGTTTGCCAGAAATGGCTAATGCTGATGTGGACTTACATGAGCTCGGTCCACCCTGCAGTCCGCTCATGATGGGCAGATCTTGCTCGTGGTGAGCTTGTGTGGTGTTTCTGTTATGTGGTGTCGATTGGGTGATTGTGGTTGAGGTTGTTTTGTTTGAAAAAGCTTTCGGTTGGGTGCTCGACGGACGCACTTTCACTGTGGATATTGCGAGACCCGCAGTTCAATCTTGTTGCTCCCTGACTTTGATGCTGGTTCTGTAGCCCACTCGTAAGGCAGTTTCGTCCGTCGGTGAAATGGCCACGCTGATGAGGAAGAAAGAAAAGGGAGGCAAGTGTGGCGTGGAGGCGACAAGGCTTATGAAGTTGGACTCAGGCGGGTCAATCGGGGCATTGACAGAGCAGAGTTGACGAAGATGATGGACGCGCTTGATGGCGGTGAATGAATCGACGATCGATATGCTCTGTCAAAGTGAGGAGAAGAGAAGGGTTTGTATTTTGGTTGTCTACCCACGGTGACTGTCTCGGCAGGTGCACTCGATCGGCAGAAAAGAGAACGAAAGAAGGGGAGAAGGGCGCCGAGACGTTGGAGGAACAGTAGCGATCTTTTGATGATTTTGGCAGTTGATGCAGTTGGTGCAGTGGAGCCGTGGTGCCGTGGAGCCGTGGAGCCGTGGTGCCGTGGTGCCGTGGTGCAGTGGTGCAGAGCAACTGCTGTGCAATCGCATCACAGGCCTGGGAGTCCTCTGCCACTCTGCCATGGGCCCTGTCATTTCCTGTGTAGCGGAAGCGCCCTCAGAGCCATCACGGCGGTGCGAAGGCCTTGCACAGCAGCGGGAATGCATTGGAAGACATCGCATCTTTCCATCAAGTGTAATTTCCACACACCCGGGTGAAAATATGACTGACCCCTGGGGTTGCCAGGTTTACGAGTTTACGAGAAAAACAATGCACAATGCAACTGCCATGTCCTGCTGATGACGTTGTGCCTGGCCCAACTGCTGGCTACGCCTGCAGCAGTCAAGCCAAGCTTCCAAGGAGATTTCGATCCGGCCGCCCCTCCACGCCGTGCCACGTACCGCCCTGCAGCCAGGCCGAGCCCGGCGGATTGCATTGCGGGAGGCCTCTGTGCTCACGGCTTCATGCGTCACCATGCGTCACCATGCAGCAGCTGCAACAGCTGCAACTGCAGCAGCTGCCCGTGTGCGTAGTGTCTTATCTCATGCATGGCGCCTGCACCTGGCATACATCAGCCAGCAGAGTGGTACCTTGCAGATGCTGACCCCATCGCCCGGCACGGCACCCATCATCGAGCTTTCCATCAGACAAACAGATGTCCGCAGTCTCTTCAATCAGGCGACTCCGCACCTGGCAGCGCATCCTGCTCAGCTTCATTGCTTGACACGGGGCAACGAATAAATAACTCAGCCAGTGCGCCTCCAACTGCATTCCGTCTTCCAACACGCATGCGCATCATCGCTGACCCACCATCATCTTGACAGGCCACATGGAGCCAGGACCGACTTTCGGCAGCTCGCAGCTAGCAGCAGGGAACCTGAAACCCGATATCATCCAAGAGTAATGCTTCTCGACGAACGCAATGTGCAGCTGCTTTCTCTCCAAACGTTATGTGATCTGCAAAACCCAACCATCAGCTTCCAAGTCCCGACAAGCACAGACACTTCTCTGGAATGATCCACTTCAACAAAACTGCTTCTGAGAGTATGGGATTTCCCCGGAGCCAAGCGGACCCGATCACCATACACTGTGGAGAGGCGTCTGAAGGCGATCGCCCCTGGGAAATGAGAGGCTGGCCGCGAGGCCAGTTGATCGTCAGCTAGAGGCATCGCACGTGCCGCCGCCCGCCCAACGTCTGAAGTGCGAAGAGCACCTGGACCGCGCGCGGGAGGCTGCTCGGAGTCGCCACTCCAGTAGTTGCCCCCGGCTGCCAGGGCTTGCACAACATGCGTGGGCCGTGGGCCCCCATCCATTACCTGCCTGCCCTCCCGGTTCCCAGCGTTGCCAACATTATTCCAACAAGAATCAAGCCGCCCGGTAGCTAGCTGGCTTGAAATCGAATGTCTTGCATTTTCAAGCAAGCTCATGATCGACAAGCTGAGAGCGGAAGAGAAATGCTGTAGCGGAGCGGTTTGTTTGACATTGCACTGCCTCGCCCCGACATGTATGCCGAACTTCCGAAGAAAGCGGACTCATCATCCTGCTGGCTTCTCGATCACGTAGTGCAATCATACACGATTGTACTCCTGCCGCACATGGGTACATCATATCAAGCCAAGCGGGGCAAACGCCCCTACGCACGTGCGTTGCGCCGCCGGGCGTTTTTGACGGACTTGTCCCAATCTGACCTGCCTGTACAGATACAGGAACTCGACGGACGAGACGCTGTTGTCATCACGCCCAGTCAAGAACGTATTTTCCACCAACAGCAAAGAGGGGTTGATGGAGGCAGCGGGGCTGGATAACACTCACAGCGTCAGCCCCACATGCACACCAAACCACAGCCCCAGTTGGTCAGGGCGCGCTTGCTGAAGCCGCCCCAGCACTGGCGTCTGTCGACGAAGTACACATACGCTAGCAGCAGCAGCGGCAGGAGGTTCTGCGTGATCACCACGCTGACGGGCGCATTCGCGAAGCCCCAACCGAGGTGCCACACGAGGAGCCAGTGGAGAAGGACGTTGAGCGAGGCCGCGATGAGCAGCACGTACGTCGTGGCGTGGAACAGGCCCTGCGCCTGGACGAGTACTGCAGCAAGAGGGTAACGACCAAACTCCGCGAGTACAGGGCTATCGTCTAGGCCTCATAAGCCACGTCATCTTGATCTGGCCCGCACGCACGGCCGCATCCCACGGCTCGGCCAGCTCCGGCCCGGACAACTGCAAGCGCCAGCAGCGGATCCCGCAGGTTCACGGCCGGCGACAACGCCGCGCCATACTAGAACGACTCCATGGAAGCTCACCGGTTGGTTCACAGCATGGCGTATTAGACTGGGATGGTCCTCGCTTGCCGCCCGACACCCGGCCGAAGCCGGCCTTGGCCAAGGCAAATTTGTCAAACCCTTTTCTTGGTAGCTGAAGCCACACTAGATCCGGTTGAGGCTCTGCGATATGTCGCCACGACCCCTTTACCAGCCGCTTTTGAATGCAACCCAAGCCATCAAGCCGTCCTTGTGATCACGACAAGCAGTCCCGGTGACAGTCCCGGTGACCATGTCCGCCTCCGGGATCCGCGACGAGGAGGACGGCTGCCTCCACCCCGTGAGCTGCTGCCCTCCGCTGGCCGCGCTCCGCCAGCCCGTCGAGGTCGATGGGCTCTGCGACCGCGGGTACTCGTGCGTCCACCTCTCCCTTTCCTGGCCACACCGGTTTCTCCACCGCTTATGCCCCGTCTTTCCCAGCCATTGCCGCGCTGTCTGGAAGCCGGCGCTAACGGATCCCCCCCCCCCAGCGGTGACACCTCCCGCCTCTTCCCCTGCGCGTCGCCCTTCTTCATCTGGCCCTTCTTCGGGCCCCTGCTCTTCGAGAATCAGACCTCCGACGCCAGGGACCACTGCGCGAACGAGCGGACCTTCCTGTCGTATCTGAGGCTCAGCATCTACATGGCCGTTGTGTCCGTGGCCATCGTGCTGAGCTTCCACGTCAAGAATCGGCCCGGCGCCGCGGAGCTGGCCATGGCGAGACCACTTGGGGGGATCTTCTGGCTGCTGAGTGTAGCCTGTTTGCTGGCAGGGCTGGGGAATTACATCGGTGGGTATCCCCGCGTGTTGTCATCTGGTCGTGGTGCTGAACGCTGACTCGCGCTCTGTGTGTGAGCGCTCGTGAGCAGAGACGGTGAACAAGTACAGTCGGAAAGCGGCTATTGTTCAGTCTGGGTGGAAAACACATGCGGTGAGCCTTATTTTTTGCTCTTGTTCTGCCTCCTTGTGCATATGGAGTTAGTTTATGCTGATTCTGGGTAGATCATGGCCTTTGTATCTATGGCAATCATCGCTGCGTGTGTGACATTACTCGTCGTCAACAGGCTGAACGAAAATACCGACACCAGATGAGGTGATTTGATCATCAACAGAAACTACCTCACTATGTGTCAAGTAAGATGCTTCACAAATTCAACTTGAATAAAATAATGCATTGCATTGCATTGAATTTCCTCCATACTCCAGCCATCGAGAATACCATACACTGACAACAACACGACTTGTTGCCACTTGCCAGTTACTAAAGCTACCAAGGTAGTTTGTTGGATTGCGATTCGAGTCGATTCGGCAGCTCATTTGTAAAATTTGCCTTTTCATTTTCCTTGTCATTAGAACAAGCCGTAGGCTGCGACCGGCAGACAAACGGAAGCTTCTGGCGTATAGGTACGGTATGCCTTGGTGTGTACTGGAAGACACACCGAGGTCCGAGGAAGTATGGACTCTGGATCGCCTTACCCGAAGCATTTTCTAGGCAATAGCCAATAGCTGAAAGGAGAAGGAGAGAATGTAACAAGGGATAAGAAAATCAGTACTAGAGCGCATGTGGCCCGGGCCCCGGCCACAAGGTGGCCCTGGCACTCGACAAACCACGCTCCTCCTCCTCCACTTGGGAACGTTGCGGCTGTGGAGGAAGGGGCCCCTTGGGCGGTGGCAATGCCCTACGCCTGCGGGTCGCCGTTCTCGGCGAGGCGCTCTCCGCTGGAGAGCGCGCCCGTCCCGGAGAAGGCGACGGTGGCGTGGCCACCACCGGCCCCGTGCGCCGCCTCTCCCCATCGCCCGGCGGCACCGGCGGCCTGTCCTCCGTCCACCGCACCACCACGCAGCAGCTCGCGCCCCAGGCGCGGGCGCCGGCCTGCGCGTCGCGCAGGAAGCGCCGCGAGCCGAGCGCGCGCCACGGCGTGCCCGCGGCCGCCGGCCCGTTCGTGGCGATGTTGAGCCGCGGCACGAGGCGCGCCTCGATGGCGGCGCCGCCGCGGCGCGCGGCACCGCAGTCGCGCGCGGCGCCGAAGACCAGCGCGGTGGCGGCGGCGTGGTAGAGCGCCGGCAGGCTGGCGGCGTAGACGGCCGTGAGGTCGGTCGTGGTGGCGTAGCACGTGTTGGCGCCGGGCGTGTGGCCTTGGGGGGCGAGAGTGATGGGGGACCCGGGGTGTGGGATGAGGGACTCACCGGAGGGGGAAGTTGCCCAGATTTGGTGGATGGGGATGTCCGGGAGAGTTTCGGCAACCGGGGACTTCACCCAGCCTGCTGGGAGAGGAGGGGATGGGGGTGGGGCGTTGTTCTTCCTCGGTGGGAGAAGAGAGGTGAGAGCTTTCTTGAAGGAGTGGAGGCGATGCATGATGGCGGT
Organism: Anisogramma anomala; assembly: GCA_038502455.1. NCBI lineage: Eukaryota > Fungi > Ascomycota > Sordariomycetes > Diaporthales > Gnomoniaceae > Anisogramma > Anisogramma anomala. The sequence continues at coordinate 3,388,659 of JASMMZ010000006.1, forward strand.
TGGTGTTTGCTGGTGTGTGCGTGTCAACGTGTGTACATGTGGTTTAAGATCAACTCTCGATCAATTCTCGAGCGTGATAGCTAGTTCGATTCACAACGCGAGTGTCACGAGTGAGCCAGCATGACCCAAGATGACAGACAAGTGGGCGCGCAAAACATTGTTTTTCATTCTCATAGTCATTCCCCTTCTGTCTTGTATCAACGACACTGCCGGAGATCAGTCGTTCTGTTCAGCGTCAACTGTGCCTAAGGCTACTAAAGGAAACTGAGCAACCAGCTGGCGTGTGCCGCGCCAACACTGTTGCTGCTTGTCATCGCGCTGTGGTCCGGCATCAACTGACGACAACATTGCACTAAGAAGCCTGCTCAGGAATGTCCAGCGACCAGCTTCACCACCCGGCTGATGGGAAAATATTGCTGCTTTCTGGGCTTGGCAGCAACGAATAGGAGCGGGAAAAGTGGACGTTACATTTGGGTAGGAAGCATAACAAAGGTGCTATTGTGGGCCGGATCCAGGCCATTTGCAATATCATTCATCTGGTACGCCAACGCCACGACCAGAGAACTTATTGTTACCAGGCCCTATTCTTCAACGAGACTAACTTTACATAGTTTCATGAATTTGGAGAACGTTAGTGGTGGGAATGGCCTGTCTATATCGTACAGGTGGGAGTCGGCTAGTCGGCTCCCAGTTGAGAGGAAAGAATCATCCCGTTACTCATCATCTTCACGACTGCTATACTATTGTTACATCGATTATACGATTCGAACCGACAACCGTAGCTACTTGAAGCCTTACCAACCATAGCCTCTGTTAAAACATCGGCTGAGTTATTCTTCCCACTCATTCAAAAAAAAACCTTGTTGCTATCATCCTTCAGATATATACCTTCATTTTACTTCTTTTTAAATGCTTTACAAGGTCGAAAACAAGTGTTTTGTTCCCTTCAGTGACTTTGCTATAACTTGACATGGCCTATAGAAAGGACAATGCTGAGCACCACAACGCCAATTATAAACAAAGCGAACAAAATAAGAGCACACATGACAAGTTTGGTACCTAGTATATCCACACATCCGACCTGTCTCTCTGAATATTGCTGATTACCTATTTGTATTGGCAAGTCAGGCAGACTGCGTGAAGGTGTGCTGGAAGTCGAAATTTCCCCCTCCTGTGAATAATCAGACTCTGTTGTAGGTTTTAGGTGGTGATTATTCTGTATGTAACTTGTTCGAGAGATTGTGCTGGCCCCTGAAGAGAACAATGGAGGCTCATAGAGTGGAAGTTCTTGCACACTGCCTGAGAACACAGGCGAGACCCAGGCTTTCATTTCGCGGGATAACGTCGTCAGGGCTGACAATTTATCACACTCGTTAGGCAACTGATGAACTGAAGGGTGATAGATCGGTAATCTAAAACATGAATAGTATGGAAACACGTCTGATAAACAATAGACCCAGTACCTAGGTATAAGACCAAGGCCAATGTGGCGGATTTCCGATGTTCTTCAAGGTCTGAGATGTCCCATCATAGTAGTACTATTTTCAGCTATATCAAATGAGTGCGACAACGACCAGCTTTCACGAACAAAGGCGTAATCCTATTAAAATCGTCGTATGATGATAGTCCTACTTCATGCATGCACTGACCTTTGTTCTGCATAACATTATGGGACAAAGGGACTCTTGTGTCAAGATAGCAACGATGCAATGGTGATGTCAACGACATACCCCCCTTAAGTGTGGGTGAGATTCCTAATCATTGCAAGAAATTTTTCGAAGTAAAAAGACCAGGCTGACTAGCACACTTAACCTGGAGGCTTTTTTTTTTTTTTTTTGGTCTTGTATTATTCCTCTTATGGACACCGTGGGTCAGTGGAGAGGACTATCTCAATATCCAATACTTACCAAAGTTTGCAGCTACAACATGAGAGCCATGGCATGGCTGGCTCATGGCATGGCCCATGGCCAGCCATGGCCACGCCATGAGGATTTTTCTTCATAAATGTTGAAAATGAGCCAACTGTCAGCTCGGATCAGCTCTGATCAGCTATGTCAAGCAATTTATATTTACAAGTAGCATATCAGCCCAAATAATGTGCCATGTCACGAAATAGTATTTATTGAGACCGTTCAGATTGTCTATATATTGTTGAAATTTCAACAGATACAGTCTGTACACGGGACTCAACACCAAGGATGCAAGGAACTCTTCAGAGATGAGGATTTCCGGCAGAGAACTAGGAAACAGTATTCTTAAGCCATAGCGGTATCAAGATGAAGATTAAAACAATTTTCAGCTATTTATATAAATAATATTTACTAGTATGAGTTTTTGATCGTAATGATCGACGTTTATGCGGATTCTCTTGATTATTTATGGCAAAGTTCTTCATGTAGATGTTTAAGTATTCTTTTTTAGAATTTACAAACCTATACAATGCTTTCTTTATAGTATCTTTAACAAATCATCAATAATACTATACTATATTTCTCTTTTGAACTGAATCACTCAAATTAAACTTCATTGGATAAATCTTCATCATATCCATATCTTTCGGATTTATCAATATCTTTGAAATCAACTAAAATATCATCGCTACACTCGCATCCCTGAAGCTTTAAGTTACACTATTTCCGCTATTAAATCTGTCTTTTCATAAGATTGATTGTCGGTAGGGTCTGCTTTACCGGGTACGTTTACGTAAGAGTAATAGTAGAAGAGTTGTAGTGTACATTGAAGATAGATAGATAGATAGATAGGGGAAGAGGCATCCGGAGAGTGCATGCTTCAGGTGAGAGGTTATAAGATTTCACCCGGGTAATGGCACTTTACTTTGCACTTTGTCAATCCCCCTTCTGAGTAGTGGCATTTTACCATACACTCTGCCAATGCCCCTTCTGGGCAGTGGCACACTATCATGCACTCTGCAAGAATGCACCTTGCAGCGTGGCACGTTACCATGCACTCTGCAAGGGTGCAACTTGCAGCGTGGTCGCTTACTAACTATAGAGATATATGATAATATCCACACTGATAATAACCATTCATTGCTAAATACAGTTGTCGCCGCTAATCCTACTACTGGCCCTTCAAGACTGTTGAAAACAACCAAATCTTTTGCGCTCTTATTACGCTACTTTCATTCCAGACCAAGACCTGTCCCTATGATTTTACACCACTTTACAGAAAACAACCAGGATAAAAACCCTAAATCCCTGTTAAAAACTGGTCGAAAAGCTACTCATAACGCCTGCAAAGTTAAGACAAAGCAAGAATTTCATCTTCTGAACGCTACAAAGCTAGATGATAAGAAAGTAAAGACTAGACCTAACGATACTTTAGATTATCCTAATCCGAAAGATTTTAAGTTTGCTGTCAAACTTTACGACCAACTATTAACTAATCTTTAAAAAAAGACTTTACAACCAACTATTAACTAAGCTTAAAAAAGACTAAAGAATTTTCCAAAAACATTTAAAACGCTAAAGCTGGAATAAAAAACGCACAAAACGCTTATATTAAAGCTAAAACTTATGTTAAAATTATTATGAAAACATAAAAAAACTTGATGATTAAGATATTTTTAAAAGATAGGAGGTTCCAATCATAGACTAAATCATATGCATTAAAAGACATGAAAAATTAACTTTCACCAATATTAACTTTTACCCAATAATTATTAAATATTGTGTTATTAACAACAAATATTTCAAAATCTTTTAAAAGATATTCCAAATTTAAATTAATATTATCTTTATTAAAACGTATTACTCATATTTATTTTCCTCTAACACCTATATTTTTACAATTTCTTTTTTTGAAATAATGCGTTTCTAAATTAGGGCGTATAAAATGAATTATTCTTCTATTATTTTAAACCTTTCAGCTATTATCGTTAACATTAATAACTTTTAGAAACCCCCTTTTCAACCGATTACAATTTTCTTAGGAATTGAATTAATTTATTATTAAGAAATTATTACGAAACTTTGCTTCTTTCACCCATCTTATTATTTAGCTTTAGTGCTTTTCGTATCCGTTTTTGAAAACACTAAAAGAAGTCTCATCCATTAAGGTTGTCAGATTAAGGATATTCAATATTACCTTTAATTCATGACCTACATTGAGCTATAATTCTTTATCTGGACAGCTCGTATATATATTAAGCCAATGAAAGCTAGTTTCTTTACCCTTCCAAAGTTTCATTCGAATTTGAAGACGAAAACAAACCCTTAGGTAGAAATTTAACGAATGCTATCCTTTAAAGGATATTTTTTTTAAAAAAGGGCTGAATGGTCAAAATCAAAATATGAGTCAATTTAAAAATAAATGCATTTCAGGCACCCATAAACGCTATTGAGTAATATCCTACTACATCCTTTATCTATATTCATGTTCTTTATACGGTAAATACAATTCAATTGTCACACTTTATAAAAAAAGTAATTTTATTATAATTCATATCAGTAAGATGAACTTTTCCAACTGCCTTAAAACATATTACAATTTTGAAGTGCTATTAACACTGAAAAATATTTAATTTTATGAATCTTCCTGCAATATATAATACAGAAAGTAATTATCTAATTAGAAGCCTTATATCTAATTTTATATCCTCTTAGCGTAAATTCACTTTCAACGATAAGATATCTACTTTTAACTTTAATCCACCAAAACAATAAATTGAAGGCTATATAAACGCGGATGATGCTGCATTATAAGATCCAATTCTAACATTAGGTTTCTAGAATTTAACGAAAAATCTTGTTAATCTTTTTCTTTTACACTATTATAATATCTCGTAATCGATAATATTTAGTTTCGAAACACCATCATAACCAATTGTAAATTATTATACCATATTTTTAACAATATGAAATGGTTTTTCAAACTTAAAATACAACGCGACAATTACCCTGAACTCCAAAAAGGTTTCGTAATCCGACTAATAAAATGGTGAATAATTCAATATGGGTTAAATTCGATAACAGTGAGAATAATTTGATCTTTGACAATTATTTCTACCATCTCAAACTCATTATCATTATTTCTAGACTTTCAAAGCTCCATTACTTAGGAATGGAAGTTATAGACTTTTCTATAGTTCATTCATTAGATAATAAAACTGTTTTTATAAAAAACAGTGATCATACCATTATCTAAACATTAATGAATCATTTTTTTCTGTTTTCACAGCTCTTTACAAATTCTTTCATACTTTCTTTTGATATATCATATTTCGTTGTATCAACTTAAAATCGGTTCCAAACTCTCTTGAATTTCCTGAAAGCATTGAAAAGAACTAAATAAATTAAATTTTTAATATTTTTTTGTCTTTTATAAGCTTTCGAATTATTTCATATAGTGAAGAAGATTTCAATACAATGAACGAGATAAAAAATGGTTGACTTCAATCTCTACCAGATTTTTAAAAACAATTCTTGGTCCTAAAGGCGAGCGATATGGTTTGATAGTTATAAAATTATGTAAAGCTTCAAAATCTTCAATATTACAGTCATATATTCAAGAAAGAAACCAAAGGTTTTTTTCATTAACTGAACGAAATTATGAAACCTACTAAACATACTATTGATTAATTTATTCCTTATAGAAAACCTAAACCTATTAACTACTGAGTCCAAAAAGAACCATCGAATACGTTTTTATATTCATATTGTATTTAACATACAATACTGAGGAAAACATAAATCGTAAACACTTTAATAAAATAATCCTAGAATAAATTCAGACTTCATCCATCGGTAAAAAAAGTGCTCTATCACTTGTGGCTTTATTTGGTTCTTATCACTGTTAACATAACTAACCTACCAGTTTATAGCAAAAGAAGAATTTACTTTTTAACCCTATATAAGTTTTTTTACACTAAAGTAAAAGGATAAATGAATACTTACCTAAATATTAAGTTCACTTTTATCTTCAGGTCTGCTGTTACCGGCTATATTATATTGAAAAGACTAGTAAATGTTTCAATTTATGTTGAAGGATATTTTTATTTTTATTTTGGAAGTTTTATAATATTACTCAATTCTACAAAATTTTTATGGTTTATTAACTAAATCATTTGATAAATAAATTAGCAATATTATGAATACATCCAGTTTTACGGTAATTACAAGGACTATTACGGGCCTCTTTAAATCTGTAGATTTAGAGAAGGAAGAAACTATATTCAAATTCATCAAGAAAAGTATTCCCTATAATACTTTAACAACTATTTCAAATATAAAACCTCAAAGCTCATCATTGATTATCAAGATAAATAGTAAATACACAGACTGCTGAAAATTCTATTATTGAATAACGATTTTGTTAATTTTGTAATTTTAATGAATGAGAAAGAGAAAAAACTTACTATAAAGGAAATATTAAAGGTTCTCAATTCCGAATACAAAAATGGTCTTTTCCAGTGAAATATAAAGCCTTCTATTATTCAAAGTTTTCAAAGCAGTCAAAAGGAAGAAACATTTCTATATTCTGATGATCATCAAAGTTACTAAGGTTAAGATCAAGGTTAATCATTAGATAGCAAGATAAAAAGTGAAAGTCTTTATACAAGGATTTGAGTAGAATTATGATGTTCATAGAATTAAAACGTTTTTTTATATTGCGAAGGTTTATACATAGAAAATACCTGTGAATTTCTCCGCTTTTTACGATTGAAACATCAATTGAATCGATATTAATTGGGCATTTTCAAGAGAAAAATTAAAGAATCATTTGTAAATAAAATATTATTTATCATAAAAAGATTATTTTCAATTGCTCAAAGCAGAACAATGAATATTAAAATCTTACTATTAATAAAGTTTTCTATATTCCAGCTTCCTTCTACTAGGTTAAACAAATGTCACGATAATAGTTAAAAAAGTCAAGAACAGGTTTAGATATACTTTAACTTAAAAGATTTAGTTACAATAACGAAATATATATTATTCATCATTACCTACTTATTATCCATATTTATGAAAATGATTTCCCTTTTATTGGTTCCAATTCACAGGTTTTGGAAACATTGAATGATATATCAATAAACATTTTAAGTTTCAAAACGAGTAAGAGATATCATATCTTATTTGTGTACGTCTTTTAAGCCATAAACCCAAGTTTATTATTCTTTCAGCTTATGACGCTTATATTTCCAAAGTTTTAGACTTTAAGTTTAAAGACTTATCAAAAATAATAGTTTACATTCCCACCCTAACTAAATAACTTGTTTCCGCCAAGCTTTTAAAAGAAACAACTGATATTTTATAAGAGAAAAAGTATTGATAGAATATTTATGCTTTTAGCTATATGATATACCTGTTGGTAGGTCTTTATCATTGTAACGTTGTCGATTCGATTGGTTGAAGTAATTAGTGTTGCATTGAAAGTGGTTGATGTATTGTTCTAGGTTTGGCAGACCGCTAGCCGGTTTGCACAGTAATTTATATAGCCAACTACTTAGCTCATGCCTTAGTCCATAGTGGGCGCATACTGTACTTGACTTGCAGTCAATACATTAGACCCACAAAATAATACACTCAACATGTAGTTAGTAGTGTAAACTTTACGTAAGTAAAATTGACTTATTGCACTGCAATGACTACTATTCTAACAATACCAATTCAGGCCAAATATCGTTTGACCTATGTTAGTACTTTTTTTTATATATATATAACCCTTTCTAAGACAACGTTATATTTGATAATTACGCCTTCAAATACTTGAAATACTAGAGAGCTTATGATTTTCAAATAAATGAAAAAAACGTATCAGAAAAACCGTATTAATACGCCGCTAATTTCACTCAAAATAGTTATAAATATTTAAAAAAAATTCAGATTTACGGCTAGTGCGATTCATATTGAGAGGGAAATAAAACTACGGGGAAATCGACTCACAGGTATATGGTTACAATCGTTAGAAATATAGTCAACTGAACTTTCAAACGAAAACAAAAAGTATAGTTCTCTTTTTCGTACGCTGAATGAAAAGTTGATTCAAGTATAACCAAAACTACTCTTTAAAGCAAGGAATCTATTTACAGAAATCTATATTTTTATGGTAATTCCTATCTCTACAATAATAGAGGCGATATCGAATTGTTTAGAAACCTTGAATATTATCATTATAATTAGTATATCCGTTTAAAAACAAATTTATTAAGGATGTAATTGAATATCACACAGTTCAAATCAAGTGAGATCCTACAAAAGAATAATTAGTTAACGGACTAACAAAGCTATAATCAACGGAAAAATGAAAAAAATTATGAAAAACCTCCAACTAGTAAAAAAAATTTAAGCTCGAAATTAATAATTAATATACTTCTTCAATTTCAATCACAATATATTATGATATATTCAATATATTCAAAGGGTCGTCAATATCAACGTTTTTAGAAAAATGAATAAAAAATGTGTTATTGAAAATTATCAATTTAAATAGGATCTGTTGGTAGAGCCTTAGATCGTTGCAACGTTGTCGATTCAATTGGTTAAAGTAACAGTAGTATTGCATTGGTCAAGTGGTGGATGTATTTTTCTAGGTTTAACAGACCGCTAGCCGGTCTGTACTATAATTTGTATGGCCAATTGCTTGGCCTGTGCCCTAGGGTAAAATGTAGTATACTGCATTCGACTTACACCTAATGCAGTAAGTCTACACAAACAATACAATCCATTTGTAATCAGAATAGTCAACTTTACTGTAAGTAAATTTAACCTAATACACTGTACGTAGTAATATTCCAACACTGGCAGCTTTTTAGTTTATACTTATACGCTATTGTGGTTAACTAATTTTTTTCGGTTCATGTTAAATAACAACCACATTAATTTTCCAACCCCCTATCAATTCCATTTGACTTTTATACCAAGTTATATTCAAATTAACCCCGTTCTCTATTAATTACCTTACGGCTTCAAGGTTCGAATTTATCAATTTCTACGAAAAGTTCATCTGCCACAGATCTTTATTAATCTATACTTTAGTTGTGTTAATCAAATAGGTTCATATTATTAATTTCCTAGAAGTCTTCCAGTTTACCATTACATCTTTTGTCGCCGATACGTAACTTGAGCTTACTAGGCAGCCTATTAACGTAGCCCTCAATGCGTATAGTTAGTCTATTACTATTTACAAACCTTCTTAGAGCTTTATTTATCATTCCTTTCCTTATAACATTAGTATAAATATCTTTGCCGTTAATTTATCGGAATTCCTCATTCTCCCTCCCTTTTTAAGCTTTACGGATTACTATCACATCAATTATCAAGCATTTTTCACTGGTGGTTCCAAGCTTCGAAAGGCATTCGAATATGCTTTTCGAGTCGGTATAAATTACTATCGAAATAAGTGGAATCTTTAGCTACTTAGTAATGAGGTTAAGGGTTTCCTATAATGCTATGCTTATGTTAAAACCTACCATTATACCGTAAACCTTTGAGGCTAACACGCTTCGTGCAATCCTTTTACACTTGACGGAAGTCGAGTAAATTAGGCTACCGATAATGCTAAACTGATCTTTCCGCCTATCTCCATTGACGAAGGTTATTAAAAAAAGATTTGTACAGACAGGTCGGTGTTGTTTACAAAGAACCCATCCATAAATATTATTAACTTAGCCTTCTATAAGTCGATTAAAACCATATTAATCTCGTGGTCCAAGTTTTGCATTTGCCATTCGAACCTTTTATTTAACCGGTTAAAATCTTTATTTACTAGATCATGTACTTGTACCGCGATAAAGAGATTTCAAAAGGCTTTCAGTTAGTATAAGATGGAAATATAGCTGCCGCGAGCATGCTGCTTCAAGTACCATTAGGTCTTAACTACGTTAGTTTTATAGATTATAACCAAATCAGTGCCCTAACCATTTTAGAAAAAGTTAAGACCGGTATTAATACTAAATATACGGATTAACAATTCATTAAAGTTAAGTTAACCACCTTTCTTTAATGTTGAAACCGGCTTCTACTTTCAAAACTTGGAGTCCTTAATTGCCCGTTATTTTAATACTACGAAAATAGCTGTTTCAACGAAGAAGTTATCGTTGGTTGAAATACCCATTACACCGAATTCCGTTTCCTACGTTACTAACTAGTACGGGTCGTATGCTAAAGACTTTATCACTAACTGTAATTTAAAATGTAATTAGTTGGTTAGAAACTAATAAATAACTATTTTGACTAATTTATATAATAGTTTTATAAAACGTTTTACTGTTTTTAAAGGGTGAATAATACGTAATTTCTTTAATAGCTTTAACAGTACGATCCGCTATAAATCCGGTATGCATTACATATAAGTTTACGTTACATTACAGCTATTAATAGTAAACTTAACTTTAATCATAACTAGTAAAATTACTACTACAGAGACTATTAAGCGTTGTCCAATCTTCTGAATCGTTAAATGACTACGTGAGGATCCAGTCTTTGTCTTTATCGCTGTATCCTTCAACGATTGAACGTAATTCTTCATACGGTCTCCTCGTGGTCTTGCCTTCAACCTTTTAAATAATCCTTGACTTGAAGATTGTAATATTTGGTTTTTAACGATTAAAATTGGTTTTCGGTACAAATTTTATAACCATTTTAGTTAATAAACTGTTAATTTCAACTTTATTGTTTTCCCTAAAATATTTGCCGAATGTTTTCATAATTTCTTATATTTGAATCTTCAATGCCAAGTTCTCATTTTTCCCCCCTTCCTGCTTACCCAAACAGTATTATAGATACGACTCGGTATATATTCCTCTTTTTAAACGTTTTTCTTTTTCGGAGGCCGTTCGCGCCGACAATATTTTATCGACTTGTTGATAACAGTTGAAAGGGGTTTCTATTAGATCGGTCGCTTAGCTTCAAGGTTTTTATTATCAATAGCCTTAATATATAATTTAAACTAAGTAATTCGACAAGATATAGGACCATTAACAGTTTTAATCATTATTTCGGAGTTTGCGATATTTAAGGTCTTATACAGGTCTTTACATTTACCTGATTTGCGCTATATAAAAACTTTACTTTGTAACGACAGATTAAGTACGTTCATTATTATAAGGCTATTCCTGATATTAATGGTATCATTAACCTAACGGCGTACCAATTCTTTTCGTAATCCACTTAAAGCTTTACCGTAATCCGTAATCCGTTTTTGAGTACTTACTAACAACGGATATTTACTTGTTGAGCGTAGGTACACTTTAAAAACTAATAACATTAATACTGGGTCGTTAAATCCCATAATATCGTTTCGGCACTTTACCACTATTTATAAACGTGTCTCCAGGTCCGTAAAGCTTTTAATTTCCAACGTAAGGATATTATACGTCAGAAGAAGTAGGGAATATACCCTTTTAACGTTTTAAATACTTTAATGGACTTTTACTAGTACCTGTTTACATTAGATACCCCTTACCTTGGTATTTTCTTAAAACTCCACCGCTATACAGTTGGTGCCAATATCGTAAACGACGACGTTAGGCGAACCCAAGTAAGTGTCAATTTATAATATACTTAGTGTTTCCTACGTATCATTTGCTGAAAGGAACTTTAAAAACTTAGCCTCGTATAAAAAGGTAGCGAAGTTAACGACGTAAAAAACAAACTTATGATTTAAATAAAATTCATTGATAAAGACTTTGTAATTAAATTATTATCGTCTTTGAATGTAAAATTAAATCTAGGAGGGGTGGGGGGGGGTCAAGTATACGTTTGGTAATGGTAGTGAAGTTTTTAATGGCTTTTAGGGTAAAATATTTCATATATTTATACCCTACAAAATTTAGGACTTTATACAGCCTATTAACAGCAGGGTGATCAAAGCGCTGGTATAGTTAACGCATCTCCGGTTTCGTTAGGTTCAAACCATTACCTTAAGGTCTTAAAAATAAAACTATAGGTGCTACCACTTAAAGGTGATGGGAAACTTTTAACTGTTTTTAATCAATTCATTTGTATTAACGTCGATATTAACGCCGAAAGCCTTTATATCCTTTAAGTAAAGAATGAAAAGAGTAGGCAATTTAAGGATATGAAACGTAATTGCTTTTAAAACAGTTTAAATCACTGTTATCCTTAATAATGATAGTTATTACCCTAGTTTAAAGTCAATTTTGGCTTTATCAATATCGCTACAGTTGGTTTTAGTAGCTATAGTACTTTCTCTCCGTAATTACATGTACTACGAACAACTTGCCATTACATACCTTACTACTCTTATATTTAGCATAATACTTTAAAACGTATATTCCGTGTAACGAATATAGAAATTAAAGGTATATAAGGGGTTAAGAACTTGATTGGGGTAAAGGTAAAGGTTTTTACCACCCAAACGGTATAGGAAGGCGTAATCGGCTAATTATTGGGCTGCGCTAAAAGCAGTATTTTTATATCACATAATATGGGGTAGTGGAATTATCGCCATCAATTAGTTTTTCGCTATTAAAGTCTGCGATTTAATTTAAATAGTCCTATTAAAAAGTGGTGAGGTATTATATATAATACATCAATCTTTTCTTGTTTCGCTTAGAGAGGGGGGGGGGCTGTCGAGTTAACCAATAGCCAGACTTGCTATAAATCTAATATCTGTTATTACTATTACGACGATAATACTTACGATAAACATTTCCGCATAAGTCTTAGTTTTATTAACACCAGCATAACTACTGACTCTAGTCTGTGGTTAATAGTATAAACCTTAGGTGTTAAGGGTACCCGTAACCGTATTTTCGGTCGATATAGTTAATTATCATAAGGTGTTTTTTATTTTCATTAGGGAAGTTTTCGGCTTAAAGGTATATACTAAGCGAGTTTGGTATACGCGCTATTATGGTAGCAAAAGAGAACGTAACTAGCTAAAAAAAACCTTCGAAGGTAACATCTAGGCGTTATAAGGCGTATCTAAACTCGCTAACGCCCGTAACTGCTACCTGTACCTATTTTCGAAGTGTGGCTTCGCCAGTAGATACTTTCCCTATTGCTTATTAATATAGTATTAGCTTATGAAACATCAAATTCAAAATATCCATTAGTGTTCTCTCCTCTTTCTTCTTTGATATTATCGTAGTCCACCGTATAGTGGCCTAGTCTATATGGTATTGGTCGAGGTGAACTTCGTATTCGAAGTGGCTCTTTATACTATTGTAAATCTTACGAAACGTGGTAGCTCAGGTTAGGAAGGTAAGATAATAATCCCTAACGTGCCCTATAATAATTCCGGAGAACAAGAATTAAAGGCTTAAAGGGAGAACATTCATCTACTTACAAATGTTTAAAAAAGGTATTATTTTCGTGTCGAAAAGTTTATTAGGCGTTTTGTCGTACTTCTTTACATCATTCCAAATTTCAACGAAGTCAGTAAGGAACTTATAATTAATATTAACCATTTTAACAGGGTTTAGGGGCAAATCTCGATAGTTATTCCAATCTTATTTAATGTTTCCGGGAAATTTAAGTCTTAAAGCTTCCGAAGCACGGTATTAAGGTCAATTGCCAGTCGTTTAACCCGAGGGGTAAAGTCCTATAATAAACCTGTAATAGACTCTCGCGTATAGGCAAACCTATTATGAAAATATTTTAAGGGGCCTGTCGATTAAAGTGATATGGAGATATAGGTACTTGAAGGTTTTGGGAGGCTTGACGATCCTGCTTAATTAACTAGTAAAAGGCGATAATATTAATACCTTTTGCTGTGTTGGCAACTGTTACTTTGCACGCTTAGCCTCCACTAAGGGCATATTCCGCGCTATTACGTAAAGGCGTTGGCTTGCCGAATAGGTTAACAGGTTCCTTATCTTCAAAGCGTAAAGAGGCTTAACTTAGATAAGAGTAAAAGGGTAATCCCCTAAAACGTATATGGAGGCATTAAGGTTCTTTAATACCTTTTTTTTAAGTCGTGGATTTTAAGGGTATTCTTTAAGCTAAGCTCACTCTGAAAGGGGTTTTGCCAGCCTTATAAAGCTTTCCTTTAACACGTATATCCTTCGACGCTTAATTTTAACCTTCAATTTAGACTTAACGGTTTTTTAAATTGCTTTTTACGTGTCGATAGTCCAGTCGTCAAAAAACTAGCGATATTTAAGAAAAGCATGGTTAATGTCTTTACCGGTGTTATGTTCTAAGATAGAACAACCGACGAAGTTATACAAATACTTTTCGGTTAAGTATTTATCGACGTTGTATCCCTAAAGGTTGTGGTTGTAGTACTTGGTGAAAAGGTAACCGAGAGTTTTAATTGCTTTTTTACTAATGGGGTCGGTAAAAACTTTGAAGTACGCGCTAAGGTTATCCATCTTGACGTTTTGGCTTATATAAGACGTGTAAAACGTGTAGGGTGAGGTACTTGGTAATCTTAGGTATGGAGACTTGGTGTTTTGGCGTGAAGTCGCTTAGAAACTTGGCGATTTTACGTTAGGTCGCGTGGCGTGGCTTTTTTGGAGTGACTTGACGGTTTTTATTGTTTTCGCTTAAGACAGAAAAATTAACTATTAAATTGGCATAGGGGAATTGAAAAAGAGTAAAATAAGGGCAAATTTTTAGTGTAAAGGGTAAGGTTAAAGATCGTTATAAGTAGTAAAGGTCGAAGGTCATTTATTATTTAGATATAGGACTTAGCCTTTTTTATAGTAGTAGTACCCGTGATAGTATTGACTTAGTCGTTTAATAATTTGCCGAACTTTAAGACTTCTAACAGTTAATATGAACTTCTTTAAAAAAGATCTTATAAATATTTCTTGGTGTTTTCGATAAAGATACCGTCGCTACCTCTAAGCTACCGTAAAAACCGATGCAGTTAAAAGTATTTTCTACCTATTGCCGTAAAAACCGAAGTAGTAATAAAAGCCCTTTGAAAAAATCTTTCCCTTACCCTAGCTGTTGTTTAACGTAAAAAGTAACTAGAAAGTAGCTTCTTTTTCTACCTAGCCAATCTTTACTTAATCTAATAAGCACCAATCACTATTAGTAGAGCCTTGGATCGTTGCAACGTTGTCGATTCAATTGGTCGAAGTAATAGTAGTATTTTATTAGTCAAGTGGTGTATATATTCTTCTAGGTTTGGCAGATCGCCAGCCGGTCTACACTGTAATTTGTATGGTCAATTCCTTGGCCCGTGCCCTAGAGTGAAGTGCAGTATCCTGAACTCGACTAACACCCAATGCAGTAAGTCCATAAAAACAATAAACTTCACTGGCAGTCAGTATATTCAACTTTATTTTAAGTAAAGTTGACCTACTGCACTGTACGTAATACTATTCCAACCGGATCGTTATATGTTTTTCATTATATGATCCACTCCATATTACTCATTATTTCCTCAACATTTTTTATTTTATTGTTCATTTTTATTTCCTATCGGGAATACCCAAACAGTAATATTTGAGCGATGTATTGAAATATCAACGAATATAGTTTATATATAAGATTCAACATCAAGGACGCAGAAAACACGTTGAGGATAATAATTTCTGGCGGAAGACTATGAAATTGTATTTTCAAACCATAGTGGTATCGAAATACGTATTAAATCTATTTTCAGCTGTTTATATAAATATTATTTACTTGTAGAAGGTTCCAATCGTGATAATAGAGACATTGATAGAAATTGCTGTGTATTTTTAATGGAAGTAGCGTCTAGAGACAACATGTTTCCATCTGACGGCTCGGATGACCGTCGGGTAAATAATAGCTCATATATAGACCCAATACGAATTCCCACCGATAACCTTCGTAAGTCCGTTGAATCAACATTTGTCTAGCTGATAAACTACACATTCGTTGAAACCTCACAGATCTTCTAATCCATAGTGAGAAATAACATCGAAATCCAAATAAAAAAAATATTTAATCAACCTAACTTGGCACCGATTAAGTGAATTAAATTTAATTACTAACATAGTATTTGAAAACGTTATTAAAATGGATAAAATTCAACTAAAACAGTAAGTAAAAGATAGACATCAAATATTTATAAACCTAATTGAACAATACCAACCACCTGACACGTAAAATATTATACAAAAATTATAATTTTAAAAATATTGAAATACTAATTATGAATGAAGATTAACATATAAATCGTTATACTAATGAAATCACTTAACGATAGGCGATTTTCTAATGAGAAAATATGCGAAAATATTTTCGTCGCGTAATCTAAAAAAAAAAAAAACCATATCCGAAATTTTCGAGATTACAGAAGAAAAACAATTTCAAAACTATATACTCCTTAAAACTTTGAAAAAGCGTTATTTCAAAATTGAACCAAGTGAAAGTACTATGAAATGATACAAAAATATCTTTGAAAACAAACTTCAAAATTAATCAAGTAAAAGATATTATATGTTATTAATTGAAATTTTAATACATAATAACAATTACAGGTATCTCTATAAAGATGAATTCATTCGAGTGTTATGTTATAGAATCGCTAATCTAATATATGCGGAAACCAAACAGTTTAACAATAAGAAACCTATATACATTACGAAGGGAAATAAAAAAAATCTTTTTTATTTGATCAATTATAATGTTAATAGCGCCGTTATATCTAATAAATGATTAATAAGACATTTATTTCTGCTTTAATTGTTCCGGGTCGAAACTACAACCCTTTTTTTACACATAATAATTATAAAGACAAAATATCCGAAATATTAACCAAAAAAATTGGTAAAAGCTATACAAACTATATTTAGGATATAGGAACAAATAAAACGTTGGAGTTCTAAGGGACAAAATGGGGTTATATCTCATACCATACGTAATTAAAAATAAACCTCATCTATATTGAAATGAAAAAAGAGATAAATCGACGGTAAAAGTACCAAAGAAACTATTGAAAAGAATATAATATACAATTATATTTTAATAGAAAAATATACCCAACCTATACCACTGGTTACATCACCATAATAATCCGAAATAACACTAATTTAAAACGTTTTAAATTCAGGACGTAATTGTAACCAGAGAACCCATTTCAAAGAGATTAAAATTACAATCAATAGAAAATAACGCATTAATATGTAAAACATTACATATAATATCAGTCAATTAAACCAAGTCAACCGATTTTACCATATTTTCAACTCGGGTGACAAGTAGACTGGATTATAGTATATAATCGATTTATAGCAGAAAGTCTTGGATAATATTAGAGATAAGTAAATGGATAACAAAGAAAATAGAAACATATGAATGAACATGAGAAATTTATAATATCGAAAACTCCCGAACGCTGCAAATCAAATGGAAATAATAATACTTATAACCGTATAGATGAACAAAAAGAAGAATAATTGCCATATATTACTTGTTTAATATATTTGAATTTACCTTAGAATATTACATTCCCAAACTATACCATCTATAATATAAGCCTAAGGGTATCTAATTAGTAAAGAATTCAATCAATTGAGGATAAATTATAAAAAATATAAAGCAAACCGGTATAAAAAGAAAGAAACTATGCCGATTGAAGCACTTCTCGATTGTTTCAAAAAAAGAAAAAACGATTTGATTCAACGGATACCATGCAAGAAATAAACTTTAAAATCATACTAAAACGACTATTAAATCGCAACCAGATATTAATCCAAAAGGTAGCTCGCATATATGAATTAAACACTATTGGACATACTTAAATAAATTGGAATAAACACTAAAAAACGCAAATATACCTACTTCATACATTACTTATTAATGATAATAATACGAAACCATACATTATTGAAGGTAATGAAAACTCAACTAGGATATATTTAGGAAGATATTCTTAATATACAAATTTTTCGTTTTCCAATGAATAATGGATTATTGGAGGAGCTAATTACTAATGATACTGTATCACTCTAAGAATTAACTATTTAAAACGTCAATTCACTTATAACATAAACGATAGCCAGTAGTAACTAAACGTCATAAGTAAATAATATCTTGTCTTATTGTTATTATTAAATATATTATATATACAATTTATATTTACATTACACTTATTGGTTTTTATAATGTACATTACTTGATTATAACCAAATCGTTATCTATTACATGATTAACAAATACATTGGAAATATACTTATACCTATTAAAAGGAAAATATTCTGGTTTTATTCTCGTTAAACGGCGTTTAAATATGTTGTATCATAATATAAGATCGTCATATATGAATATATTTCTATCGATTGTCGATTATTGTCGACGAAATCGAGTTTAAATACGAAAAAAAATTCTAAATTAAAGATAAACTACAAAAACAGTGATAAGAACTAGGACCTAAGTTTAAATTAAAAAGAGTGGAAATGTCTGAAACAATCAAACAAGTTACTAGATTTTTCAAAATAAGTTTAATAATCCAAAACTCAAATTAAGATAACCTTTTATTTAGTGGATGCATTTAAATGAATAAAATCGCCAGAAAAAACATTATTACACATATATATTTTTAAAATATTTCGACTGTATTTTGCTTTCATCACTATAAAGGATATGGTAAAGGTAAAGGAGGCGTAAGTTGTAATAATACTGAATACTTATTTTGAGTTCCATTGAATATAAAATGAGTCGTTTTATTTAAGGATATAAAAAAATTAATTTAAAAAATCATTTGAAAATAATCAATTATTTATTATTACTAATGGATATACATATTTTTCGCAAAGTTATAAAAATAAAACCATTTAACTTGTTAGATTATTTCATGTTACTCGTATTAACGATAAATCTTTTTACTATTCATTATAATAAGAAAACGAACTCGAGTTAAAACAGTTAAAATAATAATGTTATATCGTTACGATTGTTAGGAGTGAAAAAAAAAGTATTCCTAGCTATACCGTCATACGAATACGAGTAAGTGTTATATATTAAAGGGAATCTAACGGAATAATTTACAGTGAATTCTAAGAGACGGTCTACGATAATCTCAAATACCGAATTGAATCGGAATGTTAAACGTTAAGCGAAATTGAAAAGATTTAGCAAAACACAATAATTAATCATCGATACATTATTCGAATCATCTGGTATAAATATCGAAGATATTTGTAAAACAGTGAAGGAAAATTCATTTACAAAGAAGGAAAGCTAAAGGATAAGTAAATTGGCATTAGCTAAACAATTAATATATGTGTATTAATCTACGTTTGCATTGAAAGGAAAAAAAACCTGATATATAAATCTTATTACCAATATTACTTCATTAATATCATGAAGCTGAGTATTTAAATAAAAGAAACCGAAATATTTGTAAAAAAAAAACTACTTTGACGTAAAATCCCTCTTCTAAAATGCAACCAAAAATCTACTATATCTAAATCATTGAAATAAATAGCTTATTTACGATACCTGTGGAAAACTAAGAATATCGTTTTATATATAACTATATTCCTCCTACCAATAATATTAACAAATTATAATAGCTAATATATACCAAAAACAAGTTTTTTTAATATAGTTTCTTGAGGTTACCACAATATTATCTGTCAAAATGAGGCCATAAATAAGTATTGAAATCTGTAAATTACCTTAGGTTATTAGTATAGAACAGATTTTTTACCCTCAATATTTAATACTTAATATTTCGAGTAATATAGCGGCTAATTGGTTATAAATACGCCTATTATGTTTTTCATAATATTACTTTTGATAAATAACCGTTAACCGATTATTGGAAATCTACGTATATAGAAAGTTACGGAACAGCTTTACTATAGTTAATAGAATATAACTATATTTAGAAAACAGAATTCGATATATACATTGACTATTAAAAAGAATCGTTATGTAAATTCTTTGGGATATTGAACTTTTAATATTTTCAATCTTTTTCACAAATCTCTTCAAAATAATTCCACTAGGAAACTAAATTTATTCCTTAAACTTCAGACTTTTTCAAGGGAGGATACGATGATTGAAAAAAAACCGAAATATAGGTAAATCTAAAAGAACTCCACATGTCAACTAAAATACTTAACTAATCAATATAACTCACTTGTTATATTCAAAATTTCATATTTATCCAGATATTATAAATAGTTATATTAAAAACGTCATATTAAAGGAAAATCATCAAACTGAATATTATGAAGGAGGCCTTGAAACAAATTTAATAGATGTCAAAAAAATTGAATGGAGAAAGAAATATGTTGAAATATTCGTGAAAATATATTTGATAATTTAATAAGATTCATTCAAAATATTTCACTACTTTTTATAATATCACGTAACTAGAAAAACTTTTTGTAAAGTATTTAGTGATATAGATTTTTAACTATATGAAATACCAGCCAATAATTCATTAATTAATAAGGTTATATTATATATGTAAATCATGACTTTTTGCTAATAGATACTTATTGATCCTAAGACACGATATATAACCAGAGAGAACAAGGCGTTAAATATTATAAAAAACAAAGGAAGAACACTATAAGTGATTAAATTTCCTTTATGGATAATAATATATACCGATGATACGACTCTAATATTATGTCTAATAAACTTTACCATACCTATTGGAAAAATTACTTAATGAACAGATGTTTGAAGGATATTAAATATTCAAATTATATATTGACCCAATACCGAACAAATAATTAGAATCGAAAACAGGACTTAAAAAGTATGAAACTGATGATACAAGTATATAAATAAAATACAGTAATTTCATTACCGTAAATGATTGGACAATATTTTTTTCGTCGTTCACTCATATTTAAGGACCGAAAAACAGGAACCTTTTTACTAATATAAATATTAAATTAAGACTAAGTATTACGATCAAAGGTATCAATAACTACCATATATATTGGTAGGACAAACTGGTAAACCAATATCGTGAAATAACTGATCAGTGAATACAAAATAATTGAAACCCTCTTAATATATGTAAGAAAAAAAGTAAAACATAACACCTTGTATTTCCGCCTTTATAAAGAAATTTTATTAAAACGTAAATATAATGGTAAAAACATTAAATACATATAAAAAATCTAAAAACTTTACAAATAAAAATAAGCTAACAAATATTATTAATATTTTATAATAATATGAATATTTCATGAATTAATTGGGTTAATATGGTAATAGTTTAAATATGTCAGTACCAAGAAATATATTTAGATATATAAACCATATATATTTACCAATATCCTCCGACCAATTCATATTAACCCTATGCCAGAAAAAGAATTTTGATTACGATATATATTCAAAACGGCTTCCGTAGGCAAAATTTATTCAAAAGAATATTATAATGTGACTTACATATATCATATAATAAATTATTTGTAGATATTTCTATTTTACAAAACAACTAACTAATCGACGGGTAAAAAGATTCGAAAAATATGAAAATCGATCACAAATATTCTTGGGTACAGAAATGAATGTAATGAGTATAATATAAAATATTTCAAAAGCCTGGATATTTTAACGTCTTTTATTAAAAAAGGACCCATACTAAAAAATTCCTTTACAACATTTGTTATGGTTGTCGGATTGGTTGCAAAATGAGAAAAAATATTAAATAACAGACCAAAGAAATGAATATACGAATATAATTACTATAAACTTGAGAAATGATCAATTATAAACCCAAAAATTATTAAATTATTAATAACAAATTTGTAAAATATTAACCGTACATGACGTTTGAAATATCATTAGGCTAGTTTATTGTATTATCAGAAATCATTGAAGTAGTAATATTGAGTTTACGTGAATGATAATTTTCAATTACTTGTGCTGAATTTCAGGCGGTCAAAAAAACAATGTAAACAAAATTTATAAGTTTATTTTTCGAAAATATATGAAAAATTACAATGCCGTAAATTGATCGATAAATAAAAACTAGATGTACGAAGAATGATAAGGTTTAAATAGAAAATGAGGTTTGAGAAATTCTACGAAAAAACATAATATTAAATTTGAAAAATTAACCTTGGATAATAGAAACAGACGCATAGAAAATATTCGAACAACAGTTTTCCAGCCAAAATAAACGGAACCATAAAAATAAATCAGGTATTGTTACTCATATTATTCTTAATTTTCGATCAAATCATTACATATAAACGCAAAAAGGTATACATAAATTCTTAAAATAAGACGCCAAACGAATGAAACGATTATAAATAAAACACAATATAGATGAAAATATTGTTTGAAAGGTAATATAAGTAAGGAAGCCTGAAAACGATAACAAAGATTAGTTAATTTTAAAGTAACATAAAACCTTGAATTTTTACTAGTACTAAAATAACAATGATTATAGTTATTTATTATAAATCAAAGATTTTAATTCTTGTTGAAAATGATTCCAATGAAATTAAAATATCTTACATACCACTTTTAATACATAATCCTTAATTTAATATCACCGTCTTAAACTTTTACTTGTATTGTTTTTTCCTCCCTTATTTTTTTTCACTTTACATAACTTTATTTTTCAAAATTTTCTTCTTTTTAATATAATTTCCCCCCCTTATCATCTCCTTTTTCGCCATTTTAAACCGTGAAATTAACCAACCATTATTCATTACCGAATATCAATATTAGTGAATGAGTTTAATATAACGAGTAAAAAAATCGTGCTCCTATTGGAATTATCGATTGGAATACCATCTGTACCATAAATATAAACGAAATAGAATAAAAAGAATTATATACTTCTTCGAATATATTAAAATATTAAAAATGTTGGTAAGTTCTCCATTATACTAGGTATGTTCAAAGAGTAATCGTAAAGATTAGTATTTTCTATTGAAGTAGATAGTAAGATAGGAGGGAGAAGAGACATCCGCCGAGTGCACTCTGTCAATGTTACTTCTAGGTAGTGGCACGCTATCATGCACTATGTAGGAATACACCTTACAGAGTAGAATATTACCGTGCACTCCAAAAAGGTAAAATCTGTAGCGTGACTGCTTATTACTTATAGAAATATATGGTAATACCCACAAAAATATTAATAAGGTATAAACATTTTGAACCTCAATGATTGCAATCGCTTATATAAGATATTCAAAAAATATACCAAAATTACATGGTAACCACATGATTTCAAAATTTATATATGAACAAAATATTTGGTTGAAGTGGGGATAAAACCGTGAAGAAATATATAACGAGTAATAGATATAGTAATTGGTATTTATAAACGCTGTAACAAAACTTAAACACGTATTTTACTACACAAATATAACGATTATAACAACGAAAAACTATTAGCTAATAACATTCAATTAATGCCTTTACTAAAAAAGATGAACTTGAAAATTATTTAAATATCGAAATAACAACGAACCTTTTAGGTTTAATTAACGTTATTACTAGTTTTTGTAACGAAATAAGAGTGATACTCAATTAAGAGAACTGAATGATCGTCTGATTCGCCGATAACTAGGATTTAATACCCGATATATAGGTCGATATGACTATTGAAATTCTAATTAACTACTTTTTAAACAAATTTTCATCATAATTAAAATAAATATTTATATTGCCCTCTTTTCATTATATAAATACTATATTATTTCTTATTTGAATATGATAATTACCGATATTATAAAGAAACCATATATGTAACAATTTCGAGATTGGAACTTTCGTATTAACAAAACCTACGATAAAACAAATTATATTGTTGATTGAATTATAATATGAATATATTATTGAATATCATAAACGAAATGAGTTAACCAGGTATTAGTACCAATTTCTAAGACATTTAAGACTTCCAAAAACCATAAATTCCCTCTTACTGAAGTAGTTTTCATTTTTAATCAAAAATTCAATTAACCTACTTTTTTCCGAAATAATTACTACCTGATCATCAACAACGAAATCGAACTTCATGTCAGATTAACGACTATAACATCTTTACAAGAACCTAGAAACGTAACAATAATCCAGTTATAAATTAAGGAAGATCGGAAATGTAAAGAAAAATAGATGGTAATCGATTTCAAGATTATTGTTCATACCAATTTTCTAATATATAAGATATAATTAGATATATAATTCGTAATGGAATATTTAATTTGTAAAGTCATGAGATATAAAAATTGTGTTATTCAAATTACGGAGTTAAATGAAATAAAATGTGTATTAAACGTAAAGAAAGTTGTTAGGATAATAGTAATAGCAATATAGTTAGTTAATGGTTCTTTTAAGTAAGTTCATTAAATTAAGTGTAAGTTATATGTATTATTTTGAGGATCAACTGTATTTATCATAAATTTAAGTACAGTATGCATCCAATTTAAATTAGGGAACGGACCAAACAATTACCTATACAAAATGGTATGTAGACAGGTTTAACAGTTTGTTGAACCTAAAAAATTGTTTCTATTACTTAATTATGCATTACTACCGTTACTTTGATTAACATTCGAATCGATAAAGGTACAATATATAAATTCATATTATTGTCAAGGCATATTAACAATAATTGGTGCTTATTAATTTAAGTACAAATTAGATCGGTTGAAAACAAAAAGCTACTTTTTAGTTAACGTTTGTAAAAGACCACGGTAATAGTTTTTTTTTAGGAAGAGACTTTACTAATTGTGTAGGTTTTTACGGTAATTGAGAGACAGATTTAGTATCATTATTTAATAACATAAAAAATAAGAATTAAATATTTTCTATAGAGAAGGAATAAAATTAACTGATAATAAGTTTGAAAAATATTGAACTAACAAATAGCTAAATCTTCAAATTGATAAAAAGTTAAGTTAATACTATTACGAGTATTAATAATATAAATTTTGAATCGCTATAAAGATGAAATTTAACAATCTTAAATTATAAATTATAACGAAAAACCACTTTCAAACCTACGTCTTACACTAAACCTTACCTCTTATACTAATCTTTTACCCTTCATATATATAAAAACATTTTCAGCCGTTGAAATCGCTACTTAAAACGAAAAGGTAAAGAATGATCACATCTACTTTAAAAAACACCCATATTGCGCGACTCTATACTAAATTTCCAAGTCTTTACGTTCCTCAATTGATAAATCTCTTTGCTTAAATAACTTAAATTGACGTCAACTTTCTAGGTAAAACGTAGAAATGACATCTAATCAAGAATACCTCAAGGAAATTAAAGCCTTCAAGACTTTCTTGACTAATCATTACAATAAATAATTTTTGATTAAGAATTTTTACGTATTTTGAGCAAAAAAATACTTAAATAATGACTTTGACTAGTATATCCTCAATATAGACGTCAGCGAAGAATTTAATCATGGTGCCCGCAAATTTCAAAACTTGCAAGAAATTTTCAATAATTACATAATGAATATGTTAAAGATAATTTAAAATATGGTTAAGATGAAGTTGAAAAAGTCGATGTGGGATTTACGTCCCAGAAAAAACCTTATTAATGTCGGAGGTGATTTTCTTCAAATTGACACAATTTAAAGACTACCTTTAGAACTCTAATCTTCAAAACCTTAATGGAAAGAGCAAGTGAGTTAAAGATCTTGAAGTCCTTAATATATGTTTCATAAGGCAAACACTTCATAATTACTATTTAAGTTTAATAATTAACCACGTAAACATCAACGTTTTAAAATCCAGCATTAAGGAATCTGTTAATTTATTCTGTAGTCACATTCTATTATGTGATTACATAGAGTACGTATTTAATAGTGACAAAAAAAGTAAAGCAACAGCTTCTAATACACTAAGAGTAATAAATATCAACATTATCTACCGATTAATCAAGTAAAATCCTCAAGTTGTTTTTTTAAAGAAAAAACTTTCCCTATAATATTTAAATTCATCCAGAATTTCAAGGTTTTCTTTGAAATCGTTAAATTATTGAATATTTCTATGATAAATACATTTTTATACATAAATCTACCCGAAATTTTACCATATAATTTTACCTCTTGTGTTAGGTAATTATTAATTGCTTCCATTATCGCAACTTTAAGGGCTTAATATTTACGTTCATGGTAGGAAACATTTTCAACGATTGGGATAATTGTTGCAACCTCTCCCTCAAATCTATTTAAATGGTTAACATTAACTATTAGTTTAACATGGATTTTTCCAAAA
The DNA here is from genome assembly GCA_038502455.1 of Anisogramma anomala. Lineage (NCBI taxonomy): Eukaryota > Fungi > Ascomycota > Sordariomycetes > Diaporthales > Gnomoniaceae > Anisogramma > Anisogramma anomala. Next base: position 3,414,742 of record JASMMZ010000006.1, read on the forward strand.
TTTGGAGTAATATAGAAAAGTATAAGAAAAGGATTTATAACTCATTTAATACGAACAAAATTCCCTTCTTTAATATTTGTTACTAAATAAAATTTCTTCTTTAAGTTTTTCACTTACTCTTTCTAATATTATTATAGGCTAAGTTAAATATATTACCTTATATTTATATACAGAGTAAAACCCCTTCGTGAGAGTTACGATAATAGTGAGAACTATTTTGAATACGACGCTCAACATATATAATATTATGCGAATCGGGTTACCATAAGGTAAACAATAATAATAATTCAAAAAGAAAAGAGAAATTATTAATAGATGTGTTTAACCAAATGTTTAATAATTTTAAGTTATTCTTATAAGTAATAGAATAAGCATACGTTAGCGAAATTATACTTTGCCAATAGATAGGAATAGTTATTACGAGCGTTAATAAGTTTAAATGCAGGTAAGGTCTAAACTTATTCACGTGAAGTAAGTAAGTAGAAGAGTAATCGTTAGATTAGTATTGTAGTAATAGAAGATAGATAGATTAGGAAGGAGTATTCCAGAAAGTGCACGCCATGGATGGAAGATTATAAACCCCTCATCCGAGTAGTGGCCCTTTTACCGTACGCTCTAAAGTACCCAATCCAGCTCGTTCTATACATTTCCGTACGGTTTAGAATATTCATTTCAGACCGCTCCATGCATGGTGCACTTTGCGTCTTACAAAAGTGCAGCCTGCAGCTTGGTATGTTATCGTATACCCTGTAAGAGAGCACCCTGCAATACAATGTTTTTCCACTTGGCCTATGTATACTATCTATGAGGTTATATAGTAATATCAATACAGGTTATCTTTTCTTTTTTACTTATGTGCCTTTATCCTAGTAACGCTTGTTTAGTTGTGGTTGAAAAGGTCCAAATAAATAGGTTCTATAATGATAGTGTGGTTGCGGTACCACTTGTAAAGGTCCTAATTAGGAAATCCTAGCCGTGATAGTGGTTGTGAAGGTTCGAATTAATAAGTTCTAGCCGCGTCGATGTTTATATTAATGGCCTGGTTAGTATAGTTAATCGGTAATTATATGGTTGTTAGAGCGTTTTTTGTTAGCCCCAACAGGGGTGTAATCATGCAGGCGTTGTAGGGGTAACTACGTAGTGGTGATTAAGCAGGGGTAATAACGCCGTTACATGCTTTTATGTTCATATAAAAAGATATATCGCCATCGGTTTAGGCAAAACTTCTTTTCTTTTTCACTTTAACAACGCGTACCATTAATTAATACAAGTTCTTACCTTAATTTAAGTTGACCTTCGTCTTAATTAATCAATTCAAACCGCTTTAATTGGTAGGTTATTTAACTAATGCCACTTTTCTTTAAATAGATGACGCGTAAAACCAGGACAACCAGGCGCCAACTGGCGCGAAACCGCCTCCGTGTCGCTGCCACCGCTGTAGCCGTAATCGTTATCCCTACTACCACCGTTACCGCTACCAATAGCTCGTCCTTAATAGGTATAATCTCATTTATAGCCGTTACGCCGCCTGCCGCCGCCACCCCTCCAGCCTCGCCAAGTTCTATTGCCGCCTCCCCCTTTTCGGCTTCGTTTTCTCCCGCCGTTACCATTACGCCGCTTTCTACCACCGTCGTCGTTACATTATTACCTATCGTCGCTGATTTTACCCCTTTACCGGTTTCGTTTACCCCCGTCGCCGTCGTCACGCCATGACCTGCTTTCGCTTCCATTACCCCGTTATCTATTACTTCAATTACCCTTCTTTTTCCCTCTTTCCCTTCCCCCTTTCCCTTAAACTCTTAGGAGGGGGAATGGAGGGGTATTAAGGTTATAAAACTTACCCTTTCCCTACAGGTAAAGACTCCTTTACCTATAGGGCCCTCTGGCGTCATAAACGCAGTTTTATGAAGCTTTTTTCGCGGTTTATATTACCTAAATTCACCCGTTTATCTACTTTTCATATCTCGTAGATAAGAAGTAAAAGGCGGATCTACTCCATCACCTAAAGCTTCGTATTGCTAAGATGCGTTGCGAGGCTTTTTTGACGCGTAAAGCGTTAAAGCGGCGTACCCAAGTCCGTAGCCCTGGAACGCTAATGAATACGATTTACATACCGTGTGTCGTATCCGCGGCCTCGGGTAAGTCCGTTAACGATTACTACGAAAACGGGGGGCGTTCGGTCCGTTTCTACCGTTACGAGTGGACTGGTAGCGGATATACCCCCGTTTCGTTGATTTTTACGGCCGTGAGCCGAGGCCGTGCTACGCGCTCACCAGATTTATGGTAAATTTGAATCGATTTCCAAAAATTTACTTCATTAAAAATATTATATCTAAAGCGCTTTACAAAATATTGCCGGTCGTAAATAACCAAAATAAGCTGATACTAATTAGTACCAGGCGTTAACCGGCGAATTAAGGAGTTGATAGCCGCTATCGATACTTGGAAACGGGGCTTACGCATATATTGCGTAGGCGAATTTGAAGAATTGATCACGCGTCACCGTAAAAAGAGTAGAAACCCCCTTTTGCCTTTGTTCAAGGGCATGTAACTTAAGGCGTAAAGCTATATATTCGTTATTACCGATAGCGTCTACAGCGGTAATGGCGGTGACGTTAGTATAAATGGAGAGGGTAACAGGGAAGATAGTGGGGACGCAACAGCATCGTCTTTTTTCTCTCCTTTGGGTAATATCTAACTGCTCCTTTAGCCGAGCTGACGCGCTCAGCGACCTTAATATTATTGTTTTTCCACAAGAATAATTTCTTATAAGCAATAAACATAACTAAAAATAATAATATTAATAGGTCCATATTACGTAAAATAAAAAGTGGAAGTAATTTAAAAGCGATACGAAGTTATATATTTGAACTGAGGGGGCGCGAATAAGAAAAGGAATAATTAGGTCGAAAGGTATAAATCGAAGTGTAACTATATTTTAGGAGTAATTTACAATGGTCAATTCAAATAAAGAAAGTAAAAAAAAAGGAATTCAGCAGAGTCAATATTTATAAACCAAAAAGTAACAGAATGCCGAGTAGTATACGAAATGATAGGGTTAAATAAAGGTATAAATTAGGGAGAAGTAGATAATAGAGGATTTTGAATTACTTCAAATTGACGAAAGTGGTGTATTGGCTTATTAAGGTCGTAAAACCTTTTCAATTACATTAAGAAATAAAGTTCTTATCGTTATAAACGTTTTTAACGTTCCATTCGGTATAATATTTGTTTTTATGTTTACTAGGTTCGATTTACTATCAATTTATCTTGTTTTTTCGATTTTCCGGCGTTTATATAACTCGCGAAAAGTATAATATCGATCATCAACCGTTTTTGGTTCGTAATAACGAGTTTAACTAGAAATTTATAAAACGAAAAGGAATCAATATATATAATAGGAGGGATAGAGCGTAAGCTAAAATTAGAAATAATTATCCGGACTGTTATTACTATAGTAATACCCGAATTAAAACTTTTAACTATATTATAGATTTCGAAAGCTAGGATACTCCTAATAAACTTTTTACACTTGGTAAAGATTTAATATTTTTTTTTCCACACAACGTAAAGTCATTTAGGGCCGGTATTTAGTTACCAAAGACTAAAACGAAGCCATTTAACAAATTGTAATCGGAGTTATTGACGAAAAAGCCGTTAGTAAAAACAAACAACTTTGAAATACGTATATCCAACGTTACAAATTTCAAACCGCGTTTTAAATTGTGTATTTTCTATAAAAAGCGTTTGTTAAACGTTTTATATATATAGTTTAATGGGGGCGGTTTGACATTACGCGGTGACCGAAAAGTCAAATACCGTTTCTAGTTATATTATAAAAGCAACTTAAACGCTATGTACCCGTTGATATTTATATTTGTCAGCCCGTTTTATGCGATCTAAAATGATAAAGAAAACTTTATTCAACTTCTTTTTCTATGTAAGACCTTAAAAGCTGTTTTGAAAATTGATAGTAAAATTATCAAAGTCGATTATATAATCTTCCGTCAGGTACGTTTTAAGTTTCTCTTTTAGACCGGGTTTCAAACGTTTCCTCCTTTTAAATGAGGAAAAAGACGCGTTATACAACGTTAGTATGTCGTCCGTCTATATATCCATTAATATCAAGCCCTCCGAACGGGTTATTAACATTAATAGACACGGGCCGAAGGTTAAATTGGTTATCCTGAACCGTTTTTTATAATACCTTTGATAGGTATTATATTGGTAAACACTAGTTATTGCTAAGTCGTAAAGTGGTTTTATAATACGTAAAATCGTTTCAGTTGAATAGTGTTTTTTGAAATCCTTTGGTATATCGGCGTAAATACATCGTTTGAACCGGTCCTTAAACTAAGTGTATACCTGCGTTATGTTACGAAGTTCAATATATAAACTATATGGTATTCTAATGGAGGCTATAAACGTAAAAATCAAACGGTGGTTAACCCGTTGTAAGGTGAAAGACTAGGTTGTAATATTCTTTTTACTATCGTTGTTATAACATTTAATAATCAAACGGGTCTTTTTATAAAGTTTACCGGTTTTATATTTGATTTCATCGATAAAGCGAGTAGGAAAAATTCCACAGGCATCGTAAATCACCGAGTCGAATTATTTAAAGCGAAATACGCCTTAGCCGATTAATATAGAAATCCATATTTACGTAAACTATTCGAATAAGGTACCTAGGGTAGTGATAATGCCGTCATAATGGATCTCTAGGTTAGGTTAGCGATTAGCTATCTCCTTCTTAGTAATAAAAGAGGTTGCAGCAAAGTTTCCGGAGCGTTTTTTGATTTTCGAATTAAAGGGGCGGCCCCGACAGCGAGTTAAGGGTAGGGTTGGTATAAACGAGCCGCTTTTATTTGGTAGGAGCGGGTAGGATACGTAATTCGGGGGGTAGGTTAAAACTAGAAGCGGTTTGGATCTGTCGTTCTGGGGAGTATCTCATTAATGGTTTTGTTTGAATTACGGTTTTGAGACACTCTTCTTAATTTTTCTTTTGTATTTTCGTACTATTATGAAAAAAAACGAATTTATACCTTTTAGCAGGTTAACAATTATATTATATCCTCTAAACCCGTTAAAATTTTAAAAGCCTGTCCATTCGTTTTTGGTTTTCCAAACCAGGACTTTAAATTATAACGGTAGGTTTAAAACGATATCTTTACGAAGGATATTATTTATAGCTAACGTTCTAAACACATCTTTTTTAGCTTGTAAAAACGTAATATTGACATAGTCTTCGCTATAACATTCGCCTTTTACATTGTGGTTGGTAATAGTATACAGTTTATATTAATCCTTAGATTAATACCAAGAATAAGAAATGTAGAGATAAGCCTACTTAGGCTAAAGGTATTATTAACGGTGTTAACCTCTATCTAAAAGATGGATTACCTAAAACTTGTGTTTTTCAGCTTCTAAAATAACATTGTATACGCTTTTTTAAACGGTCCGTAATACCGTTTATATTTTCCAATAACGTATAAGGCTTTTACTAGAATCTGTTTATATTCGTTACTGGCTATCCGTGCCTTAATACGCTATTCGGTAAAGTCGAAGACTATATTAGCGTTGTATATAATCTCATTTAGGGGCCTTAAATAAACGTTTAACCAACCGTTAATTAAAGAGTTCTAGCAATTTTGAACTAAAACGTTTCGTATAAACTTAGCAACTTGAAATGATATTGCTGCATCGACGGTATAAAGGATTGGTTAGCTGTTTAAATCCATAATATTAATAATTACTTTGTAATTCAAGCTTATATCGTTCTAAAAGCGAAACTTAAACCGGTGTAGGGCTTGTAAGTGTAATCGGTATTTATAGAAAAACTTTTAAATAACATTAAGTGCGTCTTTTCTTACATTAGTGTAGCCTGCGGCGTAGAGCAGACGTAAGAGACACTTTCCAGCCGGGTATCCGAATCGGCGGTGTAAAATCCGCAATTCCAGCTATATTAAGTAAATAAACATAATTGTACTTGTTTTAGGAGAAAATGAAAAGTGACCGAATTTAAGTTATAACGATACGAATACGCTATTTGAGGCGCAGATAAGTTAGTTAGTCGTATTCTGGACCTTAATTTCGAGTTTGTTTATATTAGCTAATAACAGAAATAATAGTGTTTTTGTTGGAACAGTATTGCAATGGTATTGCGTGCAGTGCAGTAGGTCAACTTTACTTGCAGTAAAGTTGATCGTACTGCAAGTGTATTTCTTTGTGCAGACTTACCGAATTGTGTGTAAGTCGAGTAAAGTACGCTGCACTTCACTATAGGGTACGGGCCAAGCACTTGGCCATACAAATTACAGTGCAGACCGGCTAGCGGTCTGCTAAACCTAAAACAATACATATACTATCTGACTACTACAATACTACTGTTAATTCGAAGAAGACCACTCGAATCAACAACATTGCAATGTCTAAGGCCTACCAATAGTTTTAAAGTTTATTACGTAAAATTCAATCGGTTTAAATCGCGTATTTACAACAACTGTACCAAACGATAACGCTTTGCTTTTACTAATAGGACTTTTCGGAATTTTTCTATTCGATTTAACTGAAATTTCGGAAACTTCACCGCGAACGTTTTAAATCATTGTTTTCCGGCTGTTAAAATTTCGGCTGTACTAGTATTAGGTATAATGCCCTAAACCGGTTACCGTATCTGTTAGAAAGCGTAAATTACGACGTTATATAGGCGTTAAGCATTCAGTTCGCGTAGTTCAGGCCTGTGATGTGTAAAAATGAGGCAATTTGTAACTTTGCGAAAATGCGCTGGGTGTTCACGTTGTTGTAGGCTATCAAATAAGTTTTGTTACCCTTAAAGCTTCATTTTACGGATATATATTCGTAGTGTTAGGCGTTAAAACCATTATTTACGCCTTTGCATTTAGTTGCGTATATTGTAAAGTTGGTGTTTATACGGTTTTTGAATGACTAATCGGCCCAAAACTATTATTTAATCCGAGTTTACGCGTATGTAGGGTGGTTAGTAAATTAGCAGCCGATTTTTCCGTATATAATATAATGCTTTTGCAAATTCAAGGGGTTCTATATGTTTTTTCGCAAGTATTATTATGGCTACGATACGTTTCGCCTATTTCTGAACAATCGTCCTCATATCCCATTATTAGGGTTCATTTCTTAGTACTTATACTTCGGGCGTTCGTTTTGCTTTAGGTATATTTTAAATCTTCGATCCAAAACGTGGTGAATAATCTCGTCGAAGTTTTCTTTGGTGATTGAGCCTCCGCCTTTGGTTTTATCGCTCCTAAATACTAATCCGAGGCTTTTCTATCAGCGTATAAAGGTCCTAAGCGATATTTTAAGGATTATATAAAAGGTTTCTAAATCCTTTTTGGTTTAAAAAGTATGAGGTCAAAATATGGGTTTCTGCGATATACTTCTGTTATTACTTGGATAAATAGTTTATTCCATTTATATTCAGATTCAAAGGCGCTCTGAAACTTTCAGAATTTAGATAATAGGACGGTAAAAAGTTTCTATAGGTTGTTATTAGTGTTTTCCTGTTAGTTTTTAATAGATTTTCAAGTTATAACAATCTACCTCATATTATAAAGTTCGTAGTTAATCTCTATATCGAATTGGTATTTCAAACTGGTATAATACTTTGTAAATATATCCACTTATGTAAAGTAGTACATATATTATTCTTTAACTTATCCGGATAATATACCGGGTAAAATAATATGAAATTAACAGGGTTCGATATCTAATATTTTATATATATTAAGTATAATGCGTATCTTGTTGTTTAGTATATTGTATAGTTCGCCGCTATAGTTTACGTCCCTATCTCTAAGCCTAGAAAACTTGTTAAACTTTATAAGATCGCTTCTATTAATAGGAAAGCGATGCGGTAAAAGGTTATGGTAGAGGTCGTAATTAGTTAGTATTGGTCCGTAAGGTACGTATTATTGTTTCACGTTGCTCTTCATTCGTTAGAACGAGTTGCTTTCGATATTTTAGCCGTTTTCGTTTTGACCAAGCGGGCTATCCTCGATATCTCGGTCGCTCCCGTTTTGGCTAAACGGGGTATTTGTCGTATTTAAAAAGTGGTTTAGTATATAGTTTTATTTTATTGTATACGCTGGAGTAGGGGTATATTACACTTATATAATGGATCAGGATTGCGGCCGTTTTCCCTCTTTTTTAAGGTCTATGTTCCTGATTTGGGGTACGGATATAACATTAGTTCGTCCCAAACCATGTAATCGTCGTTTGGTTCGAATATTCTTTATTACTTATTATTTATATTCCGTCAAGTAATATAATTTTACAAATTCCGTTTTATATACATTTTCATCTTTCCAGTTTAGTAAGTCGTTAAGTTGTGACATTCCGAATAGGGATTTTATAAAACGGCTATTCCTTCCTTTTTACGGTATTAATACCTTTATTTTGTAATTGAATACGTAAGGATTTTATAATAAAGGGATTTACTATTTGTTATATACCTAACATTTACTAAGAAAAACTTTTGTAAAAGGTATCTAACATATTATGTCCTTAGGTTTTCTTCTCCTAATAACGGAAAATCACGGTTAAAATATGCGTATTTGCCGTATATAGGTCGAGATTTTTAACTGATGAGTTGATGGTGTTATACCAAAAGCCTTAATCGATTTCGTATATTATAGATTTTTCAATTCCCATATATTCAACTAGGAGATCGAAGTAAATGCTTACTTCTTTCGGCGTCGTTAGTGTTAGGACTATGGTTGTAAGTGTTTTAGAGTTGTTAGGGTTAATTATTCCCACGTGTACCTGATATGTTGAGGCGACTTAAATTAGTAATTTCGCGCCGTGATTGGATTTTGGTGCGTTCATATTTCAAAGTTTAGGGTGGTTCGGAAAGTATAAAGTAAATTAAATAATTAAAGCGGTCGAAATGGAGATTATTAGCGTTTTCCAGTATAAATAAATTTCAAACGATACGTAAATAAAACGTAACTATAAACTTAATTAAGCGTTTTAAATCTGTTTCGTTAACGCTTGGTAACGCTACGTAATCCAAACGGCTATAAAGAACTTAAAAGTTACAAAAACTAAATTTAAAACATACGGAGCGAACATGGAAAGATGAATAGGGTAAGTGAAGTGTAAGGTAAATAGGGTAAAAAAAAGTGTAATTATAGGGAGACGTAATATATGGTCTGGTATTTAGTAAGCGGTCCGGATTAGTATACCGTAACCTCTTTTAGTAGAATAAGCGGTTTAGATAGTGTATTTTTAACCGCTTTTAAGTTAAGGGATCGATTTGGATACTGTATTCGTAACCGCTCTTGTGTTTTGCGAACAGTATGGATTATCGATTTTAAAACAGATGGATCCTAATAAAAAGTTCCAAAACTTAGTAGTTTTAGCTTGCGTGGCCTGGTATGTGATAGAATGATTTCCAAAAAGTGCCCGGGTACGTCAAAGTACCAAATAAGGGTAAATAATAGCGTAACGTGGCTTCTACTAAATAAAGCATCAAATAAGGGTTATAGTATCATATTAAATTTATCCTTTTGAAAGTTACCTAACTTTTAAAATCTTTAAGTATATCATATGTAATTCATGTAAAAACGTAGTGTTAAACTACGAATGATTGGGACCGCTATATCATCCCGTTATAGGTATTTAACTTATATTTGATTTTTCTTTCCTAGGCTATTTTTAATCGACCGAATCGGGTATTCATGAGTATTGGTAAGGTCTTAACATACTTACATAAAGTAAATAAGTATAAGAGTAATTTTTATATTGGTATTATAGTAATAAATGATGAATTAATTAGAAAAGGGTATTCCAGAGAATACACACTACAGATAGGAGGTTATAAACCTCCTATTTGGGAAGTGGCACTTTTGCTGTACATTTTGAAGTACCTAATCCAAACCGCTTGATACATTGCCGTGTGCTTTAGAATATTCATTCCAGACCATTACATGCATGGTACACTTTACTTCTTGCAAGAGTGCAGCCTGCAACGTGGCACGTTATTGTGCATCTTGTAGGAGAGCACTTTGCAATATAGTGCACTGCTACTTGGCCTATGTATACTATCCATGAGGGTATATAGTAATATCCACATTGAATACGTCTTATAATACCTAGATACAATCTATAAAGGCTTTGATTTAGCTAATTATTGCCTTTTTTTACATTGATAATGACTCCTAAGCCAAATTAAATTAATATGTACCCCCGAGTTTATAACCTTCGTTACTGGAATAACGAAAATTGTACGATAATACACTTTATTAATTGTGAGGAAGAACAGCTCAAAATATTGAAATTTGGTTTAAAGTTTTTGTATTAAACGCTTCAACATATAGATGATAATAATAGGGGAAAAATTTAAACGAATTTATTATCCACAAGAATCATTAGAATAATAACAAAAAGGTTCAATATATTAAAATTTATGTTGTTGGTTAATTCGATATCATTCGCTGGAACCCTATATATAACAGGTAATATATTTCATTTGATATCATACCATTTCCGGATTCAACAACTTAAACCATATAGTAAACTACGAAAGTAAAGAGGCTGTTAACGGTTAAAATATTCCAAAGAAAATCACGTGACATTGATATGAAAACCCTAGAGCGGCGTAATAACTAGCCTAACATATTTTTTTATAGCTTGTAAGTGGCGAAAACCCTCATATTTACTGTAAAACTTAAATATCAAACTAATTATATACCCTGAATTTGTGCAATCGTTGCGCAGAGTAAACTATCTAAAATATAATACCAAACACAAAAGTAATGAGGTACTAAATAAAAAACTATTTGTAGTATTTTATATTATAACGTAAAAACACTATTATTACGTAAATTGATTATTAAAATGTTAGAAAAATCAAATTTGATTTCAGCTTATGTAATTAACTATCATTTATGATATTAACGATTATATAGATAATTATTAGACTAATTACGTTTTATATCTTCAAGTTTCCTAACTTGTTTCCATGTTACTTGAAAAAATATAAAGATTTTTGATATTAACGTCGAAGTTCATGTTAACTAATTAGTTAAGAGCGGCTGGAGGTTCCCCCTCACTTTTAAGTAAGAGTATCTTTGGTTGCATATTTAGAGCCCAAAGGTAACGGCGTTGAATCTAACGGATTTATATATACGTTAATTATATCAACATATTAATTACCCAACAGTCGATACACTATATAAAGTCTTTGAGTCTATAAGGCATAAAAACGTAAAATACTTGGCTTTGAAGAATATTAAAATGCTATATTACTATTGCCAAATATACGGCTAAATATCTTAAAAACAAATTACGTTGGAAAACAACGAGGACGTTAATTAAGAGATTTTTGCTCACGTATTTTACTTGGATAATGAATGTCTTTTTTATATGATAAGCTTAGTAACCCATTTCTACAAAGCTAAATTCTTCAAGTTCTTTTCGGTCAATGATATGTTGAAAACATTAAGTATACCTTGAATTAACACATATTTGAGCCCTTTCAATATCATTGTCCACGATATTAATATTATTTTTTTCAGCGGCGAAATTTCAAGTGAATGTTAAGATAATAGGGATCCAATGTAATTAGATGCCTATTAAGGCTTACTAAAGTATTATGAAAGTCGAAAAGGTACATATATTTATTTGTAAAGCGTATAGAATCCCTATATCAAAGATTAATTGTTTTACAGATTAGAAAATACGCATTTAGATAGGAGTGAAGGGTCTGAATAATATTGAGAGCGTTGACAGCTTAATATTAACGTTATAAGATTTTAAATCCTATTATTATCTAACTAATGAATCTCTTTCATTAACAAGAATTTTAAAAAGAGGTTTAACGTACAGCAAACCCTAAAGAAATTACGGAAGGAATTGTTAAGGCGGTAAATTAATAATAACTGTGATACCAGAAACGTTTTTACTACAATTAATATGGTATATTTTCCGTTGTAAAATGAAGTTTTAATATAACGAAAACCTGGTAAATAGGATAGACTATTTAAAATCTTACATATAGCTAACTTTGAAGTAGTTATTAAAGTTGCTAACGATTTTGAAAGTTTTGAATAACTTAGGTTAAACCAAATATTGAAGTAACTGACGGTAATAATAATGATAATGATCGAAATTTTGTAGCTAAGCAAATTAGTCAATATAATTCTTCCCCTTTCATAATTATTAAGTTAATAAATATCAAACAGTATAGTTGATTATTAAATAGTAGAAGAATTAACGATAAAATATATATTGTATAGAATTCATAATATTACTTGCATTTATATGAAAGTGAAGGATAATGAAGATTTATCTATAAATATTCGCGTATTAGAAGTAATAAAAACTTTTAGTAAGCCTTTCGAAGAAAATTGATAATGTTAAGCTAAATGGACTTTCTATTCGAAAAGGTTTAAAATTTACACCTAAATACGACATGAACTTTCACACCCCAATTTTTTCAATCGTTAAATCGAAAATTATATATAATATTAGAGGTACAAATACAGAGAGACCATACAAAAAGTTACATTTCATGGTCTAATTATACAGTAATAAAGATAAATTCTTTTTTCTTTACGTAATTGCTAAAGATTTAGTCGATCAAGTAACGTTTAATAATCATATTAACAATAAGTGTATTATTGAAAATTGATAGGAAGTTCACCTTTAAATAGTGGTAACATTACGTAAACGTATATATAATAAAAGGCTAATTTATTAAGATTTATTTTATTAAAAGCGTCATGGAAATTTCGCAATAAATATCTTTGGAGAACGGTTGTACAATATATTAAGTTACTGTAAGGATTGGTTAGGGTAAGTATTTATTGGCTTTCAACATATTAATCGAATTTTAGGTTAGGTTTAGATATAAAATCTGGAAGTTACAACCAGTATTTTTTAATAAAGTAAAATGAATATTTCTGTTCAATAAATATATAGATTAACGATACCTTTCTTATTGAAATTACCTGATTTATAGTATCGGAATAACAGGCTATTAAATACTTAAACTTATGGAATTGCAAGTTTGTCGCAACTTTAGCGACAGATAAATATAAGTATTTTTTCACGGATTGTTAATTCAAAAATGGAGTATTGACAACTCGTAAAATTAGCTTATTTTGCGTCAAAACAGTTCAGGTGTTCACTAAGCTAAAATTAATAAAATTTATATAGTTAGAATTTTAAGGTATTTGGAGCAATAAGTTTTTACTAGTTATATCAAGACTTTATATTAATCGAAGGCTTTTTACGATTTCTTCATTTCAATACAAATTCAAAATCAATAAATAACGCTTATAATTAATCAAATGAAAGGTTGGATTAGTGAAAAGAAAAACTTGGATCAAGGTATTATTAAAAATGTTTATGGACTTGACAAGGGTAATGTTAATGATTTTTACGTATAGCGTTTTTGCAAATAATACGAATTTATTTTTATAAATAGGGTTTTCCGTAATTATAGGTAATAAGGACAGATTATGAATGTATTCATTTGAAATTATAAAACTCCCAATTTATTCAACCTTCGTGAAATGTCAAGAAATTATATGCAACGTATTAATTTTGAAGGTTTATGGTATAATACCCCACTTCAACGTTGGTATACCAATGTGAATAACTCTTAATATCGTTATTTAGTAATTCAAATTTTACCTATTTCAGTTTGGATCTATATAAATTTGAAAAGATTCTTTTAATAACTTTTTAAGTTAGGAAAGTCCAGCGAAAAACGACTTATAATTGAAGTTATGGCATTCCGCAAGGCTTACGAAAGTATGGAAATCGAGAAGGTTAAGTAGATTGACGGTCAAGATAATATGGTTGATGTTATAACGAAATAGGTACGAAGTGAAGCCTTAGAAGAGTTTCTAGATAGTATCTAGTTGACTATATATATTGATAGTTACATTAAGAAGTCACCTAGTAAAGTTAATTTACATATTGACAAACTAGAAGAGGGCAGAGGTACAATAATAAATTGGAAGACTATTCAAGAATTAAAGCAAACGACTAAATTCACTGGCACGATTAAGTAAAAAGGAATTGAAGTAAACGAAACAATTAATTATCATGGTAAAGTTAAAGGTTTACACAAGTTTGTAACAAAAAACTTGTATATAGGAGTTGATAAATTCGGAATTAGAAGTCGTAGGGAAAAAGAGGTAATTAGTGTTAATTTAAGTACGGAATTCATGAAGGTTTGGCCGTTTAACAAAGAGGTACTTTAGAGGTTACAAAAAAAATAGTCAACTATACTGGCATGCGCATATAAACAAAAAGCCGCCAATATTGTAACAGTAGTAATTGTAGTAAAGCTAGTCAATTATACTGTTAAGTAAGTTAATTATATTAACTGAAAATTAAGTGTATTAAATCGTGGGTTAACTGTATTAATTATAAATTTAAAGATCATACTTTCTTAACTTAAACTTGGGTACGGGCCAAGCAGTTGTGCATATAAAATGATGTGTAAATCGGCTAACGATTTACCCTACCTAGAATAATATATGTATCACTTAACCATATAATACTACTGTTACTTTGACTATGATTCGAATCAACAATATCGTGACGTCTAAGTGCCATTATTGGTAAAGTTTATTAATAGGAGTTATATAATTAAAGACATCGGAAACGTCGGTTATAACGAGAAAAATTATCGGTATAGAATGATTTTAACGGTTAAGTGTAAAACAATTATAAAAAGAAATCCATCAAAACCAAGATCGTTAAAGTCGGTTCTTTTTTAAATTCGTAAAACTTTGAGGATAATAACGATAATGACAACAATAAAGATCAAGAGTGTTGGTTATATTACTTTATAAATAAGTGGGTAATAACCCCTATACATCAATTATATTCTTTTTCTTTATTACATATTTGGAGTAATGGCTTTGAGAACTTAGCCATATAGAAAATAGGGGCTAGGTAATAGCAAGTACTGTCTTTTATTACAGGAAGTAACGATTAGGAACAATGTGGTCCTTTCTAATGGCTTGGATGACCGTCAGGTAAATAATAGTTCCTACATAGACCCAATACGAACTCTCACGGATAACCTTTGTACGTACCGTGAACCAACATTCGTCCAATCTATGAGGATTCTTTTGATTATATATCACGAAGTTCTCCATGTACATTTCAGGGTATCCTCTCTAGAATCTACAAACCTATTCAATTTCTTGTTGCATAGTATCTTCAACGTATATAAGACCTAACAGTCCCTCCATCAACATCCATAGTTTTGAATATCAAACAAACTAACCCCTATTTTTTACAGTATATTATCTTGGAAGAGCAGTGTGTTGTCTTCCTCAATAATCTGGTGAAACAAACAAGCAAATCCTCAGAATACTTCGGCTTTCAGTGAAGTGCATTGGTTCTGGAATATTCCCCATTATGACTTTACATGGTATTGAAAGTGAAGTCTCCCTTATCGCCATTCATGGGGAAGGAGGCTAGAAAGGGGAGGTGAATTTGCCTCTAATGTTAGTATATATACTCTGATTCATCTCTGAATCCAAATCTGGTTCTTGTTTTTCCCTCGCCTCCTTCCAAACATCAACTTGCCGAGTATTTTGAACGACGACTGCCTCCAATCCTTCAGTCAACACCAAAATTAGGCATCACCACCTCACTACCCAGCTATGTAAGTCAGGTCCTCCCCTACAATCACATTGTCACCACTCACCCTCCACCTCCATTCCTCCTAAGCAATCAGCCTTCTGTCCAGTCTTTATCTTTTTAATCTCCACTCCTGGTCTACTGAGGATACTGGAAGGCTTGCCAGCTCGAATGGCCAGCAGACTGACATCTCAGCACAAACACCCACTTTTCCTTGCAGATTGTTGTTTTCGCTTGCTATCTTTTGTTCTCCAGCTCCTTCTCTCGGGCAACTTTTCCACCCCCACTTTCTTTTCTGCGGGCACTTCAGCATGTGATCTTTACATCTTCGCAATGCCTAATTTGGAATGTTACAGCTAATTCACATTTACAGAGCGTCCTCATAGTGATCAATCAAACTGATTTTTTTTGCCTATTAAAATGGCTCTTTCCACTAACTTCTGCCTTCCTGGCCCAAGTTTCGATCCCTCCAAGTACGCTCCCAAGCAGCGCAAGGGCGATCGCAAGTTGGCCGCCACCGTTGACACCACGGTGGCCACCATGCCGGCTTCCGAGCTCGACCTCGAGCCCTCGGGGACTGAGGCCTCTCGCCCCTCCGAAGACGTCAAGACCCAGACCGCCGAGGCCATGGCTCAGACGGCTGACGCCGACGTTATGGACCACGCCAGCGTTACCACGGCCCACTCGACCGAGGGCACCACCCTTGATTCGACTGAGGACATGAACGCCACCAAGCTCCCTGCCCATGGCATTCATTGCTCTTCCAACACCTTTGCTCCTCAGTTCGTGGCTACCCCAGATGCGAAGAGCGCGCAGCAAGATAGTAAGGGGTCCCAACAATATGTCAAGAAGGTCCAAAAAGAGGCCAGGGAGATGCAACAAGATCTCCAGGAGGCCCAGAAGACTGTTGAGAACCTTGTGCACGCTACCCAGCAGATTTCCCAGATGGCCAAGCAGATTCAGTTCCTCACTGAGGCGACCAAGAACATGATCCAGGCGCCCCCAGGCGAGTCGATTTCCAACATTGCGACCGTCCACCAGCCCGCCGCCACCATCGCGCCCCAGGCCAGCACCGTGGAGGCGATCCCAGCTGAGAACAAGCCCGCTCCTGCGGTCCAGACTGCGCAGGCCGCCCCTGCCGCGGCATCCCCGGAGAAGAGCGCCGAGACCGACGCGGCGGAGGCCCGGTGCGGCCCCCCCACCCTCCTCTCGCCCGAGTACCTCTCGCTCGCGGCCATCCCTGCGCTGCCGGCCGACGGCGGCGGCGACGAGCCCTTCGAGACCCCCGAGGCCCGCCGCCTGGTCAGCCTCCGGCGCATCCAGAACATCTGCCCCGTCAAGGTGCAGAACCGATGGCTCACCGTGGCGCAGGTCGACGGGTGGACCTGCGTCGTGCCCCGGCACGCCTTCCGGGCGGGCGAGCTCGTGGTGTTCTGCATGATCGACGCGTTCCTGCCGGCCGCCGACAAGCGCTTCGGCAAGATGGCGGACTTGCAGACCTACCAGGGCATCTTTGGATACCGTGTCAAGAGCCAGCGCTACGGCGCTTACCCCAACAAGCTCGAGGCCCAGGGGAAGGTCTACCCGCTCAAGACCTTCCGAGAGATCTCCGAGGAGATCGAGTGTGCCTGGCAGGCGAGGAAGTGCATCTCTGACGGGGAGCCCGCCGGCGAGGAGCTCACCAAGGTCATCCTCGCCATGTACCGGAAGAAGGACTGGGCCGAAGAGTTGAAGGTCGTCCAGTGGGCTGAGCCGGCTCCGGTGGACAAGCAGGCCGAGTTCCCCAAGCTCGGTGGCATCCCATTACGTGTGTTCAAGAAGACCGACATCACCCATTTCGAGGTATGAGATCAAGTTTCACACCACACTTCCACCGAACCTGAAGCAGCTGACCAAGTAAACATGGCAGGACTGTCACAATCTCTTTACCAAGCAGAAGTACAACATCCACGAGTACCAGGAGTCTGTCAAGATGGATGGCGCATCGATGACTGTCTACTTCGTGAAGAGCTCGAGCCCCAAGTTCAAGGACCTGAACCCGCTTCCGCAGGGCGAGATCGGGCCCCACATGGTCCTCGACACCGGCCGCTTCGGCGTCTGCTCCAAGAACGTCGACCTGCACGAGCTGAACGCCTGCAACGCCGGCTTCTGGCGCACCGCCCTGCGCGACGGCCTGCCCGCGAAGCTGGCCGCGCTGGGCCGCAGCCTCGCCGTGCAGGGAGAGCTCTGCGGCCCGGGCATCCAGCAGAACCGCGCGGGCCTGCCGCACGCGCAGTTCTTCGTCTTCGCGGCGTGGGACGTCGACGCGCCCGCGTACGTCGATCCCCGCGCGGTGGAGGGCCTCGCCCGCGCCCTCGGCCTGCAGCACGTCCCCGTGCTGCGCTACGTCCGCATCCGCGCCATCGCCGGCAGCCACGCCGAGCTGCGGCAGCTGGCCAACGGCCGCCCCGGCGAGGGCCTGGTCTACAAGTGTGTGCGCGACGGACGCTCCTTCAAGGTCCACTCCACCGCCTACAAGATCCTGCACGACTGTTAGAGCAGCTCCGAGCGCAGAGTGACCGGGATCTTGAAATTGGTTGGCATGGAGAGACAGCGAAGGGTTAGCAGCATTCATGGGGAGTTTGGGGAGAATATCATGGATGCGATCACTGGCCAGAGGGTTGTTATTGGTGGGAAGACGAAAGCGGAAGCATCAGAAGGCAACGTCCGGGACTTGTGGGTGCATATACGCACACGAGCTCTTCGTCGCCTATGCGCCTCCCTGAACTAGGAAACGTTCATAGCGTGTGTTTGGGACCAAAAGACCGAAAATATGATCCCAGACTTCATCCCATTGCTGGCCGGATGTGCAGATCAAAATAGGGGTTGTGTGAGTGTGCCTATATGGTGCTGGCAGCAAACGGGCTGGCTCTTGAACTTGAGGCTTCGTCTTGGCCAACGCCTGTGACATCCCCCGTTGGATGTCCCTGCTGCGGCCTTGGTCTGACGGATCACAGAAGCGATCTCTGATAGTGCCTCCATAGGCTACGAAGGTGTGCGGATACATGTTGCGAAGACACGCCGCTTGCTTGTCGTCGTCGGTCCCAATTGTCTGGCCCAATCCCATGTTTTTTTGCATAGCGGGCAATTCAGACGACGAAAGTGTGTTCGCACAGACATCTCAAGAGGTAACCCGACGTTGCTCCCAGGAGAAAATAGGGGTAATGTGTGTAGTATTCAAAACTATGAAGGTTGCTAAACGCGCTGATCCACACATGAAGTGATGACCGAAACGACGCGACCTTTCCTTTTTCAAGTGTATGCAGACTTGTCTGCCAATACGCTTGACACGGTAGAAGAATCGAGCAATAGTTTACGGCAAGTTGGCCTGAAACTGCCTTTTACCCTACCTCTCGCTGTTTGCATCGTAACATAATTGTTACATTGTGAACTCTCCCACATAGCCTACTGATCTGGCCCCCATGTCAGCAAAAACGAAATCAAGAGTATTCATGGGGAAGTTATTGTAGCCATCGGCCTGGATCAAACATGTTTGTTTGTTTGTTTCGTTTTGTTGCCTCCGAAAAACGGTTGTTCATCATCAAACAAACTAGGATTGTCATAAAAAAACCACCAAACAGTCCACCTGTAACCCGACAAGGCCTTTTACGGCTGCCCACTTGGGCCAATAACTCGTTGTGCGGCCAAGGTGCGTACACAGATCACGTTGTGGCCCGTGTGCTATGGCTACTTGAGATGGCCTCCAGCCTCAGTGCCAATTAGTTAAGAGAACGGATAAAGGCACAGGTAAAATGACTTTTGGCACAGGTGGGGTTTTTTATAAGGCACATTCTTGCAGGGTAATGGGTTCAACAGATGGTTTATAAAGCCACCCATATCAAATCTTCCAGTTTTTCACTTCACTTATTGTATATATTCTGTATCAGTTAGTATTTGTTACTGTTATAGTATGAATTCCAATCGTTAGTTGAAGTAATTATAAAATAGCATTGATGTTGGTAGAGCTTTAAACGTTGCAACGTTGTCGATTCGATTGATCGAAGTAACAGTAGTATTGCAATAGTCAAGTAGTAGATGTATCGTTTTAGGTTTAGTAGACCGCTCACCAGTCTACACAGTAATTTGTATAGCCAATTGCTTGGCTCTTGCCCTAGTTTATAGTCGGCGCGTATTATACTTGACTTGTAGCCAATACAGTAGGCCTATAAACAATACACTTAACTTGCAATTATTATAGTTAACTGTACTTACAGTAAAGTTAACCTATTACATTGTAATTACTATTCCAATACTAGCGGCTTTTTGTTTTGTACGAGTATGTCAATGTAACTAACGAAACTTTTCCGGTTGTTATTAAATTACGTCTTCGCTAATTAATCAGACCCTTATCAATTCCAATTGATTTTCGTACCCAAATTAACCTTTATTATCTTTAATTACCTTACGGTTTCGAATTTCGATTTTACCAACTCTTATATACAAGTCTTTTGCCACAAACTTATGTATATTATTAGATTACAGCCATTAGCGGTTTTAACCTATATAGGTTAAGCAGTCTGCTACTTTAGTAAACCTATATAGGTTAACTAACCTACTACCACCTCTAATGCTACTGGTTATCTTAACTAACGTGAGTTAAACTACTTATCAATTTTACTTAACCCATATATCTTAACTAACCTATTACTAGATCTAATTTAACCGTGTTATTTTAAAAAGTCGCTATCGTCGCTTTTATCCTTCTAGTAATCTTTTAGCATACCATTTTATTCCTATTCGTTGGCACGTATGTTAACCTTACCAGGTAGCCTATTAATGAAGCCCTCGATACGTATATTTAGTCTATTGCTATTTACAAACCTCTCAAAGGCCTTATTTAACAACGCCTTCATTATAACATCCGCGGGATTATCTTTTCCATCGATTTATCGAAACTCCTTGATCTCTTTATCCTTGCCAGCTTTATAGATTGTTATTACATTTATTATCAGGCGTTTTTCGCAGGTGGTTCTAAACTTCAAAAGATATTCTAATAGGCTTTTCGAGTGGGTATAAATTACTACCGGGATAGGGGGGGGGTTTTAATTGCTTGGTAATGACGTGAAGTTTCCTTAACAGCATTATACTAATATAGAAACCGATTATTATACCATAAACCTTGAAAGCCAATATATTACATGTAATTCTCTTATATTCAACCGAGTCATGGTAAATTAAGTTACTAGTAATATTAAATTGGTTTTTCCGCTTGTTGTCGTTGTCGTGTATTATTAGAAAGCCAATTTATAAGGATAAGTTTTTATTATTTATAAAGAGGTCGTTTGTAAAGATTGTCAGTTTTTACTTCGACTAATTAATTGAAACTATATTAATCTCTTGGTTTAGCTTTCTCATTTGCTATTCCAGCCTTTTATTTAGTCGATTAAAGTTTTTATCCGTTACGTCCTATATTTGTACCGTAATCAATAGGTTGTAGGAGGCTTTAGTTTAGCATAAGGTGGCGATATAGCTGCCACAAGCGCGTTATTCCAAGCACCATCAAGCCTTAGCTTCGTTAATTTGTTAACTGTAGTCAAGTTAACATTTTGGCGAAAACTCAGGCTAATATCAACATTTAGTATATGGATTAACAATTCTTTGAAATCGAATCAGTTGATTTTCGCCAAAGTCGTAACTAGTTTGTAATTTTAAAACTTTAAGTACTTAATCGCCGACTGTTCCCATGTTATAAAACTAGCTGTTTTAACGAAAAAATATCATTAGTTTGTGTAACTATTAAGCCGAAGTTCTTTTCTTACGTTACTAATAAATACGGTTCGTATATTCAATACTTTATACCTAATCGTAACTTAAAATACGACTAATAAGTTAAAAACCAATAAACGCTTACCTTAACCAGTTTGTATTGTAGTTTTATACGTCGTATTACCGTTTCCGAAAGGTACATAACACTTAGTTCCTACAATAGCTTTAGTAATATTATCCGCTATAAATTACTCGCTAATTAAATATACGCTTGAATTATATCTCGACCGTTAATTGTGCAATTTCTTTTAGTCATATTTAATAAACTTTTTGCCAAAGCGACTATTAAATGTTAGCTCATTTTCTCAATCGTTAGCGACCACATAAAAATCCAATACTTGCCTTTATTACCGTATACTTAAGCGATTAGGTGTAACATTTCGTACGGTCGCCCTGTAGCCTTACCTTGAACCTCGTATACAATCCCCGACCTAAAAATCGTAATATTGAGGTTATGGAGGTTGAATTTAGCTTTAGATAAGATTTGCACGATTCCTCAAGTTAGGAGTCCATTAATCTCGACCTTATTGTTCTTCTTAAAATATTTAGCGAAGGTTTTGAGAATACCTTATACCCGAAGTTTTACAGTAAAGTCCCAATTATACGTCTATTTTTTGCTAACACAAGGAGCATTATAGATACAGCCTAATATGTATTACTCTTCCTTAATGTTTCACCATCTCAAAAGTCGTTTGTGCCAGCGACGTGTTACTAAGTTGTTAATAATAGATAGAAAATGGTAGCATTGTTTTATTCGATAAGTTTAAAAGTTTTCATTGCTATTGTTAGTCGTTTTAATATATAGATTAACCTAAGAAATACGAAACTTCGTTAGATTATTAACAAATTTAACAATTACTTTAGGGTTGGCGATACTCAAAATATTATATAGGTTATCTTATACCCTTGGCTTCCTTCAAAAGAGGACTTTAATTTACAACGGTAAAACAAATACTTTGATTGTTATAAGTTTGTTTTTCGTATTGATAGTACTATTAACTTAACTTTGTACCGCTTTCTTTCTAAATTCCTTCAGTACTTTACTATCGACTTCAGCTTTTCGTTATGTATTTACCATTAGAGGAAACTCACTCTTTAGGCGTAGATACTTTTTACAGACCATTATCATTATTGTCATACCGTTGAGGCCCATAGAATTATTTAGGACTTTTATTGCCATTTAGAGGCGTTTTTTCTGATACATAAAACTTTCAATTTCTAGCGTAAGGATGCTACATACTTGACAAAGTAACGATTATACCGTTTAGATCTTTCTAATAATTCAGTAGTCTTTAACAGATACCTATTTACACCAAATTCCCATTGTTTTGACATTCATTTAAAATTCCCCCGCCGTGAATTTAGTGCCGGTATCGTGGACCACGACGTTACGTGAGCTTAAGCACGTATTAATTTACAATATCCTTAACGATTTCTACGTATTTTTTCCGAAAGTAACTTTTGAAACTTGATACCGTAAAAAGAGGTTATGAAGTTAATAATATCAAAAATGGGCTTGTTATCTAAGTAGAATACGTTAATAAAAATCCCGTAATTAAAATCCATATCATTTTTTTAACGTAAACTATAGTTTTGGGGGTCTTTGAGTATACATTTAACGATGGTGGTAAATCTTTCAGATAATCTTTCAAGTAAAATATTCCTTGTTATCATACCCTACAGATTTAAGAACGTTAAATAACTTGTTAACGGCTAGGTAATTGAAATTCCAGTAAAGTTAACGAATTTTTAAATCCGTTAAATTCAATACCGTTATCTTTGAGCTTTAAAGATAAAACCACAAATGCCCTTTCTTAAAAGCGAAGAGAAACCTTTAACAATTTTTAACCAGTTTATCAATGTTAACATTGACATTTACGCTGATTATATTTATGTCATATAAGTAAAAGAGAAAATCAGTAAATGATTTGATGATGTAAAACTTAATTTGTCTAATAATAGTCTAAACTACTATTATTCCTGGTGATGATAATTGTTTACCTAGACCAAAGCCAACTTTAGCCTTGCTAACATCCTGACGATTTTTTTAATAATAGAAATATTTTTTCTCCTCAGTACTACATATAACGAATAAACATTTATTCAGTACATTGTTTCCCTTATGTCCAATAAAATACATTAAAATATATAATCCATATAAAGATTGCGAAGGTTGAAGGTATATAAAAGATTAGAGGCTTGGTTGGAACAAAGTTAAGAGTCTTCACTACTTAAAAGATATAAGAAAGCATAGTCAACTAGTTATAAGGCTACATCAGGAGTAGTATGATTATGTTACGTAACTTTTTTAGGCGTATCGGCGTCGTTAAAATCTTCTTTAATTTCGAAATATATGATACGGTTAAAGTAATTTTGTTTAGAGACAGTGGTGTATTAAAAGTGGTATATTACTTTTTGTTTATAACGCTAAGCCAGAGGGTGGCGAGTGAAATCATAACTAGACTTACTACAAATCTAATACTTTTTGCTATAATTACGAAGATATTTTTTGCGGTTAATAAGTCTGTTTAAGTTTTGCCTCTATTGTTAGCTCTAGTGTGATCGTGGATTTCAATCCAAAGGTATTAGACCAGATTTTAAATATTAAAGCCGCCCATATTTGCGATCGACATAGTATATCAATATTCGGTTTTCTTTATTTATATCGCGAAAGTTATTAGCTTAGGGGTATATACCAAAAGAGTTTGATATACTTGTTATTTCAGTTGCGAACGAGGACTTTAATTAGATTAAAAAGCCTTTATATGTGTGATTTTAGAGTTATAAGGTGTTTTTAAACTCGTTAGCTCCTGTAATAGCTGACCGTACCTATTTGCGGAGCGTGGCATAGCCGGAGTATGCCTTCCCCATTACTGATTGGTATAATATCAGCTTATTGAACATTTCATTCAAAATATCTATCGGTATTTCCTCATTTTTATCTTTCGCTATTATTTTCGTCCATCTATTAATTGCCTAGTGCATGTAATATTACATGAGGTCAATATTATACTCGAAATAACTTTTTATATTATTGTTGATTTGGCGAAAGGTATTATCATACGTTAGGAAGCTAAGGTAGTAATCCCTGATGTGTCCTGTGGATATTCTGGAAAATAGTTGGTAAAAACTAAAAGTAGGGATTTCCATCTACTAATAGATGTTTAAGAAGGATATAATCTTTGTATAAACAAGGTTATGAGGTCTTTTATTATACTTCTATAAATCGTTCCAAATTTTGGCGAAGTCCGTGAAAAGTTTCTAGTTAATGTAAACTATTTTAACAAGTTTAGAGGAAAAATTACAGTAATCATCCTAGTTATTGATAATATTTCCTGCTGTTAACTTAAACTTTAGAAATTTCAAGTCGCGATAATAAAGATAGTTATTAATCGTCTGGTCCAAAGAATAAAGTCTTGTGGTAGAATTTATAGTAGGTTCTTGTATATACGCGTACTTGTCAAGTAAAGTTTCATTTTAATGGGTTTAGAGATAGGACAGGTTTCAAGAAACTGAATAATTTTATTTAATTAACCAATAGCGCAGACTTCAATACCTTTTACCGCGTTGGACACCGTTGTTTCGCGCTTTTTTCACCGCCGAGGGCGTACTTCACACTGTTTGGTAAAGGTAGTAAGTTACGAAACAAATTAATATATTTTTTATTTTTAATACATAAAAAGTCTTAACTTAGTTCAAGGTTGAGACGAGGTTCTTTAAAACGTGTATAAGGGCATTAAGGGTCTTTAACGCTTTTCCCTTTGAGGCGTAGGTTTTAAGGGAATTAATTAAGCTATACTAACTCGGAAGGGGTATTTGCCAACAAAATAAAGTTCTTTTCTAATACATATATCCCTCTTCGTTTAAATTATACCTTTAACTTCAACTTAATGCTCTTTAGAATCATTTTTTATGTATAAATGGTTCATTTGTAAAAGAAATTACGATATTTGTAAAATATATGGTTGCTGCAGTTAATTTTTTTGCCGTCGTTTCATTTGAAGATATAATAAATGATAAAACTAACCAAATGCCTATCTGTTGAATTTTCGTCGATATTTCAAACCAAGAGATATTTATTGTAATGTTTATAAAAGATAGATCTAAAATTTTCAATTGCCTTTCATAATCTTTACACGGGTGTTTTCTTAACTTTTTAACTGGTACAAGATTTGGTAGGCGAGAAACTTGGTTTTTTAACGTAAATATCGTGTGACGTGGCTTTTTTTGGCTTAATATAGTGGTTTACAGTGTTTTCATTCAAAGTAGCTATTTTTATAATTAAATTGGCGTAGAGGAAGAGCGAAGAGTGAAGTAGGGTTAAAGGTTTGGTGTAAAGAGTAAGGTCGGAAGTCGTTTGTTATTAGTAAAGGTCGAAGGTTAGAAGTTATAGGTTGTTTGAATTAGTCGTTTCTATGTTAGTAGTACCCGTAGTAGTATTAACTTAGCCGTTTGCCAACTTATCGATTTGAGACTTTTAGCGGTTAATTTTAACGCTTTTTAAGAATAATGTGGTAAAGATCTCTTAGTGTTTTCAAGAGCGATATCGTCTTATTTTTCAACTGTCCTAAAAACCATCGTAACCTATAAATGTTTTCTACTTACTCCGGTGAAATCCAACATAATAGTAGGAGCTCTTCGCAAAAGTTTTTCCTTACCCTTAACGGCTGTTTAACGTAGAGAGTAACCAAAAAGTAGCTTCTTCTTTTACTTAGCTATCTGAGCTTAACTAAATAAGTACTGATTAGTATTGGTAGAGTTTTAGACATTGTAACATTGTCAATTCGATTGGTCGAAGTAATAGTATTATTGCAATTATCGAGTGGTGGATGTATTATTTTAGGTTTTTCAAACCGTTAGCCGGTCTATATAATGATTTATATGGTCAATGACTTGTTCCGTACCCTAGTTGGAAGTATGCGTATACTATACTTAACTCGCAGCCAATAAAGTAGGCTTACAATCAATACACACAACTTTCATTCAGTATAGTCAACTTTACTAACAGTGAAGTTGACCTACTGCACTGCAATTACTACTATTCGAAGAATTCATGAAAATAATGAATTAAGAATTTTGATCTACGGGAAATATAAACCTATTCCCATAAAATTTGCGGTAAAATAGCATAAGTTTATACATGTGATATAAATGAATACTTTAATCTTAATATACATATATAATATAATATTATTAAGATTTCATAACCCAACGTAATGAACAATAATTACAACACCGATGACTCATTATATTCACGTGCATAATGGCATTAATAAAAAATAAAACTTAGCCAAAAAGTTGAACCGTTAACCTAATTATGTGTCAAAGTCATAAAATGTTAAATTTAAGGTCTTAACCAGTTATACAATCAAAAAAATATGAGTATTGTAAACATATATTAGATTACAGTTAAAATCGAAAGTAACTAAGATGCAATTCTGCATTTTTTGGTTGTACCAGCTACAATGAGCAGATATACTAGGTAAAATAAGCTACTAATCAAATAAAAATAGAATAAAATATTTAGGTTTTGCGAACATAAGGATATAAGCGATAAATTGTCAAATTAACATTAGATTTTCTTATTTTATAAGATTATTAGCCATATTACACAGATTTTGGCTGCATCCACCAATATATTTGGTTTTTTGATGCTTATGATCGTAAAGAAGCGTTACTGAATCCTGGTTTACTCTATTTGAAAACTTTGCTTCCTAATGAGAAAAATAATATATCCGTTGTTGGTGATTTGTTACTGGTGTTGAAAGTATTATGAAGTTATCTTTCTACTAGACTTTTCAGCAATTTCATTATAACTTAAGCGTATATTACAGTTCTTACTAATATAGTTATCAGAGATGGAAAATCAGTTGCTATACTTATTTACATTTCAAAATCGAAAAGCGTCGATCTGAATTTATTTGGTTTATTCTTGTTGTTAAGTTCCAATGGTTAATATTATAATCCATTATAGTGGTTTCCTAAAACTAAAGTAGAGGAATTATTTACATTAGGGCTTATTCTAAGTTAAAACTCGAAATTGATGTCTATTTTTCATTTAACGTAGTAGCATACATTACTTGAATGAAAATACGAGTTAATATACGTTATAATCATCTAATTCTTACCAATATTGATGAGTACTTCATGAGGTTAATTATGGGTAAAAGAGATAAAAAAGAGGTATAGTTTTTGTAAATAATTTTGTATCTATTCCATAGCAAAGAAAATTCGATTTGTAATTTTACGCATTTTTATTATGTTGATGAGGTTGTTTTGTAAACCATTGAAAAAAATTACAAAGTGATCATTACTAGAAAAGAATCAGGAAATATTTGATACGATTTTCTTAAAAAAAAAATATTAAAATGGTTGAAACCAGCTAAAGGTTTTTAAAAAGTAAATAAAGTTATCGATAAATCGATAAACATTACTAATTACATGTTTACTACGCATCTCTCACCAAATGACTTATTACCATATATAAAGATAAATCCGGTTCCACGGGGTGTTTCAGGGGCGGCAATGAAGGTAGGGAGCACGGGCTAGTTGAGGATAGAGCTCGTCTCTCTACCACTACTGGCGTTGTCGTTGCCACCGCCTGCGCTAGCTCCGGCCCCGCTAGTGGTGGCGTCCCACCGCACCAGCAACGCCGCGGCCGCGGCCTAGGCCACGCCGCCCTCCGCCGCCTCAACAGCGATGTAAAGGGACTGTCGCAAGGCAGTCAGACGCACGGAAGGCGCCTCCGCTGCAACGGCGGCATAGTATGCCGCTAATAGCCTGACGGCACAAGCGATGATAGGGATATACCAGATTTTACGCTTTATAATTACCACTTGTTAATAATAAATCCTTTTACATAAAATACAACGAGATTATTAAGGTTTATATACGTGTAACGAACGTATTTAACGCTTTTATCCTCATTGATGCAATCCTTATCCCCAATCCTTAAAAATAAAAACCGTACGTAACCATTATAAAACTACCCCCCGTTAGCAATAATGAAGTAGGTGGAGATAACACGGGCCGGGGAGGGCAAAAAGGAAAATATAAAGAATATCGGAAAGGGGGAGTCGTTAAAATCGTGTTTTAATTATTTAGAAAACATGGATTTCCGTATATAAACCCATATACTCCGGGTCTTTATATATATAACTCGGTCTTTAAAAAAGAGGGCCGTTATTTTTATTAATATGAATACTCTAGTTACGAAACATAAATATTATAAAGGTAAGTAAAAATATGAATTATTTTGGGTTATATTTTATTAGGGTCGCTTTCAGTCATTTTGAAAATGCAACGAATTGGTTATTATACGCATACAATGGTCGCCCAATATTAATAATATACCTTACGATGTATACGCGCTACTATGTACGCATTTCACTTACACCATCTATATTGGCTTTTAACTTTTATTTTTGCTTTACGGTACTCTTTCTCCCTTCAAAGACCCATATAGTCGCATTTGTAGCGGGAGCAGACGCCGGGCAGGAATTGAGACGGCCGCTCTTCACGGCCCCACTAGGGCTACAGTTTATACGCCATCGGGTTTCTAAATTATGAGGCACCCTAAGGTCTTGATTGGAGGGATAATGAGGGGCTTGGGCGGTCCGTACAAACCATGGCAACCTCTCGCTACGATCCCTTCCACCGGTATCTACAGGCTTATTTCGTAGTAGCAAGAGCGGAACTCTCTAATTGATACTGCTAAGTGATACGAAAATACAATATATATATATATATATATATATATAAAGATAGATACTGAAAATGTCTTAAGAATATAACTGTGGATATATATATTCCTATAGTTGGTAAGTAGACGCGGTGCGGAATACACCTTTGCAGTAGTGTATAGTAACGTACCTCTTTTCAAGATGCATTCCTGCAGAGTGCATTATAGCGTGCCAATGCTTGGAAGTGGTATTTTCAGAGTACACGATAGCGTGCCACTGCCTGAAAGTGACATTTGCAAAGTGTACGGTCAAGTATCAATGCCTGTGTACTAGGTTTATAAGCTCTTATCTAAGGCGTATACTCACTAAATACTTTCTACCTATTATTTATCTTTAGTATTTTAATACCAAGTTTTACGATTACTCTTTTATTCTTTTACTTTTACGTAAAGAAACAAAGACTTCACCGATACTAATTGATAGCCGATTGTGTTATGACCCAACATCTGCAGGGCGCACCAGCGGCGGCCCCGCAGCAGATAACAAAGGAAATCGGTTGGACACAGCCTCTCGGCAGGCACCAGGGATCCACAACAGACACACCGTACACAAGGGTTAGGGTCAGCATGGTGTGAGACTCGATGGACTCGGTATCGAGCCAGTCGAGCCTACACTGAAGACGTATGAAGGCGCGGATATATAAGGACACTTTCATTACCAAGATAGATAGTATTTCCTTCATAGCTCTTCAGTTGTCAATCTAAGTATTCAGTCTACCCTGAATAGCCTCACGGCTTCTGATCATCACTCGCACGAATACAGTCTTGATATTGCACCTTTTGTTACCTCTGCTACCTTACTGCTAACATAAACCCTCTGGACACCTTCTACATACTCACGGGTATTTAGTGTGATCATTACAGATTGGATCAATTGAAAATAACTTTAAAAAGAGATAAATCGAAGTTAAATACTTATAACGGGATGTTGTAATGGTTTTAATTATTTGTGTTTTAATATTACGCTTTATAAAAACTATACGGGAATATAAAACTACGCGGAAACACTTTTAAAACTCGAAGCCTAACAAGATTGTAAAATCCGAAACAACTTCAAAAAGAACTAGTTTAATACGATATTATTAACTAAGTAGTACCTTATTTAATAAAATTCCCGTTACATTAATCTTTAACTATATTTAACTCTTTAAGCATACCCGAATATTTTTTTAAACGCGTCCTTTTATGTATTGGGCTACGAAAATTAAAACTACAAAATTTCGAAACCCTTTATTAGGATCCGTCCGATTCGAACGTAGTATTCAAACCATTTACGAAATTTAAAAGCCGCTGAAAACGTAATATCCAAACCGTTTACTAAATACGAAAACGGTTGCCATATAATACCCAAACCGCTCGTATACAACAAAAACGGCTACAATACGACATCCGAGTCGTTTACCAAATGCAAACCAAGTGTTATACACTGGATCATATATATATACCTCCTTATACTTACACCCCCCTCCCCCTTTCCCATTTACCCTATCCGTCTCACCTAGATCACCCTACAACAATATTTTAAGCTTATTAATCATAAAGTTTAAATTTGCCTAACTATTAAGTGAATATAATACTTATAAAGCATTAAAAAACTAATTTAAGATACCTAATTAGTATTTATTCACATAGGGGGTACTTGCTTGCATAGAGTTTGCTTGCATGGTATCTTGTGTCTTCTTATGAGACTGCCTACTCATGAGTGCGCTTTCTCTTCTCATGAGTCATTCTTCTCGTAATTATTGTTATTATATTCTGGTAGATTCCTACCTTTAGCCTAGCTTTACCTTAAAATAAAAACCAGAATACTACCATGCGTTCGCACGTACACACAGTAAAAATAAATGGTAGCTGGAAGCTAAGATTCTACTTGGCATCAAACCGATTAATTGTTGAAAAGCAATTAAAGTAAGTTACCAACGCGGAGTTACAACTATACAACCCTGCTACTGAAAAAACACCAACCTTATTCATTTCCTTTTTCCTTTACTTTACATTACCAACTTCTGTTTTACGAATTTCTAATCCTAATATATAAGCCAGCGAAAGTAATATGCGCTAGGCATTACATAAAATAAACCCCCAACCCCTTGCTGCACGCGTTAATAAACTCATATAAAAAAGCTTTAAAAAAACCTATTACGCCAAATTTAACTATTACTTTCCCTTAACTTTCATTAAAAGCCCTATTTTCTCCCATCGGTATACTTTTACCTACCGTATCTTCGCTTACAATGTTATTTTATTACAACTCTTTAGCTTATTTCATATCTCCTATTACCAGAGAATCAGGAAAAGCATCCTTAGCAGTTGATCCCGCTAGCAACGTTAATGCTGCGGAACTTGTGGTAAACCTGCGCCTCGAGTTTAAGGAACGAGATGTTGCGAGACGTACGGAACATGACGCCATAATAAAACGCCTCGATAGTTTGATTTTAAAGAGTCGCTATTCTCGTAACAATGAATCCTCTTCTCGTTACCATTATCTTCAAGCTTCGCCCATTTCCATAAACTCGTTAGATACTTCTGAGGACAGCCACCATCGCTCTCTTCACAAAGGGAAGGAACGCGAGCCCTCCTACGACCGTCTCGAATCTTCTCGCTGTCGCCGCGAGCCTTCTCGCAATCGCCGCAAGAATAAGCCCTTTCGACGCCGTCGCTCTTATTTTCAAACCCGTCGCGATCCTTCCAGAATCCTAAATACTATGGCTACCCAATACTGGGCCGGAGGTATTCACCAGCTGAAGCGTAAAAAGATTAGGGTATTTAACTCCGAATAGCCTGATTTTTAAGATATGAGTATTGATACAATGGGCAAGGATATAGTCTTTACCAATGTGTAAAGCCTTTAATAACGTTTAAATACCTTCGTTAAATGCTTTTATAAAATTAAAAACTTAAATCGAAAAAAATGATTTTTAAATTATTATAGGGATCGGCTATATGCTGGTAAAATACCAAGGTTACTTTCTACGAACGTTGTAAAATATCACGCTGTAGTTTCTTATATGTTTTGGATATTTTTGTCAACTGCTTTTCCATAAACCCTAAACCAGTAAGTGGAAAGTTTAAAAAGGCTAACCTCTCGTTACTAGATTTGTGAATAATAAACATAAATTACCTCAATTCATATAAAGAAAACTACGTTACGTAAAATTATGAATGTATTGAATTCTTATAATTATACTTAATATCACGTTATAATAGACATGTAGTCCGTATTAAACATATGTATTTCATAATACCTATCGCCTTTATATCGTAAGAAATTTATGAAGGAATACTTAATCAAAATCAAAGAATTATAAACTATATTGTTAGTAATAGTAATACGGCGTTATCGCAACTACCAACCTCTTTCAAAAGACATACGAAAAAGAAACGACTCGCGGTATCTTCGTAAATACAAGTACTAACCTCGTAAAAACGATTACCAGTCCCGTAAACCCAAAACTAATACCAAGAGGTACGAAAAACACCCTTCGTATGAATACAATCGCAAGAGCTATAACTACCACCCTTGCGAGCAGGCCGACCGAGATCATGGTTACGATAAACAAAAAAGTGATTTCAATAAACGAAAACGCGATAAAAGCCGTCCTCGAGATAATGGGGATCACAATCGTAAGTAAAAGATAAATAATATACAATTGAAAGTAATCGATGGTAATTATTTAAATTAAAACCTCTTTAAGTATTTACGAGCACCCCTATAAGTAAACTATATCACTTGGACAATAAGGTGAGTTATATAATAATACCTAACCTTAAGTTTTCTAGTCGATGTATTTATATATGTTATAAAGAAAAGTATAGCTTGCGTAACGCTTTATTTTAGTATTTAAAGGCTTGTAACCAGAAAAATTGGTTATCTTTTAACTAAATAAGGAAACATATACAATAACTGAACCGTATATAAGCTATAATTAATTTAAATAATATTGTAAATAATACGTAAAACCTTAATATTTTTATGGCTAAGCTCATTAATAAGGAAGAAGTACTCGCTATGAATAGTTATCGCTACCTTCAAATTCCCGTGTAAGCCAGATTTACGGGTAAAAATCATACGCTTTACCTCGATATAAGTGTGGAAAAAACCTGGTATTGAAATTCTGATTAAATATAAACTTTCCTAACTATATTAAAACAATATACATATAGCTGAACGCAACACAATCAGTGGATTAATAGGTCCTTTTATCCGCCTGATTACTATAGCGCGTTAAACATTTTATACTTTGAGACATAAATTTAACGGTAATTTCATATTGTTATAGGAAATAGCTAACGCCTGGATTATAGATGGCCTGAATATCAACGTTTTGTTCACAAAATACTAGATAAAGCCGGGTGATACGGATATGTTAATGTTTGAAAATGTGGTTTATTTTAAAAACAGCTATTTCAAGATTTTTTTTTTTCATTATATAAGATATCTACGTAACCCGTCATTCATAAAGTTACTCTCAACCTTGAAGTCGTTATTTAACATAAATAAACGATACAAGTAGTTATTAAATATATTGCCCGTTTTGAGGACAAATTCTTTATATTTATAGCTTAATATCTATATATTTTTAATACTTTAATTGATATTAAAAATTTCTATATTATATGACTATAAAATCCTACCGTCTAAGCGGTGGGCCTTGCTTCACATACGAGTTTGAAAACTATTACGAAATGCGAAGATAATACTTACTTTCAGGCAAACTAAACGGGATCTATATAAGCCTTTATATAGGCTACAAGTATTGCTAACGTATCCTTTGTTATAGCGTAAATTACCGAAATACTTGTAGGAAATGATTAAGTGTATTTCAATTTTATTAGAAACTTAGAAAAATCCACCCCTATTTCAGAAATTAGTGTTAAATTTTAATTGGAATTTCCAACTATTCATATTATCATCGCGTCAACGAGTACGCCTACTCTTATTAAAGGGATTATGAAGACTTACTTAAGAATTCCTCTTTTGGACGTAGTGGAGTATTTTATTTAAGAATCTGGGGTCCCTAATGTGGTAAACTTCGCTAATTAAAAAGCGGGTTTCGTCGAATCGCACGATAAATGAAGTTACCAAAATATCTCCTTAAGTATAAAGATGCTTAAAAAAAATTCTATCGTGAAAACTATATAAAGCATTAATATTAATACCACTAACCCGATATAATTAATTTCATTACAATAAATCTACAAACAATACTTAGATATTTGGAAGAATATTGGTTGAATTAAAATGCCTGTAGATGAAATACTAAAAGTTCCCCGTATTAACGGTTAAAATATACCAAGCTTAACTATTATCCTTATCCTACATTTAAACAAAACGAAAAGCTTTTCAATCAATGATTCGATGATTTTGATCAGTAATAACATATGGAATTCTCTGAAAACATTTCGTTATTTATATTACCGGTATTTGTTGTATAAAAAACTATATAAATAGTCAATCAAAGGATAATGGTAGTGGATTGACAACTACTTAACAAAAAGGCCCATTAAAACTACTATTCATTACCTTTGTAAAAGGATATTATTAAGTCTACTCGCGATAAAAAAAATGAAATATTATTATAAACACCACTAAATTTTTCTTAAAACTTTTGATGCATTCAGATTTCGGCAACGAATTTACTTTCGTTAGTGACCGCGAAATAGAACGAATTGAAGTTATTTTTATAAACTTTCATAACTTACTATCCTACGCCTAACATTTTATAAATCGAATAATCAAGGAAGTTAGCACTTTTTGTCGTACGTTTATCGACGACATTGTAATTTTTTTCA
Organism: Anisogramma anomala; assembly: GCA_038502455.1. Classification (NCBI taxonomy): domain Eukaryota; kingdom Fungi; phylum Ascomycota; class Sordariomycetes; order Diaporthales; family Gnomoniaceae; genus Anisogramma; species Anisogramma anomala. Next base: position 3,449,729 of record JASMMZ010000006.1, read on the forward strand.
ATACATTCGACAAATACCTGACTCATTTAAATGCAGTATTTAAACTCTTCGTTAGTAAACGCGTCGTTTTATCGCTGGAAAAATCTTATATTCGTTTTGAATCAGTAAACCGTTTGGGATATTACGTAAACACCTTCTGACTTTAACTACTAAGAAAAAAACTTAAGGTTTCCGGAATATTTCCTTTCCTCATAACTAAAAGGCACTCGAAATATACCTAGAAATAGTATGGTTTTTACGGCTGATAATACTCAATTACACCTAATTATCAAATTCAATTTAAAAAATCATTTTTTTTTCCTAATATAAAGAAGAAAACAAAGATAATATAAAGTTGGTAATCATAAAAGAGACCATATTATAGGTAGAAGAAATCTTTTAAGGCTATAAAAATCTATTTATACGAATAACTTAAATTATATCATCACGATCCTACGCTTTAACTTTGTCTTTAAATGAATTGAAGTTCTGAACGCGGATTCGACGTTATGTTTTTTCACCTTAAAAACGGCTATTATTGGTAACAGGGGTATTTCATTTTAGTAACTATTATCTACTAAGTAATATTTTTCAATCTTTGACTAATTGAAGTGTAACTTAATTATAGTCCTTTAAAATATAATGTCACTTGTCTTTTATAGGTATATAAACGACTACGAACGACGTTAGTTAACAACCTTGTACCAAATATTTGTTTTACCAATTGAAAAGTTATTCGAGATATTATAAACCAAACTTTATTAAATACAATATCTACATACAAGGCAAATAGACGACTCTTTAATACGGTAATTTAACTTAATTAATACTTTTTGGATAAGTTCACTTACAGGAACGCTTTAATTTCATACGAAATACCCTTAGTCGCTTGTTATTTAACGAAGACCAATAACCTTACGAAACCGATATGCTGGTATTTTCCGGTAGAGTCCAAAAGACCTATTTACATGAAAAGATAACTTATAAGGGTAATGAAGATGATTGGTATTTGTATTATAGTAAAGATGAAGATCAAGAAAAAGTATCCAGAGGTGTATGTTACAGGTAAGGGCTTATAAGTTTTTTCCCAGAGTGTATGACTCTGGAATACTTCTTCTAGACAGCTCCACGCATTTCCATCGGCCTGGAATAGCATTCGAGACCGATATATGCATGGTGCACTTTGCGTCTTGCAAGAGTGCAGCCGGCAGCGTGACACGTTATCGTACATCCTACAAAAGTGCATCCTGCAATATAGTGCACTACACTTTAGCCTATGTATACTATCTGTGGGGGTATATAGCAGTATCCACAGTATTAAAATAGATTTTCAATAATTTCCCGACGGTAAATTATTAGATTATACACCTTGTTAAGGCATAAATGCACGATAATACACGACTTTGTTTTTAGACTAGTTATTGTAAGGATTCCGTTTAACGTGAAATTCTGTAAGATTTCGTGGAAAACAAAAACGATAAGGATATACATCTTAATCTTTTTAAGATTAGACACCCATTTCGATTAGTTAATTGCTTATTATATAATCGTAATGCGAGTAATTAAAAAAGACTTATAATCCCTATAATACTTGTATAGGAAATTTTTACCGTAGTATACGATAAAAACACTATATCGAACTTAAAAGAATAATGGTAAACTTAGACGGAATAAATTTTCGCTAAAAATGTAAATGTAATGATCATAATAAATACCCGTGAGTATATAGAAAGTGTCAGAGGGTTTATGTTATCAAGAAGGTAGCAGAGGTGCTGAGTGAACAATATCGCAACCGTGCAAGTAATGATCAAGAGCCGTGAAACTATTAGGAATATACTGAGACTGAATACTTAGATTGACAACTGAAGAGCTATGAAGGAAATACTATATATGTGGTGATGGCCGTGTTCTTATATCCTATGGCCTTCATACCATCTTCAGTACTGAGGCTCACCGGTGCTCACTGAGGCTCACCGGTGCTCAGTGAGGCTCACCGGTACTCACTGAGGCTTACCGGTACTCACTGAGGCTCACCGGTGCTCACTGAGGCTCACCGAGAGATGTTTCCGCCTGATGTGTTGGACTTCAGGCTCTCGGTAGCTCAGCTGCATGCTGGCCTGTTTCCTGACCCGCCAACGTTCTGGATCATAACAGTGAACTTTTGAAAATAAACGTCAGAAATTACATGTTTTGCAGAAAATTACGTAATATCAATCAGAAATCACTCGGCCGCCTTAAACTTATTGAAAAACTTAAGGAACCAATATATGTAACTTATATGGATTTTGTAGTCGTATTAATAATCATATCTTTTACAACACACTTTTGATGTTTTCTAATAGGAAATATTTCGATGCAGTAATATCTATTTTATACAAAACTTTCAAACAAATACTTAATTCCTAATTATATAACGTATATGGTAAAAGATTAAGTAGCTGTTTGCGTTCGAAATTTTTGTTACGCGACTAGGCTTGTTTACGAAAAATTACCTTAGGAAAAGATATTAAATTTATATAATTGTTTTAGCAAAGTTTATTGGAAGAATTTGAATCACATCTAATAATAATAATAAATTATCATTCGTAGGCTAATGAATAAGTTAAGAGAAAGAATCATGCAGTTGAATTGACTTTACATTACTTCGTCATCGAGAATTCTAAATAATATTAGGTTAATATTGTTTGGGCCTGGTAATAAAACCTTAAAAATGCCTACTTACATACCTTGAAAGCTAATCCTCACGAATATTTATTCGGATTTAAGCTTACTGCACTAGTATAAATTTTTACAACAGTTTTACTTCGATAGCAGGCGGAAATTCGGTCTATACGAGAGCATTTGCGACGAGACGTAGAATTTACGATGGATATTGTTTCGGCGAAAGGGAAAAAAACGATACGATGAAAATTATCGTTGGCATAAATTCATTAAAGGTGATAAAGTGTAGTTAAAGCTGGGAAAAGCTTAAAAACCGCTTTTAAAAAATGTAAAATTGTCACTACCGCGAACAAAGTAATGGAAAATAAAGAAAAAAGTTAATAATCTAACTTTTACCTTAGATTTACCACTAACCTTACGAGTTTATCCAACCATTAGCATGAGTTATTTGCTACCCTATGAGGATCCAGCAAATAACTTATTAAATGAAATTACATTGCCATCTAAGCTAATCAAATTCAAGGACAACGGATTAGATGTTAAAAACTGGAAAGTAGAACGTATATTAGTTAAACGAGTGGATCGACGCCGTCGCAAAGGAGATCAGGTTTAATATCCTCTCCAAAAAAAAGGTTTCACAACTCGTGACGATGCATGGAAACCGGTATTAAAATTAAATTTCACGGAAAAAATGAAGGCCTTTAAAAAGAACAATAGAAACTCTACGACTTGAATAATAAGGATATCTTTATTTCTCATTTGCACCCAGCATTTGTTAATTTATAAAGGAAGTACTTGCATTTAAAAAGCTTCCCGGAATGGCTTCTCATGCCTTCTCACAAGACTGCCTACTCATGAGTGCGCCTTCTTTTCTCATAAGTCATTATTCTTGTAGTTATTGTTATCATGCTCTGGTAGATTCATAACTTTAGCCTAGCTTTACTTTAAAATATAGACTGAGATACTACCATACGTTCGCAAATTTACACAACACAACAATTAGCTTATAATTACGCTTCGTTCAAACCATATTTAATTGAAGATTATATTAATAAGGGTTCAAGCCTCAATTATGCTGTTTTACTATACCATATTTGTTTCAAGTTTACATATAAACACGTTTTTAGTTTTGTGCTTTTAATTATTATAACCCGAATATACCCGAATCCGGTTTATTACGTGAAATATATATTTATATCACTTCAACATTTCAGGTATATTTAAACACTACCCTTTCAACCTCTTTTATAGACTTTACGTACACACAAGTATTACTTTACTCGTAAGGAAGTAAACAATAGTTAATAAACGTATAAACTACTCATTCATAAATACGGTGTTTCCTAATGAAATTTTGGAGTATTCAGACCTTAAATTATAAAATAATAAGATTAAAGTGTTGAAAAAGAATTAAAACGCTTTTACTAAAAACACGTGTATTATCAATACTAGCTTAACCATTATAACAGCGAAGATGAAGGGTGAGACTTATTCGACAAATTTAAAAAGAATTGAGCCAACTAAACGTTGGATATGTTACGTATAGTCGATGGTAAAATTCTCAAAATATCGCCAAAATAATTACGAAGAAAAGGTCTTAATACAACCGGTAAAAATTATAACCGTATTATAAAGACCTTATTAACAATAACCAAATTTAGACAAATACCAAAGTAAACGGACGATAGAGTGATAAAAGTAAAGTTTATAAAGAGATAATAGTTAAAAAAAACGTTAGGATCGCCTGTTTAAAAAAACAGATCAGAAACGAAAAAAACTTTCGTAAATAGAGAAAAGGCTCTTAACAAGGCTTAACGCCCGCCACAAAGTGGAAACGAAGCTGGGGGAATCGATGAAAAAAGATAAAGTGCCGCAAAGATTATTTATGACGTAGGTTCAAAACGAACCTTCCCTGAAACTTAGTTTTAAATAAACATTAAAATAAAACAGGTCTTTAAATACCGTTAATAACCAATTTAATCACAATAAAACAGCGGCAAACAAAAAAACCATCCCGTTTAAAGTTAATATAAACGGCCTAAAACGATAATACGTGTCTTACAGACTAATACCCGCTAACTATGACCCCCATAATGACTTTTAACCGCACTGCTTTCCTACTAATAAAAGCGATCCTATAAAGTTTACCAACTTTGCCAGACTTTTGGATAAAAACGAGAATTGAAACCTCGAATCGTACGATATATTCGACATGAAAATTCATATAATATTCAAGATGTATAAGAAGCTAGTTATTAAGTTGTCCTAATTTTACGTCATTTTTCAAGGCATATTATTTTGAAAAATTCAGGAATAGAATAAATATCATTTGACATAAGGGAATGAATTCACGAAGAATTGTTACCACTTGAAATTACTTTTCATTACGTAAATTTAGGATGATGATAAAATGAATATAACTTGTAAATCCGTAAAACATCAGAGTAAAACCGTCAATAAAAACCATAAAAATATTTTCACCTGGTTAACAAGATTTCTAAATTATGAAACGATCTTTAAACTAATATATAAAAGTAATGAACTATTTATTTAAATAATTATAAAACCATACCGCGGGAACCTAGATTTTAATCTTATATTATTTTAATTTGAAAAAAAACATAAAATCTTTTCATACGAATTTCAAAATATCGTTTTAACCATTTATACATCGATAGCCGAGTTTTTGATTAGTATTTATAACCAATAGAACCAAAGTCTAGGATTCAATTACTAAGACAAACCACATCAAAATAATTCACTACATTTTAAACTTAAAATTCAAAGTATTCCTAAAACAAATATGCGGTTTAAGTACGGATTTTTTTTTTAAAAAAAGAGAAGAAATATCCGGGGAGGGAACTTCGAGAAAAAAAAGGCAAAACGACTACTATTCAAAACGATAATGTAGTTAAAGACAAAACTTACCACAGTTATAATAATACTTACGAACAAGCATATAAGGTCTTAAAGGGTTGTGAAAACGTTATATTATATATGATAATATCGGTAACGAATTTATCAACCGCCTAATACACGATTAAATATGGATTAAAAAATAATTTTAAGACGAATACACACCCAAAAAACACATAAAAATGAATTTTTTAACGTACGTAACCGAGTAAAGAGGCGTGGAAAATAGTTTTAACGCCTACCTTTACGAATATACCTCTGAGGAAAAGAACCTTAAAGTTAACAATATTTACTTGATAGCCTAGGATAACGAAACCATCCAACCAATTTTTATAGGCCTACAGGATGCCTCCTTCCTAAATGATATAGGTTTAGATTACGAATACAGCTTATTAAACGCTTAAATGACGTTTTGATTTACACTTTTAAATAAATACAGCTATCCATTTTAGGGTATTATACTTATACCATACGGTCGAAATATTTATGTCTGGAAAATAATAATTCGACGAATTTATGGTGAGATTCCCGAAATTTCAATTCGACCGTATAATGGAACATCGAAAAGTCTTATTCGGCAAAGGTAAAACGTTGTCGTTCAATATAATAGTTGCAAATATACGATTTAGACGGGTGAAAGTTTACGTAATAAACGTGAAAACATTATTCCTACTTTATTAACTAATATAAATAATCTCGAAATTGAAATCTGGAATACAACTAACCAACTTATTCGCGTTTCAAATAACGTATCCGTACCGTTCCAGATTAAATCATACTACTTATAATTTTTCCTTCAAACACGTATAATTAGAATAATGTTTTTTATGAGGCCAGTATTACAAACCTTATACCGCCGATGCGAAAACTTAATTATAAAACGCCTTTTACAAATATTTTACGTAGTAAATTACACTGACGTAAGGAAGAAAGCCCTAGAAGCTATCGAAATGGTTTACCGTAAATATTAGTTACATTTAATAACTTTATAACGATTTTCATTGCCCGTTGAAAACGATATAAACTTCAACTACGAGATAATTGTAAATATAATATACTTTGATAGCTAGATAGTAATATATGCCGTCGATGTGGTTACATTGTTTTAGGTTGCGAAATTTACACGAAGCGTTTTCGCTACAAATTGTCGAAATACTTTGGTTGACTACTAGTTGAAAGTTTACCTCAAGCTTCCAGACTGGATTACCTAAGACGTTAATACGGTTTTCGATTTTATTCAATAACGTATTAAAGTTAAAGTCGCTGGCAACGAATATAAATAAATACTAATAAAAGTACTACAAAGTAATAAAAGTGTGAACGGTACTATAAACCGCTTAATAAGGCGTATAGGTTATTATTCCAAAATCTAAACGGTATTATTTCTAAGGAATATATCTTATAAATAACGGTTAACGCTGTTAATTACAATTTTCGCCCGAGTATGCTAGTCTCTACCATTCTTAGTTTTAGTGTTTATACAAATATTAATATAAAAAGAGAATAATATAGAGAAAGAAATAGTAATATTACGTTTTTTACAAGTCAAAAATGATATTCCCAAAACGTTGCCTATAAAAAACAAACTATACAAAACCAACGTTTTAGACATATCATTATAATCTAATAGCCTAATTCAAAATGCTAAGGAGGTATAAACTAACCTATGAGAGATGAACGGATTGAAAGTCTATAATATACTTGTTAATTTATTAAATAATATCAATTATTTTCGGTAAATAATAATAAAGGAATTGAAAAAAGAAATACTAGAGAAAAGCGACCTGAACCCGTAATACGACTAGTAATATTGGCGGAACTACTTCTATAATAACGAATATAAACCTCTCCTAAATTTAGTATACCCCCTGAATTGTGTTTTGAATCGTTACTACTATATAACAGCGACCCGCCCGTATTAATATTATATACACTACGCCGTCGATGCCTTACACTTAACTCGAAAAATAAAAAACGCTTTGATACCTTTGCCGTAAGCCTTTTTATTATTTAAAAGGAAATGGAAAACCATAAACTGAATTTAAAGCTTTCCTAAGAAGAAATTATTACCACTTTAAACGCCTTGTTAGAATTATTTACTGAAATGAAAATGTTTATCCTAATTGACTAAGTCGTTTTTCGCTTTGAATGGTTAGATCTAATTGTTTACGGCGATTATAAAAAACTTCCTACTCGCTTCGTAAACAAAGTTAAATATAAAACCAGAGAAGTATATAAAGAATCCACCTAATTATAAACCTTTATAACGATAACGGTAAAAGGGATACTATAACCTAATTACCTACCTTATAACTAGTGAAAAACCGTTTAATTTTTACAATTAAAACCTCCCTTGGTACCTTGTACAACCTGTATGTAAAACTTCGTAATACTATGAAAAACTATACATAATTTGGGAAGCGGCTTCAACGACGTATTTACACCAATATAACTACAAATCTCAAGAAATACCACCCATTGAAAACAATTTTACGTATTATAAAACCGTTTTACGGCCAATCTGAAGGTAATAAATACTAGTATAACAAATATGAAAAATAATACAACAAGCGGCTAAAATAGATAATTCAACCTTCGATTTATACCTTTTAATTTAAACGGCCTGTCTTAAAGTATTCATATTGAAGGATATATAAACGTTTAATACTATCGTATTATATAACGCGTTGTTTTCTGTATTCGAAAAAAGTAAAGTTTTAAAGACCGGCTTGAAAGGAAAACCTTAAGTATACTTAATGAAGGATTATATAATCAACTTTAATAACGTAATTATTACTTTTGAGAATGACGTTTTGAACCTTATATACAAGGGGTAATTAAATAAAGTTACTCTTATCGCTTTGGCTACTACAAAACAAGCCGACGAATACAAATGCTAACGTATACATAAGGTTGAGGTTGCTTTAGTAATTTAATTAAAAGCGGCGTTCGACTTTTTAGTCGTTGCGTAATACATATTAACCCTTTAAACGGTATATACACGGCGTTGAACAATTTTTTTACGTAACAAATATATAATTTAAACCGCGTTTTATATTTCGAATCGTTGAAAATATATATAACGAAATTGATAATTTTTACTAACGGTTACTTCGCTAATAAATCTCATTAAAAATTTTAAAGAAGTTTCTTTTTTAATTGTCGGGAACGGAATACCGGCCCGAAACGGGTTTACGTTTCGTAGGAATATTATTTATAACAGTTAGACTAAATATGAACAGGTTTCATAAAACGTTTGGACCTTGAAAATCTTTACAAAAAGACTAAAGGCTTCGATTCAGGTATTATTATAACTATAGCGGCCTGAAAAATTATTTTAAACCTTAATTTAAACCCTATTCTTTTCATAATTTCTATTAACCTTTATTCGTTATACGAATGTCTGGTTGAACCTGGCATTACGAACCAGAAACGCCTTAATATTAATATTATAAATTTAGGAGAACTGTGTAAATTCCGCGAAATGAAGTAAACAAGATGGATTGATGGAAAATTAAACCTAATGAATGTAATAATCAAAATCATCTAAAACCGGGTATTAAAGGCGTTAATATCGATAAATACCTTTTTTGTTAGTATTGTTAAAAAGTTTTTACAACTCTATTAAAGCTAATATTCTGCGATTCTACTTTTTATTTCATTGTTTACAATTATATCGTTTTTAAAATTTTCGAACGGTCTGATAACCATTATTCGCGCCGCTCTCTACATTTTTCTTCTATTTAGATTTATCATTTCGTACCGTTTCTAACATACTATTACTTCTAGTTTTATTAACTCTAAACCTACCAGCTTGTTACACATTACCTTTCTGTCCATTTTGTTATTCATATTACGATTTTTTCAAAAGAAATAACATTATTATATAACGTACTACAATATAGTTGAGAGCGTTGGCTCAGTTAAAAGAGGAATAAATTTACTATTAAAGGGAAATATAAAAAGCGACGCCATCGCGTCCCCACTATATTCTCCGCCACTCTTCCCCTTTATGTTAACGTAACCGTTATTACCGGAATCGATGTTGCTATCGACGTGACCAAAAAGGTGGCCCCGCGCTTTGAGTTGTATGCTTTTAAGTAAAAGCTCTAAGGGGGAGGGGGGGGGTTACCCCAGTTATAGCGATGCGAGATAACGTCGTCAAGTTAGTTTACGTAATATATATGTAGGTCCCGTTTTGAGACAGCGATAATGGCTACCGATTCCTTAGTCCACCAATTAACGTTTACTACTAATTAATATCGGCTTGTTTTAATTATTGATAATAATAATTACTTTTATAAACTACTTGAATGACATATTTAAATAGTAAAGAATAAGGTTTTCGGTTAAAATTACAATCCTTAAAGCGAATTTAATATGAAGCTGGCGGGAAAGTAACTCGGCTTCAGCCTACGGCCTTAAAATCAACGAAACGGAGGTATATTCGTTATTAATTCGTTCGTAACGATAATAAAGGGCTAACCAATCCTCGCTTTCATGATAATCGCTAATAAACTTGCCCGCAGCCACGGACGCTCTATATAACACATAAGGCGTATCGATTAACGACCTGAGGTTATGGACCTACGTACGCTACTTAATGCTTTACACATAAAAAAGGCCTTAAGAAGTACGTTAGTGATATGAATTCAATGTAATAGAAGAGGTCCGCCTCAACCGCTATATTTAGGAGGATATTAATATACCTAAATATAAAGAGATATTAAGTAACATGAAACGCATCAAAACTTCGCTAAGTTATGTTTATGAAAAGAGGTGGGGGGGGGGGGTCCCCACAGATAAAAAGGGTTTTATCAGCGAAAGAAGGGTAAGGTTTATAACTTTCAAAAGCCCCCCACTTCTTCCCATAAAAATTAGGAGGAAAAGGGGAGGTGGAGAAAAGGAAAAAAGAGGTAGTAACTATGGCGGCGGCGGCGGTGGGGAAGGCGAAAAAAATGGCTGGGATAAAGGCGATATTCTCCGAAAAGACAGAACTAGTACTAGTAATAGTAATGGTGTCGGCGCGGTTAGCAGTGGCGGCGGTCTCGGCGCGCTTACGGTTTCGCATTAAACAGATCCTAAAAGACTAGTTTTTACGCGACATTTATTTTAGGGCGAGGTTAATGCGTAAAAATTGGTTAAATAATCTATCTATTGAAAAGGTTTGATATAAATAATTGAAATAGTATAAAAAATCTGTATAACCCGATTAACAAGTAAGAACTTATATTAGCTATGAATATGATCTTTTCAAAAAAAAAGAGGTTTTATCCAGGCCGATAATAATATATTGGTTTATATTAACCGTAAACTACGTAACAACGTAATAACTCTTATATAATTATACACTCCTAACATTTATATAATTACACCTCTATAAGGAAAAATAACCAACTCCATTAATCATTATATTGTTACGGATTAACTAAATTAACCAAACCTTTAATACAATTATTATCGCGGCTAAAAACTACTAATTCCAACCTTTACAATTTAAACTTTAATTAAACTATTATTACTAAATTCATAAAACGAACGATAATATAACCAGAATATTATTACTAAACGATGAATACAAATGAAACTATAATCAGACTATTACTAAAAAATAACGAATGCGAGCTGTAATGGGGAAAATGAAAAATTGTTTATAGAAATATATGTATTCCCATAATTCATAAGTAGTCGCGGTACAGAATGCATCCTTATAGTAGTCAACGGTAACGTACCACTCTGCAAGGTGTATTTCTTCAAAGTGTATAATAGCGTATCACTGCTTGGAAGTGGTATTTGCAAAGTGCACGATGCGTGTTAGTGCCTAGAAGTGGTATTTGCAAAGTGCACAGTAAAGTACCACTGCCTGGGTAATAGGTTTATAACCTCTTACCTAAGGCGTTCACTCTCTGAATGCTTATTCCCTTATTATATATCTTCACTACTACAATAAAAATCTTTACGATTACTCTCCTACTCTTTTACGTTCACGTGAATAAGCAGAGACCTTATCGATAATAACGTTATATTCACAGAAAAAAACATCTATTGTAAATTCTTCTAGCCCTTTATTTGTAACAATTGATGAGAATTTCCTTTTCAAATGATTATAAATAATATGGAAGGATGGTTCGCTGCATTTAAACTTAATGGGTACAAAAAATTAATTTCAACAAATATCAATAAGTCGTATTACGACTTCATTTAGAATATGTAAAAAAGATAAATAGGAATTTGAAACGAAATAAAACAGAAAATGAAGCCAATTAAAATATATACGGTTCATAACAAGATTTTTGGTTAGTATCTCTGCAAAAATGTGATTATAAACAAAGTTTGAAAGTGGTTTAGGAATAAAGAAAATAGTATGATTGATAATAGCCGCTGATTCATAGTTAACACGCAATATGAAAATACGAATATTGAAGATTTGAATAACATATCAATACAAAGATTTGTTTTCAGTCTTGAAACCCGTATATATTTTAAAGATATGTATTAAGCGCATTAAATAGATTTGTTGGAATAGTACTGCATGCAGTGCAGTAGATCAACTTTAGTGACAGTAACATTGACTATACTGCAAGTTGAGTACATTGTTTGTGGACTTACCGCATTTGGTGTAAGTTGAGTGCAGTGCGCTACATTTTACACTAGGGCACGGGCCAAGAAAATAACCATACAAATTATAGTGAAGACCGGCTAGAGGTCCGCTAAACCTAGAACAATACATCTACCACTTGACCAATGCAATACTACTATTACTTTGACCAATCGAATCGACAACGTTGCAACGATTTAAAGACCTGCGAACAAGATTAGTATTTTCGATATTGCTACTTTTTTTACGCGGAGAAAGACACTGGCAAGAAATTACTGTATTGATGGAATGCGAAGAATGACTAATACCGATAAACCTCGAGAATAAGAAATGATATTATCTAGGATGACCGGGAGAAAGCTGAAAGAATAAACAACCAAAAATATTTTAGCTTACCACTCTATTTCCTAATTTAATAAAAAACAAATGCTATAGGTGTAGAGAGAGTTAGAAGACGTAATTATGTGGCGAACGACTATATTATTAACGTAAAAAGAGTGGTCTTCAGGTTCCTATGGTTTTTTTTACCGTATAATCATTCTTGTAAATTGGTAGATATATATATACCAATTTATTACTATATATATTATTGATTGTCATCCATGAAAATGACGTATAATGCGATATTTTTAATTCCGTTAGTGCTTGAAACATCATTAAACAATAGGCGGTGCAAGTTATAAAGTCACCCACTATTCAAACCCATAAAATTAACGAATACAAATTATAAACTCGATTTTTTTTATTTTTTTTTGGAAAACGTTCAATTAAAATATTTTCAACTATCTTAATATTGAAATATTTTTTAATATGAAACACTTAATAAATGTCTCGCTTTGTAACTAACTCATGCGTTTTTTATTTTTGACCGGTTCAATCAAATAATATTATTCATAATTTTGGATCAAAATTCTAATTCTTTTACGAGGATTATAAAATAGTAAATGAATATTTTAAATACTGTTGATAAGGTCGATGCCTATTCACGTGAACATAAGGAGTAGAATAGTAATCATAAAGATTGGTAGTATATATTGAAGTAGATAGTAAGATCAAAGGATGATGAGGTATCCGGAGAGTGCACGCCTCAGGTGGGAGCTTATATTTTCTTATTCGGGTAGTGGCACTCTACTATGCATTATGTAGGAATGCGCCTTACAAAGTAGTACGTTACCATACAATTTGTAAAGGTGTAACTTGCAATGTGGCCGCTTATTAACTATAGAGATATATAATAATATTTACATAAGTAATTTTTGTTTTCTTCAACGCGGCCCGTATCCGAGATTTATGAGTGATAGTTTAGTTTTTGGTTAAGTCTAGATATATAGTTTCGTGGTAATAGTTTCTCTTGTGATGTAATTCGTCCAAAGTTCCACTTCGTAGTTTTTGTAGCGATAATAGTTACGTTGTAAAATTTAAAAAGTTCGGATTCATAGTTTTTACCGCGATAATGGTTGCGGTATAAAAATATAAAGGTTTGAATTAGTTGTTCTAACTTCAGTAGTGGTAATAGTAAAACCCCAATTAATCTAGGCGATTGATAGCTGTATAATTATTGATAGCGGTATAGTTGTTAACCCTTCTAAGGATGTAATTGTAAAGGATAGAGTTCTAATTGGTATTAAGTATTTTGAGCTGAGTATAAAAAGATATATCGCTATCGGTTTAGGTTAAACTTTGTTTTTCTTTCAACGACATAACGCCCTTTACACCGTAAAACTCTAATGAATTAATTATCGTATATACACTCAAAATTCTATTACAATTATTTATTTATCTCCATAGCATAGGTTGATTCCTTGAGAACGTTATATTCTAACCGTTCCCAAAAATAGATAACTTGTAAGAACCATTCCCTTAGGCGTTATTGAGTGCGCCATCGTAAGCGCGAGGATGCCGCCACCGCCGCCGCCTGCCGCACCGCCGCTAGCTTTAGCCTTGCCAGCTTTGGGTTGATGTCCTCTATCTCTACCTCTATCTTCGGTTTCTCCCCTGCCGTTACCGCTAACAACGCCTCTGCCCCCCATTTTTTCTCCTTACCCCTTTTCTACCCACACACTATAAAGAGTAATCAGATGCTTTTAAGGTTATTAACTTTATCTTTTTGTTATGATTAAGAACCCACTTACCTGTGGTAACCACCCTACATTACTATAAAGGTAGTTTGTACGAGTTATAACGGGGTTAGTATTATTCATTTCCCCCTTGACTTGTACTATATTAATGTCCTGAAAACGAGGCGGAAGTGGTTGATCCAATCCGCCGCCTCGAGTTACGGCTCGCTAAGGTGCACCGTGAGACCTTTTAAGCGCGTAAAGCGCTAAAGCGGCGCACCTGGATTCGCGTTTCAGGGTTGTTAATAAATACACTTCACGTGCTGTATGTTGCATCCGCGACCGCGGGTAAATTTATTAGCGATTGATGTTAAAGTAGGGGTCGGTCGGCCCGTTTTTCCCGGTACGAACGGATTCATAATAAATACACCCCCGTTCCAGTGATTTTAAAGCCGTAAAATAACCGAAACACTATTAAGTACCCACCGTCTTTGCAGCAGGTTCATTTTGAATTCGTAATTTTAAACACGGATAATAATCATTCGTTTTTATAATACATTATTCACGGCGCTCTTCAAAAATAATTATTTTCGTGGGAGCTGAAATGAACCGATATTAATTAATAATAAGCGTTAACCGGGGACTTAGGGAAAAGGAAACCGCTATTTTCACCTAGAATAGAGGCTTGCGTATATATTCCTTAGGCGAGTTTGACGATGTTATCGCGCATTGTCATAAAAAAGGTGAAACCCCCCCCGCGCTCCTACCTCAGAGTATATTGCCCAAGGCGCGGGGACGTTTCTCCGGCAACGTCGGTGGCAGCGTTGATGACGGCAATGTCGGTGAAGTTAACAGTAACGGAGGTGGAGATGAAAGATAGCAAGGACGATGACGATGAAAAGGGGCGCTACCCTCATCCTCCCCCTTCAGCAACAACTAATTATCTGCTATTATGTTTATGCCGGTTTACACGGGCTTAATGTAGTTCGTTATATAGTCATAATTTTTTTTACAAAACCGTAACTTAAGTGATATATCCTAAAGATTAAAAGTGAATATAATTTTAGTAAATTTTAAGTGTTAAAAATTGAAGATCGATAACATATTAAAAGCGGTGTAGACTATAAACCTAAATAGTGATGAAATTTCAAAAGAAACGCGAATAATGGATTTCAATAAAGATATAATTTCAAAAGCGGTGTAAATAGTTAATTTCGATAATGATAGAATGTCAAAAGAGGTGTAAATTGTATAGCTCTGGTAAATTCATAAGATATTTTTAGTAAAGCTAATGAATAGTGTGCTTAATTACAAGATCGTTTTCAATAAATTCTTCGGGGAGACGTTGGTTATTATATCCATTGTATTTGAATTTCTATTAAGTTACCCTTTTTATTTTTATTTTTGCGGCACTTGTACGATTCACATAAAGATATGATATAGATCATAAGGTGCTCTTCGTTTATAGTGCCGAATTTGACAAGGTATTCGTAAAGGGAAGAAGAGTTAGTTGAGATTACAATAGGGAAAGATCTTAAGAGAAGGGTTGAAATAATTATCCGGACCGTTTTTGCTATAGTGACCACAGAGTCGAATTTTTCAATTCTGCTGTAAATTTACAAGGCTAAAAAGTTTGGATTAACCCGTTGTTACTTAATTAAGCTTTGATAAATGATATTTTCACGTGAGTTTCATTCGTTTCGAGTAAGTATTTCGTTACTAAAAAGAAGAATGAATCCTATTTACAAGTTATATTTGGTGTTATTCGTGAAGAATCTATTCATAAAAATAATAAGGTTTATTATACATATATCAAACGGTATTAATCGTAAACCTCGTTTTGAATTCTTCTTTTACTACGCGAGGCGTTTATTAAACGATTTATATACGTTATTTAAAAGGTCAGTTCAATATTATAATATGTTCGAAATGTTAAATGCTGATTTATTTTCTATGATTAATACGATCTAAGCGCTATATATGCGTTAAAGATTTTATTTATCGGCTCGTTTTGTACTTATCATATCAACTAAGACACATTTTCTATAATTGACCCTTTTTAACTTAGTTTAGAATGTTGTTTTGGAGAATGATTGTTACGCTATTTAAATCGATCACACGGTCTTTCGACAGGCCCACTTTGTTTTTCGCCTTTAGACCGGTTTTCAAAATCTTTCTCTCTACCGTAACAGAAAACGAAGTATTACTTAAAGTTAATATATAATTTAATTACATATTAATAAGTGTGAACCCTTTCAAATGTAGTGGTAAAACCCGAAGACATGAGTTGAAAGTCGAATTGGCTATTAATAGCTGCTCCTTATAAACTCTTTCATAAGTATTATACCAGTGTACCCCAGACGAAACAAGCTAGTAAAACGATTTTAAAATATACAAAATAGTTTTGGGTAGGTATTTCTTTTGAAGATCTACAGGAATATGAGCGCAAATATAATGTTGAAGCCGTTCCTCTAATTACGTGTAAGTCTCTATAATATCATGAAGTTCGATATAAAATTTGTAAGATGTACTTAAAGAGGCGGTATGTGTTAAAATTAAACTAGCGTTTATTTTTTATAAAGTGGGCTATAAGTTTATAATATTTATTTTGCTGATATTATATTACCCTTATTGATAAGGCAACTTTTTTATAGAATTTACCGGTTTAATCTTTTACCTCATAAACTAAACGTATGGAAATTCTTTTGTAGGCGTCGTAAACCGTTGAATTAAACCTTTTAAATTAAAAAAAGCTTCATTTGATTAAATCCATTATCAACTTTTAGGTGAATTATTTAAAAGGGGTACTTAAAGCGGTAATAATACCCTTTCAACGAAGCCTTATATTCAATTTACGATTCGGTTTTAAGTTTTTATTAATTAAATAATAAGTTCGTAGCAAATTTTTTAAAATGTTCCTTATTTTTCAAGCCAAATGGACATTCTCAGCAGCATGTTATTAGTTCTGTTGATATAGATAAACCGGTTTTGTAGGGAGATAGAGGTTATAAAGGGGTATCCGGGGAGTATATACGAGTTCAGGGCGGTCTAAATTTGTCGTTATAACTTTAGTTTGGTTAGCATTATACCTTGAATAACATTTCCGGATCGTTATTATTTACCACTTCTTCTTTATATTTTCGTATTATCGTTCAGCGAAAAAAACCTGTATCATTTACTAAGTTTACCAATACATTGTAGCCTCGTAACCCGTGAATCTTCTCAACATTACTTTATCCGTATTTCATTTTCTCAACTAAAACTTTAAACTATAATGACAAGTCCCAAATGTTAGTCTTACGCAGGCCGTTCCTTATAGATAATTCTTTCGAAACTTTATTTATAGCCTGTAGGGAACGTAATGTTGCCATAGATTTCGCTACGTCATCTTCTCTTTGTATCGTAACTATCGACGGTGTTAAATTTGTATTGACTTTGGGGTAAGCATCGAAAATAAGGGGTGTTAAGATTAGTTCACTCAGGTTGGAAATATTATTTACGGCGCTAACCGTTATTTACAAACTGAATTCATTAAAACTAGTACTATTTGAATTTTTAGGAAATACGATATATTAAATTTCAAGCGATTTTTAATAACGTTTACCTTTTCCGATACCATATGTTACTTTTACTCATATTTACCTACACTTACCTCCAGAAATTTGAACTTTGATACGTTATTTTATCGCGTCGAAAACCGTGCTAGTATCGTAAATAATTCAATATATAGATACAAAGTTCATTGTTAACCATTATTTTATTGAAGGATTCTAGTAATTCATAACGAAAACATTCCGCGTCGATTTCGCGGTCTAAAATAATGTTATTACGTTGATAGTATATAGTAATAATTAGCCGTTAAGGTATATTATACCCATAATTACCTCGTAATTCAAGTTCATATCGTTTTAAAGAAGGACTGTGAACCGCCGTAGAGCCACGAATGTAATTAACCCTCGTAACAATTTTTTTCGATAAGTTTCAGTGCTTCCTTCCCTATATTTATATATCCTGTTGTATAAAGTAATCGCAAAAGGCGTTTTGCGGCCGGATGTCCAAATCGACGGCATAATATCCTTATTTTTAATTGAATTAGTCAAAAGGCTTTCATTATACGTGATTGAGCGAAAAACTATAGGTAGTCGAACTTAAAACGAAGCGGTACAGATACGTTATTCAAGGCATAGATAAGTTGGTTAGTCGTATTCCAAACCTTGATGTCGAGTTTTTTAATATTAGTTAATAATAACAGATATAGAGTTTTAAAGTTCATTACGTAAAACTCAACCAGTTCAGAATCGTTTATTCATAACGACGGTGCCAAGTCATAACAACTTATTTTAATCGAATAAAAGTTTCTGACTTTTTCCTTTTTGGTCGCGTTAAAATTTGGGAAATTTTGCTGAGAAAACATCAAATTATTGTTTTCCGATAATGAACATTTCTATTACGATGATATTTAGCATAATGCCTTAAAAACGGTTATTGTACCTATCAAAACATGTAAATTACAACATTATATAAACGTGTAGCTTTACGTTTTCATAATGCAAGCCTACAATATATAGAAACAAGGTATCTTACAAGCCTATAAATACTCCCTGGTCGGTCTCCGAATCCTAGGCTACCAAATAAGTCTTATATTCCACGAAGTTTTTTTTTTTTAATAATGGTGTACTTGTACGGATACACATCAAGTTCCTCTTTTACACCTTTGCAATGTGCTGCGTATATTGTAAAATTAACCTTTATCTGGGTTTCACTTGGGTAATAGGTATAAAATTAGCATTTGGTTCGGAACATTTGTGTATTAGATGGTTAATCGACTAATAGCCGACCTTATTACATTCAAAACATAGTTTTAGGAAACCTTGAAAATTAGGTATACTTTTTCGTTGATATTATAAAATATATGGTGGGTTTCATACCTATTTATAAGGTCGTTCTTATTAATAATTGCTTCACCCTTAGTTTTCAAGGCTTTTTCTTTAATGTTTATCTTTTCAGTAACCGTATTTAGAGAGTTTATTTTATCTTAGGTACACTTTGAACCTTTGGTTTAGGACGTAGTCAATTATTTCGACGAGGTCAACTTTGGTAATCTAATCCTTGTTTTTAGACCTTTCAGCTACAAATGTTAATCCGAGGGTCGCTTTTTGACGTATTATGGTTTCAAACGATGATTTAAGGCTTTTACAAAAATATTTCAAGTCTTTTTTTGGTTTAAATAACATAAGGTCAATGTATAAATTTATGCGGTATAATTTTATTAATACTTGGATAAACAGGTTTTCCTCCCTTGTATCCTAATTTAATGGCTGCTTGGTATTTCAGTAACTCCGCTAGTAAGGCAGTAAACACTTTTTTTGAGGTTTAGTTAGCATTTCTATACGAATTCCTTACGGACTCCCAAATGATACCGGGTCAATCCTTATGATAAAACTCGTAAATTATTTCCATGCCGAAGTTATTCTTCAAACGATTATAACATACCGAAAATTTGTTTACCTACATGAAATGATCAATATATTAATTTTCAGTTCATATAATTAGCATACCGGGTAAGATTACATAAAATTATGATAATTCAATATCTCGCCTTTTATAAGTATTTGATATTACACGGATTTTTAATCGAGGACGTCATATAGTTCATCTTTATAATCCTCGTTCTCATCATATATTTTAACGAAGTTGGTAAGTTTTCTTACATTACGTTTGTCCATATGAAATCAGTATGGTGGAACGTCGTGATATGGGTAGTAGTTGTTGAATATTAGTGTAAAAGGTTCGTATTATCGTTTTACGCCGCTTATTTCATCTCCGAAAATGTCCTTTCCGTCGTTTAGGCCGCTTTTATTACGGATGAAAGGGGTGTTAATTTTATTAGAAAAGTGGTCTAGTCTTTGTCTCTCCTTCAATATACGTATAATGGTGGGTTTGTATTATACTTGCATAACAAATAACATTCGTAATTGTTCTTCCTCTTTCTCGAACTCCCTATCCCTCTCTTAAGGCGCGGGAAAATCGTTAAAGCGTCTCACACTCTATATTATTACAATGTTTCCACGTTACCATTTCATCCGTATACCTTTTTTAACCTGTGTCTTATATTTCTTCAAATAATACCCTTTTACAAAATCCATTTAATGCACGTCTTCATTCTCTTAATTTTTTGAGTTGGTAAACCAGGATGTATCAAACAACGCTTTCGTAAAATGGCTGTTTCTATTTTCTAAAGTATTAATACCTCTGTTTTATTACTCTTCCCGTGAAACTTTGAAAATAAAGGTGTACACCGTATGCCTTATTCCCATCATCCATTCTGAAATTGATTTATGTGAATGATGTAATATATCATTTCGTAAGGCCTCTGCATCCCTATAGAGAATTATTACAATTATAATATATATATTTACGATAAAAAAGTCCAAATCTTCAACCGGTACGTGAATATCATCATCCTATAATTTCAAATCAATCTCTTACAAACCGAATTTCCTAATCTCTATACGCTGGATCAAAAGGTCGAAGTATTTGTTAATTTTATTCTGATTTATTAGTGCTAAAGCAATAGTTATAAAAGTACAGAGTGTATTAAAACGGTTAAAAAGTTGGTTTATAGGTATACTGGATTTTTTGAAGAGGTTCAAACGTTAGTTTTACGTTGTAAATGAAATTCGTGTACTTTCAAAATACAGTGTTTGAAAAGGTACATTACAAAATAACAAATGAAATTACATAAAATATAGCTAATGAAATAAAAGCGTACAATATGCAAATGAACAAGAAACTAAATATAATAAAGCGTTTGAACTAGGACATTTAACAGTTACTAATACAAATAAAACTTATATAAGATGTAAATGAAATGTAGCTATAAGCTAGTCAGGCGCCCAAATTAGCTCTTTAGTGCTTTACAAGCACTGTACTAGCCAACTAATTAGAAAACATCTTCGATTTTACATCAACTTTCTTGGCA
This sequence comes from Anisogramma anomala, assembly GCA_038502455.1. Classification (NCBI taxonomy): domain Eukaryota; kingdom Fungi; phylum Ascomycota; class Sordariomycetes; order Diaporthales; family Gnomoniaceae; genus Anisogramma; species Anisogramma anomala. The sequence continues at coordinate 3,470,922 of JASMMZ010000006.1, forward strand.
TGAGTGCACGGATCACCTTGTTAAAGAAGGTAGGAGGCCTACACTATAAACCCTAATAGTGCCCACTTCCAAGAAAAAAAATTCAGGTTCAGTTACTCTTAATACCATCACTTTACATGCATCTTATTCTACCACAATATCTCTAATCGGATTTATCACCACTTGAATATTTTCAGGCGATCCATTTTTAGCTATAGAGATTGTCGTCAACCCATCGTACCGCCCGCGCAGCGGTGTATTCAGAGAATAGCCCTCACAACCAACTATTCCATTCCTCGTTACTTTTGACAACGTGGCCCTTTAGACTTAAACTTGTATACTTAAAATTTTGATTCCTTACGATTTAAGGTCTTAAGACCTTAATTATAAGCGTTCGCACTTAATGGCTCCATTTATTCATTTATTTATTTATGCGTTTTTGACCAGTCACTACTTACACCAGCGCCCCGCCCACTCATCTTGGTTTTCGTCTTCGACTATACTTTAAATATCTTTCTTAGGATATTTACAAAGAAATTCTTCACGGTATACCACCCTATTAGTGGTGTACCCTCTTTTACGATTCTCTACATTTTTTAAGTTTATGGGCTGCAACAAAAAGGTGGTTTAGGTTGTGATTTTTCCACCGAGTTGTAAAGTACACCTAAATTACGGTTACGGGCCTTTAAATAAGATATATGTATTTTATAAGTTTTTTAATTTCTTAGGATTGTTAGATCCTCGATACGAGTAGGCGTCGAGCAGGGATTAGAATCTCCGTACAATACGACCCGACTAAAGCTGCATTTTTCACGTCCGTATAATGTTACGGGTCTCTAAACTGTGGGGTACCTTAAGGTCTTAATGAAAAGTCTGGCTTAAGGTTCGAATTTTGATAAAAGTTTACTTTTACGGTTTTGTTTTATAAGCAAAGGTTATAAATACTAGATAACGGACTTTATTCTATTTTAAGTATATTAGGTCGAGTCCTTTCTTACACACCAAGTGGTACCTGCCCTTTTTTACGTCGCACATAAACTAACTCATGCAAATATGGTTCGTATTTGTACTCTGCACTAAGTTTATGGCATTCAATAAGGACTAATACGGTTGATTATAAAACCCCATCAGCATTCAATACACACATACAACAAATTGCCCGAAAATTAGCCACAGGTGTATAGGATTGTGTTTTCAACTTTATATATTTGTTTTTTTAGACAAGTATTTCATTCAAGATAGATTATTCTATGGATTGAAACAGAAATAATAGGGTGGTTGTTATTGGGTAGGAACATTCAAGTTGTACGCCTACCTACCGGCATATGTACTTTTTACATTGGTCTAGAGCACACTATACTATCTATATAGTGGGCATTTCCCGGTGATATAAAATCGCAAAAGAAATAATAGAAAATTTAAACTTTGTGAGTAACAAATTTAAATAAGAGATGTGGTGCGAGCGAAAAAAGGCGAACGGGATAGTGGAAATGGGGGGAAATAATGTGAAAAGGTATGTGTATGTGTGTGAAAATTGAGGTGGTGTGTAAGGCATGGTAGGTGTGCGAATTTGGCTTGCGGTAGACGTTTAGTTAGCGGTTTGATTGTTTCTCTTAATGCATGAAGTGGTTATAGGCGCATCCAAAAGTTGTGTCCTGACCGCCCTCGAAGTCTGTGAACGATTTAAATATTACGTCTTGGCCACTTCTGAGGTGTGTACTCCGTTTAGATACTATATTTAAATCGAGTGGGCCCCAATGAAGGGTTCTGAAACTTAATAGCTTACGTGGCTTAATGTGTAATAAAACGATTTCCAGAAAATGCCCGGATATATTGAAGCAACAACCAAATCAATGGTAGTGTAACGGGCCTTTCAGTAGTTACAAGGCAATAATCGAATAAATAATTTCGTACTAAAGTAAACCTTTTTAAAGTTACCTAGATTTTACAGTTTTTATATACTCCCGTATCATTCTTGTAAAGCGTAATATTGGATTACGAACAATTAGTACCGCTATATCATCCCATTATTAATATTTAACTTAGGTCTGTCTCTTTCTTCCTAGGCTATCTGCAGTGGACCGAGTCGGATACTAACTGATATCAGTAAGGTCTTTTCCTATTTACGTAAACGTGGAAAGTGAAAAAGTAATTATAAATATTGGTAATATATATTAAAGTAGATAGTAAGATCAAAAGGAGAAGAGGTATCCGGAGAGTGCACGCCTTGGGTGAAAGCTGTTTATTCAATTGCCTGGGCTGGCACATCCGGCTATTGTGTAGTTTGCTGTATAATAATACAATTGTTTTTCAAAAACAAGATCATAATATGAGTGATAAATAAGGGACGAAAATGTGTTTACTAAAGTTGTAAATGGTATATCAGAAGTGATAATATATCAGAAGCGGTTCGAATGGTATATTTCAGCAGAGAAAAAGAACCAAAATGTTAAAGTCGTATAAATGAATGATTTTAAATGGGACAAAATAAAAAAAGAAATATAAGTCGCTCAACTGGGGTAAAGTCGTAAAAATTTCTTAACAATGTCAACGAAAATGATACTCGATGAAACGAACGATTACTGCTCCATTTACGGTGCCTTGAGTTATTATATTTGTTAGGTTCGACGTTCGGTCGATTTATTCCATCTACTCAATTTCGCGGCGTTTATACGATTCGTGTAAGGCTATACCATCGATTATTAGTCGTTTTTTGTTCATAATATTGAGTTAGATAAGGTATTCATGAAGGGAGAAAGAATTAGTGTAAATTACTAGAAGAAAGGGTTTAACTAAGGTTGAAAATGAGTATCCGGACCGTTATCGCTATAGTAATTCCAGAGTCGAAGCCTTTAACTATACCGTAAATCTCTGAAGCCAAAACGCTTCTTGTAACCTACTTATACTTCGTCGAGTTTTGATAGATAATATTTTTATAAAGTGAAAATCATTTTCGAACCGGTGTTCTATCATCTAAAATAAATACGAATCATATTTATGAGATATAGTCGGTATTATCAGCGAAAGATACGTTAGTAGAAACTAAAAACTTCGTTATACGTATATTAAGCAGCAAAAATTATAGGATTCGTTTCGAATTACTTATTTGCTGTATACGGCGTTTATTAAACGATTTATATACAACGTTCGAAGAGGTGGTTTGGTATTATGCGGCGACTGAAATGTTAAATTCAGTTTCTAGTTATATAACTAATATAACCAAAGCGCTACGTGTGCGCTGACATCTATATTCTCCAGTTCATTTTACTCTATCTATATTAATAAGGGTAGCTTTATCTCATTACTCGTTTGATGTAAGGCTTAAAACGCCGTTCCGAAAAGTAATTATTACGACTATAAAGTTAATTATACTGTCTTCCGTTAAGTACGTTTTAGGTTTCGCTTTTATGACGCCCTCCAAAATCTTTCTATTCACAAATACAGAGAACGACGCGTTATATAATGTTAGGGTATCATCCGTCCCTATATCGGTCAATATAAAGCCTTCAAAACGTATCATTAAAATTAATAAGCACGAGTTAAAAGTCGAGTTAACCATTTCGAACCCTTTTAATACTATCTTTAATAGGTAATATACTAATATATACCAGAAGTAACTAGTTTGAAAAGCTGGTTTATAATACGTAATTTTTTTTCGGACAATTAATGCTTTCGGTGATCCATAGGTATATGAGCGTAAATACGTCGTTTAAATCACTACTTGGATTATGTATAAACGTATTTAATATCAAGAAACGTAATATAAAGGTTGTAAAGGGTATTACATAATGCAGAAAATCCAAAAAAAAAAAACGATAATTTGCTTATTGTAAAGTAAGCGACTGAATTATAATGTTTTTCATCGTTGTTATTATACCACTTTTCTATAAGTCGACTTTTTTTCCAAAGTTTTCCGATCTAATCTTTTAACTCGTATACTAGGAGAGTGGAAAAAATGTTATAAGCGACGTAAATTGTCGGTTCAAACCTTTTAAAACGAAAAACACCTTATTTAATTAAGGTAAAGATTTCCGTTTATATCAATTGTTTAAATGTAGTACCTAGGCTGGTGATAATTCCTTAACGGCGGATCTTTAAGCTTAACTTACGGTTTTCCTCCTCTTTTTAAGTAATGAATGAATCCGCGACAAAGGTTTTAAATCTTTTCTTATTATTGAAGCCAAGTATACGTTTTCGGCAACACGGTGTTAGCTCTATTAGTATAGGCGAACCGGTTTCGTACGGCGTTAAAGGTTCAGACGTGGTTTCTGGGAGGTATATAGAACTCGAGAGCGACTTAGATTTGTTATTTTAAAACTGTTTTTTTTGGTATTACTAGTCGAAATGCGGTTCCGGGCCGCTTTTGTTCACTTTTTACCTTTTATATTCCCGTAATATTATCCAGCTAAATAAGCTCAAATCATTTAACAACTTTATAAGTATATTATAGCCTTTAAACCCTTTAATCCTTTAAAAGATAGTTTATCCACCTTCAGGTCTCCAAACTTGGACTTCAAACTATAATAGTAAATCCAAAACGTTGGTCTTATGCGGGAGATTTCTCGTAGCTAATGTTTTCGAAACATCATTTTTATCCCATAGGATAAGTAATGTTACCAGAGTATTTACTACGATATTTACTTTTTAAATCGTAACTAAAGACGTTTTTAAATCTGTAGAAACTTTAAGGTAAGTAAAGAAAACAGAAAGCGTTAAAACAAGCGTACACGGGCCGGATATATTATTTAAAACTTTAAACGCCTTTTTGGAGATGAAATACTCTAAATTGATACTCCTTAATTTTTCAATAGTAATATATACCCTTTTTTAAAAGGTTTATGGTATCTTTTACACTTTTCAATACCCTATGTTACTTTTACCGGTATCTTTTTACACTTATTACCGGCGATTATGGCCTTAGTATGATATTCGATCGAGTAGAAGGCTTTATCTGCATTATAGTTGATTAAGTGCGAAGGCTTTAAATAAAAGTTTAACCATATATTTACTCAAGCTGTTGGTAGGGCTTTAGACTTTGTAACGTTATCTATTCGTTTGGTTGAAGTAATAGTATTATTGCATGGTCAAGTGGTAGATATATTAATCAAGGTTTGGTAGACCGCTAGCCGGTCTACATAGTAATTTGTATGACCAATTGCTTGGCCCGTGCCCTAGCGTAAAGTGGGAATATACTGTACTTACTTTCAAGCCAATATAGTATGCCCGCAAAAACAATACACTAAACTTGCAGTTAGTATAATCAACTTTATTGTAAGTAAAGTTGACCTTTTTCGCTATAAATACTACTATTCTAATACTGGCGGCTTTTTAGTTTGTGTGCGCATGCCAGTGTGGTTAACCAATATTTTCCGGTAAATGCTGAACCGCAACCTCGTTAACTGGTCAAACCCCTGTTATTTTCAATTGACCCCCGTATTGAAATACACCTATTTGCATGCAAATTGACCCTGAGTGCCATCAGTTGCTCCACGGCTGCGAGGTCCGACTTTATTGATTTCCACAAAAAGGGCTTCCGCTATAAACCCATATAGTCCTCTAATTTAACCGTGCAAATCAAACCGCCACAAACTATGCAGTCTTCTACTTCAGCCATGTCAATTAAACAAATTAGTATCGTTAATCCCCTAGAAATCTTCCAGTTTTCCAGCATATCTCTAACTTCCGCCACGTGATTTAGGCTTTCCTGGCGGTTTATTAACGTAGCCCTTGATACGTATGATACGCTTATTGCTATCTACAAACCTCTTAGGAGCCTTATTCGGTGATACTTTCGTTATAACATTATCAGGATTGTCTTTGCCGTTTATGCATCGGAAGTCCTTAATTTCCATCTCTTTATAAGTTAAACAAAGTGCTATTACGTCGATTATCAGGCGTTTTTCGCTAATGGTTTAGAGTTTAAAAAGGCATTCGAATAGAATTATCGAGTTGGTACAAATTATCACCTGGAATTAAGGAATCTTAAGCTACCTTATAATAACTTTAAGCGTTTTTTATACTGCCATACTTAACCTAAATTCTGTCACTATACCGTAAACTTTTAAAGCTAATACATTTTGTGTAAAATTTTCATATTTGATAAATGTTTCATAAATTAGGTTTCCTACAGTAATAAATTAGTTTTCCCACCTATCTTCATTGACGAGGGTTATTATAAAGCCCAATTGTAAAGACAAATCGGTGTTATTTATAGAAATCTCATCTGTAAAAATTATTTATCTAGCCCTCAATATGTGTATTAAAACCATATCAATCCTTCGATCTATATTCGATATCTATTAATTGATTCTTTTATTAAGCCAGTTAAAATTACTACCTATTAAATCATATATTTACGTTGCTAAAAAAATGTCGACAAAAGCTATCGATTCATATCAAGTAATAAAATATAACTGCTATAGGTATGTTATTTTGGGTAAAGTTAGGCCTTAGGTACATTAATCTTATCGATTATAGTCAAATTAATGACTTAGCCCTTTTAACTTAACCTAAAGTCAGTATTAATACTAGGTATACGATTTAACTATCCATTAAATTTAAGTTAATTGCCTGTCGTTAACGTTGTTATCGAATGGCAATTCCAAAACTTAAAGTCCTTAATCGCCTATTATTCCAATATTATCAAGTTAGCCGTTTCGATAAAAAGGGTATCGTTAGTTTACCTACCTTTTAGGTAAAAATTTCTTTTTTATGTTACCAGTAAATAAGGGTTGTATATTCAAGATTTTATACCTAGTTGTAATTTAAAGTACGACTAGTAGGATATAACTTCGTAAACGCTTGCTGTGGCCAATTCGTCTAAATGTTTAATACATCATATTACCGTTCCTAGATGGTAAAAAAGCCTTCATCTTCACAATAATTTTAGTAATACAATCCGTTAGAAATCGATTATTCATTACGTATAGGTTTACGTTATATTTCGACTTTTGAACATAAACTTGCCACAAGTTTTAGTTGAGGAATTTATTACTTAAACAATTATTCAACGTAAGTAAATCTTTTCAATCGTTAATAATTACGTCAATATTCAGGTTTTACCTCTTTTGTTGTATCCTACAGCGATTAAACGTATTCTTTCGTAAGGTCACCCCGTAGTTTTACTGTTAACCTCTGAAATAATATCGATTTAAATATCATAACGTTTAGGTCTTAAAGATAAAAATATTCCTTCGATATAAATTGTACAACTTAAGTTTATATGCCGTTGATCTCTACCTTATCGTTTTCCTTGAATGGTTTTTCAAAAGTCTTATTAATATCTTTCGCTCGAAGCTTCAATACTATGTCTCCGTTATCCGTCTCTTTTCTACTTACATAAGCAATATTATAGATGCGACCCGGTATATATTTTTATTCTTTTTCATGTTCCCCTTTTTTCGGGTGAATACGCGCTAGGGACGGTTTATTCACCTATCAATAATGTGTAAAGCAGATTCGTATTAACTAGATCGTTTCACTTCAATAATTTTATTGTTAAGAATCCTAATACCAGTCTCAACTTAGTTAATACGAAAATATACAAAACCGTTAATAGTTTTATCATTCATTTTAAAGATGGTGATATTTAAGGTTTTGTATAAACCCCTTCATTTACCTCGTTTCCGCCACTCGAAAACTTTATTTTGTAACGGTAAAATAAGTATATCGATTATTATAGAACCGTTCCTAATGTTAAGGGTATCGTTTACTTAACGATGTACCTATTCCTTCCGTAAGTCCTTTAAAGCTTTGCTGTAGACTATAATTCATTTTTGGGTATTTATTAATGGCTGAGATTTACTCGTTAAACGTAAGTACCCTTGGAAACCCAATAATGTTAGCACTGAGCTGTCAGGGCATATAGTATTATTTAGGCCAATTACCGCCATTTAAAAACGTGCCAAAATATTCGTAAAGCATTAAGTTTACTATATAAGGATATTGTACGTTCGGCAAAGTAAAACGTGTACCTTTTCGACATTTTAAATACTTTATTAGGTCTTGATTGACACCTATCTACACTGGATACCCAATATTTTAAAATCTTCCTAAAACTCCGCCGCCGTAAAATTAGTGCTAATATCATAGATAAGAATGTTATGGAATCCTAAGTACATGTTAATCCATAACATCCTTAACGTTTCTCACGTTTCCTTTGCCGAAATGGATTTCAAAAACTGAATTCCGTAAGAAGGAATTACGAAGTTAATAATATAAAAAACAAGTTTATTATCAAAGTAAAACATATGAAGAAAAACCCGTAATCAAGGTCACTATCGTCTTTTAGTGTAAACTTAAACCTTCGGGGGATTTGACTATATGTTAAATAGTAATACTAAAGCTTTTCGATAGCTTTTCAGGAAAATCATTTCATATTTTCATGCCTTACCGACTTCAGGACTTTATCAAGCCTGTTAATAGTTGGGTAATTCAATCTTCGGTGTAATTAACATATTTTCGACTTATTCAGGTTTAATACTTCCCTCTTAATTCCTTAAAGATTAAACCATAAATTCTCCCACTTAAAAGCAAGGGAAATTCTTTAGCTGTTTTTAACCAGATTGTAGGCGTTAACATTAACGTTAATATTAATGGTCTTTGTATCTATTAATAACATAAGAAAATTGGTAAAGAACGTAAAAATGTAAAACGTAATCGACCTAATAATAGTTTGAATTACTTTTATTCCTAATGACGATAGTCATTCTCTCATTCTGAAACCAAATTAAGCTTTACCAGTATCTTAACAATTTAATTTAGAAACCGTAATGTTTTATTTCCTCAATTCGACGTATTACAAATAGCTTCCTTTCAAATACTTTATTATCTTTATATCTGACATAATGCTTTAAAACGTACAATGCGTGTAACGATCGTGAATATTAATGGTATATAAGAGGATAAAGACTTAATCCAAGCTAATGTCAGGGTCTTTACAACCTAAACGATATAAAAAAAGAATTGTCGGCAAATTACTAAGCCGTACGGGAAGTAGTATCTTTATACCACTTAATTTGCTTAAGGGTATTATCGCCATTAATTGTTTCGTTGCCTTCGAAGCTTGGGATTTAAGTTTTATAGTTTTATTTAAACGAGGTAAGGTATTAAATGTACTATATTATCTCGTTGTCATTTCTCTCAACGAAGGGGTAATGTGTTAACAAACAATCAAATTTACCAAAGATTTAATATCTATTGCCATTATTAGCACAATAGTACTTACATTTAACAGGTTCATTCAAATTTTAACATTATCAGCGTTAGCGGAACTACTACTTTTAATTTGTAATCGGTGGGTTCAACCCTAGGCTTTAAGGGTGTCTATAGCCGTATTTACGGTCGACATAATTAAATATCATGAAGTCTTCTTTATTCATATTAGGGAAGTTGCCTACTTGAGGGTATATACCAAATGAATTTGGTATACTAGTTGGAATAGTATTGCATGCAGTGCAGTAGGTCAACTTTACTGATAGTAACGTTGACCGTACTGCAAGTGTATTGCTTTGTGCGGACTTACCGCATTGAGTGTAAGTCGAGTGCAGCGTACTGCACTTCACTCTGGGGCATGGGCCAAAAAATTAGCCATACAAATTACGGTGCAAACCGGCTAGCGGTCTGTCAAACCTAAAACAATATATCCACCATCTAGCTACGCAATACTACTGTTACTTTGACCAAGATTCGAATCGATAACATTGTAAAGTCTAAAGAACTACCAATACTGATTAGTGCTTATTAGGTTAAACATATATTGGCCAAGTAAAAGAAAGAAAAAACGACTTTCTGTTTACGTTCTAAGTTAAACGACCGCTGGGATAAAGTAAAGATTCTTGCGAAAGGCCTCTACTTCTACGTCGGTTTTCACGGCAGTAAGTAAAAAAGACTTTTAGGCTACGTTGGTTTTTCACAATAACTTAAAGGTAGCGACGGTATCGCTATCGAAAACACCAAGAAATCTCTACAAATATTTTTTAAAGACGTTGATATTAACTATCAAAAGTCTTAAAGTTCGGCAAGTTGGCAAACGGCTAATTCAATACTACTGCGGGTGCTACTACTACAAAAACGACTAAGTCAAACAGCCAAAACAACAAACAACCTTCAACCCCTTCGACCTTATCCTCTACACCAAATCTTTGACCCTACTTCACTTTTTTTTTCGCTTCCCCTACGCCAATTCAATCGCCAAGTTCGTTACTCCAATTAAAATCACCAAGTCGCGGCGAGAAATCCACCTCATGCAACCTTACGCCAAGTCACCAAGTCGCCTAGTTCATACGCGACTTTACGCCAAAACACCAAGTCCCTACACCTAAATATCACCAAGTCCCTCGCCTTACACGTCCTACACGTCTACTACAAACTAAACCACCAAAATAACTTCAAGTAAAGAATGTATAAAAAAAGTTAAATCCCTCAGAACGATTTTTGTCAACCACTACAATCAATAACTTTGGATTACGGATATTGATGAAACCTTAATTATAGCCCGCCTAACCAAATGCGATAGCTAATAAATTATCGAAACAGATTTTGGTAACGACTACGGCCGTAGCGCACGCGCTTTTCAAAACTTTCGCGAGTTTTTCAACTATTAAACCTTTAAAATGTAAAAGATAATATAGTGTTTAGTTAAATCCAGGCTAAAAAAAAAGTTACACGTCATAGTATTTACATTTTTGAAAAAAAAGAAACCGGTAGGATTGACGAAAAACTTTTTCTAACCATCTTGGAAATAGGATTACCATTAAAACCCCAATCCTTAAGACTCTCAAGGAAAAGGGAAGGGCGTTGGGGGATTACAACGCCTACACATACGTTCTAGGGGACCTCCTTTTTACCCCTAGCTAAGTTAAGCATTTTTACACATTGGTTATAAGGAACCTATTAACCTACTCAACAATTTAATACCTCTACGTAATAATGCGAAGTACGCCCTTAGTGGCGACAGGGCATGCGAAGCAATGGCCGCCAACGTAACCAAAGGTATTAACGGTGGTACTTTACACTAATCCATTAAATAAGATCTTCAGGCCTCCCAAAACCTTTAAGTATCCATCACCCCTTAGTAATCCAATCGCCAAGCCCCTTAAAAACCTTCTTCCTTTAGATTTTCCTACACGCGAAAGCCCACTACAGGTCCTACCACAGGACTTTACTCCTCAGGTTAGGCGACTAGTAATTACACTTAACACCATACCTCGAAAGCCTTAAAACCTGGATTATTAGTAATGAAATTTAAAACTAAGATAACTATCGCGAATTTCCTCAAAAAACTTATCCAAATAGTTAACATTAATTATAAACTTCTTACACACTTCGACAAGATTTGGGACGACACAAAAAAGTATAATAAAAAGTCATATAACCTCTTCGACACCAAGATTATATCCCTCTTAAACATTTATAAATTAATAAGGGTTTCACGTTTTGGTTTTCATTTACTGTTTTACAGAATCCTAACAAAGCATATCAAGGATTACTATCTAACCTGCCTAACCCAAGCAACTACGTTTTGCAAAATCTACGATAGCAAAAAGAGTGATTTCGAATACGACGTCTACCTTACGCAGTACTATACAAATTAGGCCACCAAGAGGTAGGTAATAATAATAGCCAAGAAAAAAAAAAGGAAACACCGATAAATGTACTTAATTAGATAATTAACAAGTTGATGTTATGCTAAAAAAAACAATGAGAAAAGCCTACGCTAACAAAGCCATATTTAGAGAACAGGTACGGTCATCAGTTACGGGCATCAACGAGTTCTAATAAGCCCTACAATGCCCAGATGCTACCTTCGAAAGTGTAATAATGACTGTGTCCGTATATCCTATGACCTTCATACCATCTTCAGTACTAGATAGCTTGGATAGCAAGATATCCAACATATCCTATACGTCCGTGCGTTAACCCTAACCCTGGGTTGCTGACATAAGAGATGTTCCCCGCTTGATGTGTTGGACATCAGGCTCTTAATGGCGCAGCCGACCGCTGGCTTATTTTATGACCTGCAGTTGGTTCTTGAGTCATAACAGAAAACTTTTTTAGCCAGTTGCATTCCTCGCTTACCACCGTGATAACACGTACACCAAACTCACTTAGTATATACTCTCAAGTCGACAACTTCCTTAACGTAAATAAGGATGACCTTATGGTGATTAACTATGTCGACCGCAAATATAGGCGCTTACAACGCTAAAAGTCTAGCCCACTATCCATATACTGAAGACAATAACTACGTTGACGCCAATAATGCCAAACTTTAGGCGAATATTTCAACCGCCAACACTATCGTCGTGATAATAGCAAAAAATGTTGGATTTATGGTAAGTTTAGCTATTAACTAGCTCGATACCCTCCAGACGAACGCAATAACAAAAAGGTAATATATTACGCCCAATACCCCACTACTTTTAAACAGACTACTTAAATCAAATCGTAAACTTTAAAAACAACGAACCAATTAACTCCGCTAATACCCCTAAGTAAATTAAGTGATATAAAGATACTACTTCTAATACAATTTAGTAATTAACCAACCACGCCTTACTATACTGTTTAAGTGGTAAAAACCTATACCTTTACCTAAATCAAGCCTCTAACCTATTATACACCTTTAACTTTCGCGATAACTACGCCAACTACACGTTTTAAGGTATTATATTAGACATAAGTGTAACAATTTACTTAACAAGAGGTTATTCGCAATACGTAATACTATAAAGGTTAAGTTCTATAACTACTAAGATTAATCGTTATGATACTATTAAGGCCAAATTTTGTTTTAGTCCAGGCAAGCAACTATAGTTACTAAGGATAACGGTAATTCAAATTATTGTGGAAATAATAACATCCCACGTTTTTAAGTCTCCTACCCCTTTCCTTTTTTACTTGGAAAACATAAAAACCCTTAAATTTAACGTCGACATTAATGAGAATAAACTAGTTAAAAACGGCTAAAGGTTTCCACTTGCCCTTGAGTAGGAGCACCTATAATTTTATCTTCAAGACCCGGAAACAGTGGTGTTTAATCTAATGAAGCCGGAAATACGTCAACTACACTGGCGTTTCAACTATCCATAAATAAATAAGATATATAAAGTCTTAAAGTTCGCAAAGCATAACGATTTGGAATACTCTACTTTAAAATCTATTAAAAAAACTTTACCATCACTACCAAACATATACTCAAAACCCCCGGAAATTCAAGTTTACGCGAAAAAAAGATAAGGATTTTAACTACGAGATCTTCATCGATATATTCTACTTAAATAAGAAGCCTATGCTTTACGTCGTCGATTTTGCAACTTTTTTTACGGAGCTAAATTTTGAAAGTCTCTAGGGTACACTCCTTACTTCACCGTACGTATAAAATCCTTACGCTAAAGATTAAAATCCTTATGAATCCGGAGGTACGTCTAAAAATAGTAATCAAAGATCTAAAAAATGTTATGGGCCCTGACGGCTTAGTGCTAATGCTACTGATCTTTGGAGCGTATCTAAGCTTAACAAGTGAATCTCTACCCTCAGCAAATACTTAGAAACACGTTATGACATATAACAAAGCTCTAAAAAAAAAAACCACGAAAAAGAATCGGCACGCTGCCAGATCAATAACGCCCTTAATACTAGGAACGGCTACTGAACAATGGACGGATTTACTTTACCGCTGCAAAAAAAAGTCCTTGTATGGCGGAAACCGGATAAATTGGAGGGCCTATACAAGATATGAAATATTACAAACTCCAATGTAATTATAAAGACTGCTAACAGCCCTATACCTTTTTATACCACTTAGGTCAAGCCCTATATCAGGGCTACGAAAGATAAAAACCCTTAGGTTTTTAAAGTCAAACGACTGAGCTAATACGACCCCCCACCAACAGTAATCGATAAGCCGATAGAAGGCCGCCGACGTAAACGACCTTCAAATAAGAAAAATGACTTTGAAAAGAAGAAATATACACCGGGTCGCATTTATGATATTGTTGAAGTAAGTAGGGGAAAAAAGTATAACGAAAACGTAACATTAAATCTACGGGTATAATGGATTATTAAGACCTTCAGAAAACCTTTTAAGGGAAGCAATAAGATCAAGATTAACGGCCTACTAACTCGAGGGGTGGTACAATTCGTGCCGAAAACTGATTTTAACCTTTAAACTCCAAATATTACGATCTTCAAGTCAAGAATTATTTACGAAGTTAAAGGTAAAATTACGGGGCGGCCATACGATAAATCACGTTTAATCGCTTAAGGATAGGGTAATAAAGTTAATTACTAGATCCTTACATAGTCGCAAACGATTCAGAATATCAGTTAGCGTTTAATGTTCGTTTTAACAGCAAGTTTAATAACCAAAACTAAAGCCAAGTTTATGTTTAATAGACGTGATATAACGTAAACTTATACGAAATGAGAAACGGATCTACAGCGGATCGTACTATTAAAACTACTATAAAAACGCTATACTATTTACCATTTAGGCATGGTAATACATTATATTAAGTTACTATACGAATTCGCTAAAGCCGGGGTCTACTGTTTCCTAACCAACCAATCTCACTTTAAATTACGGCTAGCGATAAACTTTTTAACATACAACCCGTACTTAGTAATAATGTGAAAAAAGAACTTCGACGTTGTAGGCATGCGAATTAACCATGCCTTTTTTCGTCTAAACGGCTAGTTTTGTAAAATTGAAATAACAAGCGATTAAAGACTCCAAGTTTGGGAGTTGAAAACTGGTAACGAAGCTGACGGAGGATAGCCAACTTCACTTTAATATATCGTCAATCCGTATACTTAGCGTTAATGATAGCCTCAACTTTCACCAAAAGAGCCAGGACGCTATTTCAACTGTAATTAATAAAATTGACGAATTTAAGCCTTAACAATACTTAAAAAAGATTGCTTAAGGCATCTATATTGCTAAATTATGCTAACCGAAAGCCTTTCACGACCTATATATCGTTACACAAATACAAAAACCAATGGATAAAGACTTTGACCGGTTGAATAAAAGACTCGAATGACAAATACGAAATTTGGACCGCGGGATCAATATGGTTTTAATAGACCTATCAAAAGCTAAGTTAATAATCTTCAAGAATGGGTTTTTTACAAAGAACACCGAATTATCTTTATAAATCAGTTTTTTAATTACCCTTGTTAATGAAAATAAACGGGAGGACTATTTTAGTATTATCAACAGTCTAATTTACTAAACCTCCGACAATTGTAAAAGGATTATACGAAGCGTGTTAACATCGGAGGTCTATGGTATAATAACAGGCTTTAATATAAGAATAATAGTAGAAAAAACTCTTAACATTATTATAAATCAGTTGAAAATTCATTTTATCTCGGTAGTAATTTATACCGACTCAAAAAGCCTTTTCGAATACCTTTTAAAACTCGAAACCACTAGCAAAAGACGTACGATAATCGACGTAATAACACTCGTAAAACATACGAAGGAAGGGAGATTAAGGAGTTTCAATAGATCGATAGCAAAGATAATTCTACTAATGGCATAACAAAGGTATCGCTAAATAAGGCCTTAAAAAGGTTTTTAAAAAGTAATGGACTGACTATAGGTATCGAAGGCTACGGTGAAAGGCTACCCGAAAAGCCCAAATTACGTGACGGCGAATAAATACATGTTGGAAAATTAAAAAAATTGCTTGGAGATTGATAATGGTAAACTATTTAAGTGGCACAGTATAAATCAAGGCCTGTATAATTTTATAACGAAAAGAAACTTTTTATGGAAGTTAATAAACTCCGATTTCGGAGAGACGAAGTAATTAAAGTCAAAAAGTGTTAATTTATATTCAATTGCGTGAAATTTAGTATAGAAGTCAATTGGAATTGACAAGGTTCAGGCCAGTTAACGAGAAGGAAATTCAATGATAACCGGAAAAGATTGGTTAACCATACTAACGTATGCGTACAAACTAAAAAGCCACTAGTGTTAGAATAGTATTATATGCAATATAGCAGGTCAACTTTACTGTCAGTAAAGCCAACCGTTCTACAAGTGTATTTATTTGTGCGAACTTACCGTATTAGGTATAGGTTGATTGCAACGTACTGCATTTTGCTTTAGGGCATAGACCAAGCAATTAGCCATAAAAATTACAGTGTAGACCGGCAAGCGGTCTGCCAAACCTAAAATAATACATCCACTATCTGACCTCGTAATACTACTATTACTTCGACCACGTTTCGAATCGACAACGTTGCAACGTCTAAAGACCTACCAATAATAGTCGTTATTACAATTACAAACTAGAAACCTAATTAATTAAAAAAGCCTTCGTAGTTAGTATTTATGTGTTATTAGGCGAATTCAAATTCGCTAATACCCGTAACAGCTACCTATACCTATTTACGAAATATAGTTTTACTAACGTAAGCTTTACCCATTTTTACTCATATAATATTATTTTATTAAACATTTGGTTAAATATATCCATTAGTGTTTCCTCTTTTTTTCTTTTCTATTATCGTAGTTTACCGTATAGTGACCTAGTATATATGGTATTGGGTAAAGTAAACATCGTATTCAAAATGGCTCTTTATGTTATCGTTAACTTTGCGAAAGGAAATTGCTGGATTTAGAAAGGTTAAGATGTAGTCTTTATCGTACCCTATATGGATTTCGAAAAAAAAAACAGTAAAAATCAGAAGGTGGAACCTTTATTTACTTAAAAAAATTCAAAAAGGGTATTATCTTCGTATTGAAGAGGTTATTAGGCTTTCCATTATATTTTCCTGTGTCGTTTCAAATCTTAACGAATCAATTAAGAAGTTTGTAAATAATATTAACCATTTTAACAGGTTATGGGAGTAGATCGCGATAACTATCCTAGTTTTTATTAGTAGTGTTTGTTGGCAATTTAAGTTTTAAATCTGTCGAGGCATAGTGGTAAGGGTAATTGCCATTAGTTTTACCTAGGGGGTAAATTCTTGTGGTAAAACCTGTAGTAGACTTAAGCGTATAAGTAAACCTGCTGTGGGAAGACTTTCAAAGAACTTAGCGATTAGTGGGTTTGGGGGGGGGGGGGTTAGGGGCTTCAAGGTTTTAAGGGACTTAACTATCTTGCTTAATTAACTGGTGTAAAGCGCCAACGTCAATTCCTCTGGCCGCGTTAGTAGCTGTTGCTTTACATACCCTACCACCGCTAAAAAAAAAAAGGTACTTAACGTTGTCATGTGGAAGTACTAAACTAAGGAACAAGTTAATAGGTTCTTTATAGTCAACGCGTAAAGAGGCTTGAGTTAGCCAAGTGTAAAAAGGTGGCCTCCTAAATCGTGTATAAGGGCATTAAAGTTCTTTAACATCTTTTCCTTTAAGACGTAGGTATAAAACGCATTCCTCAAGTTGTGCCAAGTTAAAAAGAGTTTCTTCCAGCTTTGTAAAGCTTTCTACTGGTATATAAACCCCTCAGAGTTTACGTTTATCCTTTATCTTGGATTTGACACTTTTTTGATATTTTTCCCCATGTTCATAGTTCAGTCGTCGAAAAACTTACGGTATTTACGAAAGACGCTATCACCGCAATCAATTTCTGCACCTCCTACATAATCAACGATGTAACTGCTAATAAAATTAACTAGGTATTCCTCCGTTAAGTCTTTATCGACATCGTACCCCTAAAAATCTTTATTTTAGTATTTTTAAAAAAGGGGTTCAAAGGCTTTAACCACTTCTTTCCTACTGGGGTCGGTAATAACTGTAAAGCAAACTCTAGCGGTGGCTATTTTAAGGTTTTGGCCTATATAAGGCTTGTAGAGCGACGGATTTGTTGATCTTTAAGCGTAGGGCTTGGTGTTGTAGCATAAATTAGCGTGAGAACTTGGTAACTTGGTGTTAGATCGCGCTACATGACTTTTTCGACGCGGTTTGGTGTTTTCGCTTAGAGTAACAATCTTAACTATTAAGGGTAAGTTAAGTGAAAAAAGTAAAATAGGGGCAATGATTCAATGTAAAGGGTAAGGTAGAAGGTCGTTTTTTGTTAGTAAAGGGCAAAGGTTGAAAGTTATAGGCTGTGGAACATAGTTGTTTTTACAGCAGTAACACCCGCAATTGTACTGATTTAGCCATTTACTAACTTTCATATTTAAAAATTTTAGCGGTCAATCTTGTATAATCGTAAGTGTAATGATTATCTCTCTCGCGAGTATGCTGACCGAGACTGTGGTCAGGATAAACGCGAACGAAAACGTAGTCTTAACAAGTGAGAACGCGACGAAAACAGTCTTCACGACAATTGCAACCGAAATCGCGATCGCGATCGCAAGCGCAAAGTCAACAATATGTAGTCTGAAGCAAACGATACTAACTATTCGTACTAAAACTACTCTAATTATTTATGAGCGTTATTACAAGAAAGTTCGTATTATTTCAGCAGTAAAATAAGCTATGTAATAAAGCCTAATATCAAGTATCCTGGTCACCGTAATTATATGTGTTTTAACGAAAATTGTAGTTACAGAAACGTCTTATTTAAGTATTTAAAAGCCTGTGACCAAAGAAATGAATTTTCTTTTAAAGATAAAAAAAATACGATAGTTCAACCTTATATAATCCTTAATTAGCTTAGATAGTATATTAAACAATATGTTAAATCTTAACATTATTATAGTTCAGTTTATTAACGAAAAGATAGCACTTACTATAGATAGTTATCGCTACATATAAATTGCTATACGAGCTAGCTTTCCCAGTATAAACCATACGTTTTGTCTCGACATAGGCGTTGGCAATGACCTCATATCTAAATTCCGGTGAAAAATAAATTTTCCCAATCTTATTACAAAAAATGTACCTGTAGCCGAACGCGAAACATTGAATAAAATAATATGTCCCCTTATTATGCTTACTACTAAACCGCATTAGACCCTCTATACTCCTCAAGATAAATCTGAAGGCACTACTACATTATTGAAAAAAATCTAAATCTTAGTTTGTTAATTTCCTGGATACAGGAGTTTTATTAACAAATTACTAGATAAAGCCTCGCAGTATCGATGTACTAATGTTAAGAAATATAGTTTATTGTTAAAATAGGCACTCTAAGATTTATTTTTCAATATATATGGTAGTCATACAACCGGTTGCTCGCAGAGTTAATTTTAACCTCAAAGTCGTTATTTATTCTAGACAAACGATATATATAACTTTTGAATACATTCTCCTCCCCAAGGGTAAATCTTTTATATCTACAGCTTAACATTTATATAATTTTAATACTATAATAGATATGATTACTTCTTATATAGTATAACATTATAATCCTATTATTAAGGCAGTATATCTCAGGAAATATACGTATTTAGAAACTATTATGAAATGCAAGGATAATTCCTACTTTTAAGTAGACTTAACAAAAGTTATATAAGCCCTTATATAGGATATTGGCATTGACAACGTATCTTTAATAATTTCGTAACCTACAAAAATAGGTGTGGGAAACTATCTAGTTTCTTTTACTATTATTGAAACCTTGGACAAATCTACCATTATTTCAGTAATTGGTACTGAATTTAAGTTGGGTTCTCCAACTTTTCGCGTTGCTATTACGCCCACAAGTACGCCTTCTATTTTTAAGGAGCTAGTTAAGCTTTAAACCAACACTCTTTTTATGGACACAGTGGTGTACCTGATTCAAGAATCTGTGATCCCTAAAAACGAATTTTATTAAGCCTCGCAATAAGCAACGTTACCAAAATTCCTTGTTCGGTATAAAACCACTTGAAAATATTCTTATGGTGAAACCTATATAAATTATTTATATTAATACAACTTACCCAGCTTAATTTGTTTCAATAAATCGAATTTGCCCGCAATGTCTTACCATTTAAAAGGATATCGGTCTAATAAAAATTCTTGTAAATTAATTGATAAATGTTTCGCTGATCAACTGTTAACAATATATTAAACTTCATCTTTTTGCTTATCCAGTATCTAAACATAACAAAAAGCTTTTCGATTGATCGTTCGATACATTACATAAGAAAAAACGCATGAAATTTTTACAATATATTGCTATTTCTATTACCGGTGTTTATAATATAGAAAACTGTCTAACAAGTAGATAAAGTTTGAATAGTTATAAACTTACGACCACTTGATAAATAGGCCGTTATGAAGTTATATCCGTTACCTTTATAAAAATATATTACTAAGTTCATTCATAACACAAAATCAGTTAATATTATAGATGTTATCAAGTTTTTCTTTTAACTTTTAGTACATTTAAATTACTGTAACCGATTTACTTATGTTAACTTTCGTGGACTTCAACGAGGTTATGTTGCTCTTATAGGTTTTATGAATTTATTATCCTACGCCTAACGTTATATAGATTCAACATTAAAGGAATTTCGACCTTTTTATCGTGTATTTATCGACGACATTATCATTTTTGCTAATACGTTCGAAAATCATCTTGTTTATTTGAAGGCAGTATTTAAGCTTTTTGCTTATATAGGCGTCGCTTTTCTCTAAACAAATCTTATATTGGTTGCCAATTAGTGAAATATTTAGAATTTTCCATAAAATCCTTTTGCCTTTGAACTACTAACACTTAAGCTTATGAAAGTATTCGTTAGAAACTGTATATATTGCAAAGAATTTCGTAATGATAACCAGAAATCACTTTGCCTCCTTGAACCTATTTAAACACCTAAGGAACTAATATATGCAATTTTCATAGATTTTGTGGTCGTATTACCAACAGTGCCTTTTAAAGATACACCTTGGATAATACTCGGCAGGGAATCGTTCGAGGCTGAAATTCCTATTCCATACAAAATATCTAAGAAAACACTTCTATTTTCTGCCTATACAACGTATAAGGCATAACATTAAGCAGCTGTTTGGATTCAATAATTTTCAATATATGACTAGCCTTATCCACAGTAAATCATTTTAGATAAATATATTAAGTTCATATGAGCCTTTTGTGAAAGATAATGGAAAGAATTTGAAACAGGCTTAATAATAATAACATACTATTATTTATAGGTTGAAGGATAAGTAAAGAGAAAGAATTAAGTAGTTGAATTGGCTTTAAATCACTTCGTCGCGGAATACCATAATTGATATTAGGTTAATATAATACCGGATTTATAATAAAACCTTGACAATGCCTACTTACGTACCTTAAAGGCCAGTCCTTACAAGTATCTATTCGGATTTAAGCTTACTGTATTAGTGGATATTCTCACAATAATTCTGATTAGTAAACAGGCGGAAATTCTTTTTATACGAAAACATTTACGACGGAACGTATAAATGACGATATATATTGTTACTAGTTGGGTAAAAAAGAGATTTGATTAAAATCATTGTTGGTATAAATCTTTATGGGTGATAAAGTGTAACTAAAGCTAGGCAAAGCCTACAAACCTCTCAACAAAAAATAGAAAATTATCCCCACCGCGTATAAGGCTATACATAATAGTAAAAAAAGTTAATAATTTTGCTTTTATCTTAGGCTTTCCACCAATTTTCCCTGTTAACCTAATTGTTTACATTATTTATTCATTATCCTATCGTAACCTCATAAACAACCTATTTAACAGAACTATACCATCGCTTAAGCTAGTTAAATATGAGGACGACAAATGAAATCTTAAAAACTGGAGAGTGGAGCGCATACTAACTAAAAGAGTGGATCGGCGCCACGGTAAAGAAAATTACATTTAGTATCTTCTCAGATAAAAAGGCTATACGGCTCGTGACGACGAATAGAAACTGGTATTAAAATTAAACTTCCCGGGTTTGATTAAAGCCTTTAAGAGAAACAGTGGGAAAGTTGTTACTACTAAATAATCAGGATATCATTTTTTTTGGCACCGGAATTTGTTATACTATTGAGGAGGGGGGGGGGGGAGCTACTTTTTTGTACTTTGATATAATTATACTTGCCTTCTCACAAGACTGCCTACTCATGAGTGCGCCTTCTCACGAGTCATACTTCTCATGATTACTTATTGTTATGATGCTCTGGTAGATTCTTACCTTCAGCTTAGTCTTTACCTTAAATATAGAGAGGAATACAAATATACGTTCGCATATACAGACAGCACAACACCTTTCAAAAATTCCGTAAGTTCTCCAATTACTAGATATTTGATACATGAAAGATAATCCAACATATAGTTAACGTTAAGTTGAAGAACGAGGTTATTAGCCGTGCTATTTATATATTAGAAAGGAATCTTTTAGGATTGGCTCAATTATTTTTTGAATTGGTTTAGCGAAAAGACTACCTTTAAAATTATCAGTCTTAAAACTCATGAGGGAAAGGTAAGGGAATTAATGGGTTTAACGACTTTATACGTATTTTAGTGGATCTCTCCTTTCACCCCTAGTTAAGTTAAGGCTTTTTACGCGCTAATGATAAGGAACCTATTAATTTTATCGTTGGTCCAACAAATTTTCATGATAACGCGGCGTACGCTTTTAGCAGCAGTAAGGCGCGTAAAGTAACGGCCATAATCGCGGTAAAAGGTATAAATATTAGTGTTATTCAACTATCAATTTAGAAACATAGTTAAGTTCTTTAAAAACCCTCCTACGATTAAGTACACCTTACTCTTTAACCCTTCACCCAGAATCGCCAAGTTTTTTCAGCGCGAAGCTTTCCACGATAAGTACTCCTATACGCGCGAACCCATTACAGATCCTATTACAAGACTCTATCCTTTGGTCTAGACGACTGTAAATTACCTTTAACATCATGATTAGGAGATTTTGAGGTTTGAATTGTTAGAAAATAACAACGATAACTGGGACAACTATCGCGACTTTCCTCTGAAATCTGTCTTAATGGTTAACATTAATGATAAATTTTTTACAGATTTTATCAACATTTGGAATGATGTAAAAAATATAATGGAAAGTTTTACAACCTTTTTATCACAAAAATGATGCTCTTTTTATACATTTGTAAATGCATAAAAGTCATTCCTTCTTGTTTTTATTTAATGTTTCCTGGAATCCTTTTCAAACACGCCGGGAAATATTATCTTATTTTCTGAATATAAGAAATAACCTTTCTCTAAATTCATAATTGCATAAAAAGTTATTTTGAATACAATATTCACTTTATGTAATATTATACAGATTGAGTTATTATAAAGTGAGCTACGATAATAGCGAAGAAGAAAGCGAATAAAATACCGACGCATTGGGTGTAAGTTGAGTTCAGTACGCTGCACATCACTCTAGAGCACAGACCAAGCACTTGGCCATACAAATTACAGTGTAAACCGGCTAGCGGTCTGTCAAACCTAGAGTAATACATCCATCATCTGACCACGCAATACTACTGTTACTTCAAAGACCAATCGAATCGACAACGTTGCAACGGCTAAGGCCCACCAACAAAATTTATATTTAATAACCTGGATATAACGCAAGAAAATACCTAGTTAACGACTGATTTATAGTCGATCGTTTCGCTAAAGTCATTACAAAAAATACGTAATACCTACCTTTTGAGGACAATAATGAGGTGTATCAAGTGATTATACGGATTGGCTAAAATAAACATTTATTGTGTTTTAACCAATTAATTGCATTTGAAGTCACGATTTAAAATATAATTGTTAACATACAACTCATGTTTACTAATAACGTAAAAAAAAGATTTTGACTTAGTAGATTTGTAAACTAACGATACCTTTTTTGTTAGAATCATTTGTTTTGTGGCATTGAAATAGTAAACGATGAATTATTTTCAGTTTGGAATTATAAACCGGTTAAGACCTTGGTAGAATGAAATTAACTTAACTTTAACGAATTATTAATCCGTATATTTGGTGTTAATAATATCTTTAGTTTTCCTGAGAAGAATTATAGCGTTCATTTATCCATAATAAACAAAATTAAAGTGGCTAAAGCTTAATGATACTTGGAATAACACACCCGTAGCAGCTATATTATTATCTTATGCCAACTAGAAGCCTTTTTTAATCTATCAATTGCGATATAAACGTAAAACCTAATAAATAAAAACTTCAACCGGTTGAATAAAAGGTTTCAATAGCAAATGCGGGATTTGGACTAAGGAATTAATATGGTCTCAATTAACTGATCAAGAGCCAAGTGAATAATTTTCATGGACGGCTCCTTTGTAAATAATACCGACTTATATTCGAAGATCGGCTTTCTGATAACCCCCGTGAATAAAGAGTAACTAGAGAACCAATTTAGTATTATCGGCAACCCGATCCACTAAACCTCTGTTGAATGCAAAAGAATTACACGAAACGTGCTAGCTTTAAAGGTCTACAGTATAATAGCTAGCTTCAATATAGATATAATACTATAAGAAACACTGAACTTTATTATTAATCAGTTAAGTATTCCCTTTATCCCGGTAACGATTTGTACCGACTTGAGGAACCTATTCGAATACCTTTCAAAGCTCGGAACCACCAGTGAAAAATGTTTAGTAATTGATGTGATGGCATTTCGTAAAGCTTACGAAAGGAGGAAAATCGATGAGTTCCTATGGATTGATGGAAGGAATAATCTTATTAATGCTATAACGATAGTATTATCAAGTAAGGCCTTTAAAAGGTTTATAGATGATAATATGTTAACTATATATATTGAGGACTACGTTAGCAAGCTACCTGATAAATCCAAATCACTTGTTAACGAATAGAAATATATTGGTAAATTGAACAACCGCCAAGGAAATAATGATAGCGACTTGTTAAAGTGGTACAGTTGAATTAATCGTAATAATATATCAATTAACCCACGTACGTTAAGCAAGATTAAAAAATAGTTTTACTCACGTTGGTTAAGACAGCTAATAATAGTAGTAGAGAGTTTATAATAGAGATAGTAGTGGTTAAGTTAACATACGTAGGTTAATTCAAGTGATATAGGACTTAATCTACGTGAGTTAAGAAGGTTAACAGAGGCGGTAGGTAATACACGTAAGTTTGTAACGAAAGAATTGTCTACGAGAATTGATAAAGTCAAAAATTGAAATAGTGGGGTAATTAAAGGTAATTGAGGTTAATTTAGGTGGGAAATTCAACTGGAATTGATAGGGGTCTGTGTAGTTAATAGGGATGTAATTCGGTAGTAACCCAAAATGTTTGGTCAACCACACTGATGTACGCGCACAAAATAAAAAGAAAACAGTATTAAAATGGTAGTAAATGCAGTATAATAAGTCAACTTTACTTATAGTAAAGTTAACTATACTAACTTTTAAGTTAAGTGTATTATTCTTAAGTGCGTACTTTATTGGCTGCAAGTTAAGTTTAGTATATGTCCACTTTATACCAGGGCATGGGCCAACTAATTCACTATATAAATTATTGTGTAAACCGGCTAGCGGTCTGCCAAACCTAGAACAATACATCTACCACTTAGCTACGCAATACTACTATTACTTCGACCAATCGAATCGACAACGTTGCAACATCTAAAGCCCTACCAACAAGTAATATGATTTGAATAAAGATAAAGAACTGCAAGTTTAAATTTATGGAAGCTTATAACCAGCTCCTATATATTTTACAATATTATTACATTAATTCAAACCATCGATTTACGTGCACACTAAACTATGAGCATATTTATAGTATACAACATTTCGAATTTTATAGGCCAACGAAATCAATAATAATCACAATATTTTAATATATTTATTTTGTTTAATATCATGGATAATCCCCCTTTCCCTAAGAGTTCAAACCTAAATCTATACAACAGACTCGTCAATTGTTTAACCTATCAATTATTAACCACAAATGTTTTTTGTATACAAATTCAACTTCTTTAACGTAATTATATTAGTAATTGTTATCAGTTATTTTCATGTTGTTTTATTTTTCCTTGTGTTTTCAAACCTTTTCGTTGGTTTTTGCACTATTTTTACAACAGTACACTTTTTAGTTTTAATCTGGAAGGTGATACCCGCTGTTGTACCATTCGAGAGGGTTACGTTGGTTATATTTTTTTGAATTGATGAATAGAGATAGTAAATAACAAAAAATAATAAAAACAAAATAAAAGGTTACAAGAGACAATAGTAAATAAAAATTAGTAAAGTAATCAGTTAATTATATTGTATAAACAAAATGCTTTCATTATCAATACGAAGTTTATTGATGCGCATAAATAAAATGACAAGGTGGAAGATTTAATAGGGTTAGCTTTACAGGTCATCCACCGGACCCAATACCCTGTAGGAATATAGCTTATCAAGGACCCATATGTACCAAAATCCATTTCTACCTATACTTTTGTACGTTTTCTTTTTTTATATATGTAAATCTTCATTTGTTGAAAACTGAGTAAATGTTTATTTCATGGCCAAAAAAGTGTTTGGCCCATTGCCATCCCTAGCTTATTCGGATGGCAAGATGGATTTGATACCAGAGCGCTGTGGAACTTCAATCCGCGTCTGCGTTGCTCAAGAAAGTGCGTGCATTCTCTAGTTCCGTCAACGGAACTTCAAGCTTGAAAACCATTGCTGGATCAATGATGGCGAACTGGACACACGAGTGGACGTTCATTGATTTTCATTTGGCATACTGCATGTCTGTGTGTGTGCAGTGAGTGATTCATTCTTTTTAAGTCCAGGTAGCTACCACAGGCTATCTTCCCCTTTTTGCTCAGAACTGTCCGAGAGGTTGTCCATCGTGTTCAAAGTGACGAGCGACGGTGTCATAAGACCTTTGACAGGTGTGGAAAGCCGCAGGCGTGGAAGATGTGGGCCGGCTGAGATACATGAGCGGCGAGTGGCTCTCCCTGCGTTGGGTGAGCGAGCGAAAGCGCAAGACCGTCCCAGCATCCAAGTCCAGATTGAGTTAGACATCGTAGGCAACCTCGCATTGTATCATGGTTCAAGGCAGCGTTTCCTGGGCCTCTGTTCTTTGACGCCATTTGGGGGGCCGCATGCGGTCTGACGCGGCCGAGAGTCGTCTTTGACCTCCGCAAAGTCCCACGCAGATAAAAACAGCACACTCGGCACGAAAAAAATGGAATTTGTTTCGTCCCTCAAGTCACCCACAAACTCGCGTTCATCATCGCAGCAGAAGCGTGCCTCTTAATCTCCCCCACTTGTTCGCAACGTCAAAACCGACACGATGTACGCCGCTGCGCCGGGAGGCAGGCAAGCACAGCGTCTAGCACGAGCAGCAGCACAACAAGCAAAGCGACCCCAAGGCGTCGTCTTCGTCGACGACGACGACGACGACGACGACGACAACAACAGCGAGTACGACGACAGCGAGTTCGACTCAAGCGCGCTGTCGGACCAGGATCTCGACGAGCGCCCGAAAGGTACGCCACCGAACGCAAGCACCGAGACCCCCACAATACACCCTGACACCGAAGTGAATGTGCGCGTTTGTTGTGGCTGAAACCCCCAAAAGACCTGTTCCCCGTACGACACGAGCCTTCGAGCTTGCTCAAGCCGGATACCCCCGATGCGGATGTCATTAAGTACTGGCACAATCTGGAGCGACTCATCAACATTTGGGCGGACGAATTGATTGTGACGCACCTTCCGAACATCGACACCACGCACAACGCCTTTCCCTTCGAAGCCTTCACCCGACACTCGTTCCTCGCGGGTCCGATCGTCCGGAACCCAAAGTATGCGAAATACATCTTCCAGCTGTCGATCTGGAACATCCTCAACAGGAAGTACCTGGGCCACCTGGCAATCGAGTGGGCGTGTGAGGACTATAAAGCGTCGTGGGCCTCCAGTCCTACCCTGGGTCTGGCAGAGGTTATATACCGACTCACCTGTAAGTGCCGCCATACTCCCCCAGCCGAGGACGGGCCCCAGACGCAGACACTCAAACCTCCTCTCTCCACAGCCTGGAACGTCATCCCGCGCAATGAAATCAAGCGGATGAGCGACAGGGAGGCCTTCTACAACTGGCGCATCGCAACGGTCGACTACATGTACAGCAAGCTGCTCCAGGAGGAGGACTACCGCAACCACGCCGTGGCCCTGGTGGCCGACATCATCGCCATGTACACCGGCTGCTTCCAGGAGCGGTTCGGCGCCGGCAGCCTTTACGACTGGGAAATGGTCACGGGCCACACGGAGAACGTGGTGGTGGCCGCGCTGGAGCTGGGCATCATGATGCGGCGCAGCAGGGACGGCACCTGGAGCCCCTTCCTCCCCATCCGCGGCAGCAGGGCCCTGGCGGCGGCGGTCGTGCCGCACGAGGACCGCGGCGCGGCGCTCCCGCCGGGCCAGGCGGAGGTGCGGGCGGACTCGGCCGTCACCATGTGTGTGGTGCCCGGGCTGTGCAAGTACGAGATGAGGCAGGCGCCCGACGATCCGGCGCATCCGGGCGAGAAAATGTCGCAGATTTTCAAGAGGGTCCGCTTGAGGGCCAAGTGTTTGATAGACCTGACCGAAGAGGAAACAGGGCCGAAGCTACCGGCAGATGAATGGGAACCGGAGGACCTGTGAGCGTTGTTCCATGCAAGACAACGTGGTCTGACCGCTGCCGCGGTTGGGACCGGTTACGGTTAGGACCTACATAGCATCGGCGAATGATTTTGGTTTGCGATTTCCGCACCTGACGAAGTCCAAGCCGAATGCGGTGAGAGACTATGCAAGAGAACAAAGACAGGCACCATTTCACACCGCATTCGGCCAAGTTGCCTGAGCCCAGCGGAGAAGAGACTCCGTCCACGTCCAGCAGAAATCAAGTTGGACCTTGACGAGACTACATGGGTTACCCACTCTGTGACACTTTCGTTCAGCTGCGTTCAACGAGTAGCCGTAAAACCGTTCTCGGTCTTTCCTAGATCCTTCCCCACGGCATGAACTCGGCACATAAGGATCATCAGCGAGGCCACACATACCCAGACCGTGCCCCACCCCCTCTGGCACATCAAGCACGGTCCATCCCCGCCATCATACGATCATACCGCAGAACACTCTGGCACAAAACCTCGGCACCCAGCGCACAGTCCTCGGGGCTCGTCCACTCCTCGGGATGGTGGCTCACGCCGTTCCTGCTCGGCACAAAGATCATCGCCGTCGGACACCGTCTGCTCGTGTACACGCTGTCGTGGCCCGCGCCGCTGCTCATGGCGCGGACCAGCGCCCCGCCGCCCAGCACGGACCGGGCGGCGGCGCCGACGGCCGCGATGCAGTCCCCGTGGAAGCGCACCGCGGGGCTGGCCAAGTCGGTCGCCCAGCGCACCGCCCGCGGCGGCAGGGGCGGGTGGCGCGCGAGGCGGGCAAAGTCGCGCTTCAGCTCGGCCTCGACGGCGCCGACCGTGTCGTCGGCGGCCGCGCGCACGTCGAGGCTGAAGCGGACGCTGCCGGGGACGGTGTTGACGCTGCCGGGCGCCAGGGCCAGGGTGCCCGTCGAGGCGAGCGCCGCGTGGCTGGCTGCCACGCGGTTGGAGTGCACGATCATCCTGGCGGCGAGGAGCAGTGCGTCGGCTCGCGCCGCGAAGGGCGTCGTCCCGGTGTGCGCGGCCCGGCCTGACACGTCGATGGTGTACCATCGGTAGGCCTGGACGCCTTGGACCACGCCGATCTTCTGCCCTGCGGCCTCGAGGACCGGCCCCTGCTCGATGTGGAGCTCGAAGTGGGCAGCCATGGGGGTCGAGCGGTAGCTGGCTGGAGTGCCTCCCAAGTAACCGATTCGTTTTAGTTCCGACTGCATGGTTGCTGTACCTCCTCCGACCTCCTGCAGGCTGTGAGCCCGTTCAAGCGTTATGTGCTCCGCCCAGACACCAGAAGAGACCATGGACACTGGAAACCTAGCGCCTTCCTCGCTGGTTTCGAAAAGCCCAAGAAGTCAGCCAAGTTCGCAGCCACAGACAAGAGAGGATTCGGGTGGACGATACTTTGTCCAGTTCACGACTCCAATTGGATACTCGGTCTCCACTCGGTGGTCACGCAGAAGACGCAGCATCTCGGTGCCCGCGAGCACACCCAGTATGCCATCGTACCGGCCTGCGGCAGGCTGGGTATCCAGGTGTGACCCGGCATAAATAGGTGGCACGTCGGTCCGCCCTGGCCGCACGGCGAATGTGTTCCCCATGGCGTCCACGTGGACGTTGCAGCCGAGGCCCTTGGTGGTCTGGACAAACCAGTCTCGGGCCTGCTTGTCTGCGTCTGACAGCGCCAGGCGGGCCATGCCTGTCTCTGTTGGTGCGCTGGATGTTGCTGTCACAGGTCAGTGGAGGTCTTGGACCAGGCAGTGACTATGATGCTCCTCCCATGCAGTGAAGGATGAAGGGGATGGCACGGCTAGTAGACCTTGGAAAGGAAAAGGGGAAAAGGGCTGATCTTGCCTTCCCCATCTTGTGCCCGCCCCAAAGCCACAGGTGTAGTGGAGGGTGTCCATCAGCCTGCCCTGATCCACTTGGATCGCCTTGAGGTCAACCTCCTTCATGTCCAAGGTCCTTATCCTGACAGCACCTGTCAGGCTAAATTTCCGCCGGAGGGGTGTGCTGACTGCTGAGCCATGGCGTATCTGCCGCGTCCACCGCACGGCACCAGGCCTCACTTTTGCCACAACTGGAGGGAAAGACATGTGCAGTCTCTCGACCAGGCTAAGGAAGGGCGTGTCGTTGACTGGGTCCGATCTAGCCGGGAATGGGCCGGGAAGGCGCATACAAGCGGGGATACTGTACCGTGGATATTGTATCTGCAGGCGGCTGCTACCTTGCTATGTGCAGTACCTGCTCAGTACCTGCTCAGTACCTGCAGCGCAAAAAGCAGGGCTGCCCCTGCCCTGGCACACTGCTGTACATAGTAAAATGCGTTTCGAATAGCTGTCCAGCCGACTATTATATTACAAATCCTGACAGTATAGGCTAACATATAATGATTAACCGCAATCAAATATCCGATCAAACGTTTATACATATCCACTGAAAAATCGTCTTCCTTCATATACTTAAGAGACATATAATAAGTCTGTTGGTAGGCCTTAGACGTTGCAACGTTGTCGATTCGATTGGTCGAAGTAACAGTAGTATTGCGTGGTCAGATAGATGGTGGATGTATTATTCTAGGTTTGGCAGACCGCTAGCCGGTCTGCACTATAATTTGTATGGCCAAGTGTTTGGCCTGTGCCTTAGAGTGAAGTGTAGCGTATTACACTCGATTTACACCCAATACGGTAAGTCCGTACAAAGCAATACACTTGTAATACGGTTAACTTTATTGTAAGTAAAGTTGACCTATTGCATTGCATGCAATACCATTGTAATACTGTTCTAACATTGGCGGCTTTTTGTTTTGTATCTGTACGCCAACGTGGCTTGCCATCAATTGGTGGTAACCTCTAAAATCCCTCCTTAATCTACAAGCCAGACCCCTGTCAATTTCAATTAATTTGTATTGAAAATAACCTTAATTACGGCCCCTTGTAGCCCTTTTGCTCCGCCCTTTCGAGGCCTCCGTTCCTCAAATCCCGTGCATAAATCCTTTGCTATAGACCTGCGTAAATTACGTATGCCACCACTTACATACCCTTTGTCAGTAGTTTAAATTATTGCTATTGCCATTTTTGTTATCTCTACCCTAGCAGTCTTTCAATTTGTCAGCATATCTTTATTCGCCGTTACGTGATCTAAGCTTTCTGGGCGGTTTATTCATGTATCTCTTAATACGTATAGTTAATTTATTGCTATCTACAAACCTTTTCAGTATTTTGTTTGGTGTGGCCTTCGTTATGGCGTTTGCAGAATTATCTTTGCCATCGATTTATCGGAACTCCTTAATCTCCCTCCCTTCATAAGCTTCACGAAGTATTAAAGGTTTAGTAAATCAGGTTACTGGTAATGTTAAATTGATTTTCCTACCTATTTTCGTTAACAAAGATTATTAGGAAGCCGATCTATAAAGATAAGTCGGTGTAATTTGTAAAAGACACGTTCGTAAAGATTATTAACTTGGGTTTTAAGAGGTCGATTAGTACTATATTAATCCCGCAGTCTAAGTTCCGTATTTGCTACTCCAACCTCTTATTTAATCGATTAAAGACTTTATTTGTTGGTATTCATGTTTGTGCCGTAATAGATAGATTGTATAAGCCTTCCGGTTGACATAGGGTATTAATATAGCTACCCCATATACGTTATTTTTAGTACCGTTGACCTTTGGTTTTATTAATTTTGTCGATTATGGTAAAAAATAGCGCTTTAACCCTTTTGGCGGAAATTTAGGCCGGTATTAATACCAAGTATGCGGATTGACGATTTATTAAAGTTAAGTTCGTTATTTTCTGTTAACGTCGTTACCGGCTTTCAATTTCAAAACTTATAGTCTTCGATTATTTGTTATTTTTATACTATAACACTAGTCGTTTCAACGAAAAGGATATTGTTCGTTTATATACCTACTATACCGAGGTGTTTTTCTTATGTTACCAACAAGTACTAATCGTATATTAAAGACTTTATCACTAACCGGAACTTAAAGTGCAACTGGTAGGTTAGAAATCAATAAACACTTGCTTTTGTTAATTTATATAGTGGTTTGAGATACCGTATTACCGTTTTTAATAGGTAAATGGCGCGGAGTTCCTATAGTAAATCCAATAGTATAATCCGTTATAGGTTCATTACTAATTATATATAGGCTTACATAATATCACGGCTATTAAGTGTAAATTTGTTACTAGTTCTAGTTAACAAACTTATTGCTAAAGTAATTACCAAACGTTGGCTGATCTTTTGGATCATTGGCGACTATGTAAAGGTTTAGTTTTTGCCTTTATCGCCTTATCCTTATGCGATTAACCTTGACTTTTTATAAGGCCGCTCCGTATTTTTGCCTTTAACCTTGCAGATAATCCTCGACTTAGAGATTATAACGTTTAGGTTTTAAAGGTTAAAGTTAGCTTTCGGCACAAATTGTACTACACCTCAGGTTAGCAGGCTGTCGATCTCAACCCTATCGTTTTCCTTAAAAGGTTTGTCGAAAGTCTTCGTTATCCTTTTTTTTTCTGTTTATCTAAGTAATATTATAGGTATAACCTGGTGTGTATTTCTTTTATGTAACATTCCTTTTTTCGGAGGTCGTCCGCGCCAGCGGCGTTTTATTAGCTTATTGATAACGGTTAAAGGAGGTTTATGTTAACTCGATTGTTTAACTTAAGGGTCATTATCTTTAGTGGCCCTGATATAAGGCTTAACCTGAGTAATATGGAAAGATATAGAGCTGTTATTAGTTTTAACAACCACTTTAAAATTCACGATACTTAATATGTTATACGGCCCTTTTCATTTGCTCGGCTTTCACCATATGAGGACTTTATTTTGTAATGGCAAAGAAAGTACATCGATTGTTATAAGCGTGTTTTTGGTATTAAGGGTATTATTAACTTAATGAAGTTCTGATTTCCTTTGTATTTACTTTGAAGCTTTATTATAAGCCGTAAGACGTTTTTAAGTATTTACTGAGAACGGAAATTTGTTCGTTAAACTTAGGTACGCTCTAAAGACCAGTAGCGTTAGTACCAGAACGTTAGATCCTATAGTATCGTTTAAGACCCTTACTTCTATTTATAAGCGTGCCCCAAGATCCCTAAAATTTCAATTTACAATATAAGGATATTATACGCTGAGCATAGTAGGGCGTGTAAATTTTCAATCTTTTTAATACTTTAATAGGCTTTTATAGGTATTTATTTGTACTGGATTCCTATTATTTCAGTATTCTCCTGAAATTCCATTACCATAAAGTTGATACCGATATCGTAGACGACGATGTTAAGTGGGCCTAAGTACGTGTTAATTTACAGCATTCTTAACGTTTCTCACGTATTCTTTACCAAAAGGGACTTTAAGAATTTAGCTCTGTAAAAGAAAGTTACAAAGTTAATGATGTGAAAAATAGGCTTATTATTTAAGTAAAACATATTAACAAAGATCTTACAATTAAAGTTTTATCGTTTTCTAATGTAAATTTAAATTTTCGAGGGGTTTGAGTATATGTTTGGTAATGATGACAAAGCATTTTAATGGCTTTTAGGGTAAAATGTTCCATATTGTTATACCTTACGAACTTGAGGACTTTATACAGCTTATTAATAACTGGGTAATTAAAACGCCAATGTAATTGACGTATCTTTAGCTCCATTAAGTTTAATATTATTATTGTTTTAAAACCTTAAAGATAAAATTATAGGTACTCCTATTCAAAGGCGAATAGAAACCTTTAGCCGTTTTTAGCTAGTTCATTTATATTAATGTTAATATTAACGCCAAGTATTTTTACATCTTTTAAGTAAAGTGGGAAAAGGGGAGAGGATTCAGGTATATAAAATGTAATTATTTTGATCATAGTTTAAATTACCGTCGTCCTTCGTAACGATAATTATTTTCCCGAGCTGAAGTTAAATTTATCCTTGCGAACATCGTAACTATTAATCTTAGTAGCTGTAATGCTTTCCCTCTATAATGTTACATATTACGAATAGCCTTTTGTTAAGTACCTTATTACTTTAGTATTTGGCATGATACCTTAAAACGTATGGTCTGTGTAACAATTGCGAAAATTAAAGGTATGTAAGGGGTTAGTGGTATAATTAGGGTAAAGGTAAGGGTTTTTACCACCTAACCGGTATGAAAAGGTATGGTTGGTTAGTTATTAGGTTCCTGTGCCAGAAGCAGTATTTTCGTGCCACTTAATTTTTTTAGGGACGTTAACGGCGTTAATTGACTCGTCGCTTTTAGTATTTGTAACCTAGTTTGAGTAATCTTGTTTCGAAGTAGTAGGGTACTGGATATGGCACGTTGCTTTTTTGTTATTACGCTCGGTAGGGGGGGGGGGGGTGGCGAGTTGATTAATAGCCGGTTTTACTACAGATATAATATCTTTTACCACTATTACGACGATAGTGCTTGCGGTTAATAGGTCCGGTTAACTCTTAATGACGTTAGCGTAGGTTTTGCCTTTAATTTAGGGCCGAGGTTAATGGATTTAACTTTAGGCGTTATATGTGTAGGTACTTGCGGTCGACATAGTTAACTACTGTAAGGTTTTTCTTATTTATATTTAAGGAATTTCTGGCTTAAAAATACATACCGAGCGAGTTTGTTGTACGTATTATTACGGTGGTAAATAAGGAGTGTAGCTGGCTAAAAAAGCCTTTACAGGTGACATTTGGGCGTTATAAGGCGTATTCGAATTTTTTAACGTCCGTGATAGCTGCCTGTACCTGTTTACGAAGTATAGCTTCGCTAACATAAGCCTTTGATATTATCTTTTGATATATTATTAATTTGTTGAGCATTTGATTTAGAATATTCATTGGTGATTTTTCCTTTTTCTTTTTTGCTATCATTATAGTTCACCGCGTGGTGGCTAAATAAATATGGTATTACGTGAGGTGGACTTCGTGTTTGAAGTAGATCTTCATTCCGTCATAAATCTCGCGGAACTTTATAGCATTAGTTAAAAAGATTAGGTAGTAGTTTTTGGCGTTCCTCGTAAGGATTTCAGGAAAAAACGAGTGAAAACCAAAAGAGTGTACCTTTATTTATTTATAAATATTTAAAAATAATATTATCTTATTGTTAAGAAGGTTATAGGGATTCTCGTTATACTTTTTTATGTTATCCTAGATTTTGGTGAAGTCTGTTATTAGCTTGTAGTTGATGTTGACTATCTTGATAGATTTTTAAGGAAGGTTGCGATAATTTTTTTGATTGGTGTTTTCTGGCGGCTTAAGTTTTAGAGGTTTCGAGGTATGGTGTTAAAGGTAATTGCTAATCGCTTGGCCCGATGGGTAAAGTTTTGTGGTAGAGTCTGTAGTTGATTTACGTACATACGGTTCGAAGGAAAAAGAATTTTAAGGTGTTTGACGATTGTAGTGTTAAGGGACGATAGGGCCTTATAGGTTTTGAAATTCCTAACGATTTTTCTTAATTGACTGGTGTAAAGCGCTGACGTTAATAACTCTAGCCGTGTTGGCAGCTGTTGTTTTACGCGCTCTTTCGCCGCTGAGGACGTATTTTGCGTTGTTACGTGGTGGTATTGAAACAGGTTCCTTATCGTCAGCGCGTAAAGAGGCTTAACTTAGCTAAAGGTAAAGGGGAGGTCTTCTAGATCGTGTCTAAGGACGTTAAGGTTTTTTAATGGCTTTTCTTTTACCTTAGGAGTCCTGTAGGTATTCTTTAAGCTATATCAGTTAAAAAAGGTTTTTACTATTCCTTTCGAAGATCTTTCTGATATGTAAATTCCGCGACTTTTAACTGTTGTTCTTAACTTAGCTTTAACTTGCCGTTGGATTATTTTCTACATGTCTGGTATCCAGCGGTCAAAAAACTCGCGAAAGTTTGTGAAGGTATTAGCGTTGCGGCCAAACTCTTTACCAGAATTAGACTCGAGTATATACAAGCTAATGTAGTTGGTCAGGTAATTTTTATCAGAGGTCTCGTTAATATCCTTGGTTTAGAGTTAATAGTCGTATTGATTGACAAAGATCAATCCGAGGTTTTTGATTGTTTCCTTTTAGGCAAGGTTGTTGATAGCTTGAAAGTGAGTGTTAGGGGCATATATCTTAATGTTTTGGCTTGTGAGGGACGTATAAGGCGTGTTGAGCAAGTAACTCGGTAATTTTTAGGTGTAGGGACTTGTTATTTTCGCGTGAAATTGCGTAGCGACTTGGCGACTTGGCGAAAGGTCGCGTAATGTAGCTCTCTTGGCGCGGCTCAGTGTTTTTGCTTGAAGTAGCGAACTTGGCAATCGAAGTAATGGATAAAATAAAAAAGAGTAGAGTAAGAGTAAAAGGTTTGAGGTAAAAGGTAAGAGCGAAGGTCGGCGAAGGTTGTTTAGTAATGGAGGGCGAAGGTTATCTGTTGTAAGCCGTGAGACTTAGTCGTTTTTCTTACGGTAGTAGCACCCGCAGTAGTACTAACTTAGCTGTTTGCCAACTTGCCGAACGTTGAGATTTCTGACAGTTAATCTTAACTTCTTTAAGAAAGATTACTAAAGATTTCTTGGTATTTTCGAATAACAATACCATCGCTTACTTTTCAATTGCTGTTGGAAGACTGTTGCAACCCGAAAGTCCTTTCTATTTTCCTGTTGTTGGAAGACTGTCGCAGTACTAATAGAGTCCCTCTATAATATTCTTACTTTTAGCCTAGTAATAAACGTAGAGCGTAACTGGAAAGTAGCTTTTTCTTTTACTTAGCTTCTTTGTGATTAACCTAGCAGGCAAGCACTAATCAATATTGGTAGGCCTTAATCGTTTCAACGTTGTCGATTCGATTAGTTGAATTAACAGTAGTATTACATGGTCAAATGGTAGATGTATTGTTCTAGGTTTGGCAGACCGCTAGCTGGTCTGCACTATAATTTATATGGCCAAGTGCTTGTCCGGTGCCCTAGAGTGAAGTGCAGCGTACTGCACTCGACTTACACTCAATGCGGTAAGTCCACACAAAGCAATACACTTGCAGTACGGTCAACTTTACTGTAAGTAAAGTTAACCTACTGCACTGCATGCAATACCATTGTAATCCTGTTCCAACAAATTCATATATTTATATTTGAAAGAACTGTACCTGGCTTTCAGTTAAATTTCCGCAAAAGAATATGGAAATCTCAAAGCAGTATATTTTTTTATGAAATATACGAGTTAACAGATACTGATTTCGATAACTTTCATATTTCTAGCATGTCTTATAGAAACAATAACAATAACACTTTCAACATTTTAGAACACAATATAAATAATAATCATAAAGATGAATTAATAGTTATTCAAAGAGTAATATTGCCTATAATAAGTACGATATTAAAATCAAGCCTTTCTAAAATACATATATTGTTGGTAAGCCTTTATCTTTACAACGTAGTTGATTCTAATCGTGGTCAAAGTAACTAGTGTATTTCATCAACATTAGTAACTTGTTACTTCTTAGTTTAGCAATTTTTTAGACGGTCTACACATTGATCTATATGGGTAACAGCTTAACTCGTATCACACATTGAATAAGGCACTTCATTCAATTAAATTCAAGTCAATACAGTAAACTTGTATTCAATAAAATGAACTTACAATTAATATAATTAACTTGGCTTTATTATAATTAACTACTATTCCAACACTAGCAACTTTTTATTTTGTGCTGGTGTACCATTATAGTCCATTATCAATCGACTATAATCTCTAAATTTCCTTCTATTACTGTCGATATTACATTCACTAATACCAACCTATTTTTTATTTGAATTTTACTTAAATTTTCATTTTCCACGCTGTAATTTCATGCATCAAATTTATTGTTTACATATAAAAATCTGTCGTTATAGACTTATACGACACAAATTTTATAGCTTTAGCTTATAGTTTTAGGTACGTGTTTCGTACTGATTACTTTGATCATTTTACAGTGTATTCAAGTATTTCTATCCCTTTACATTACGTAGCGGACGTATTGGCTGGTTTTCATCTCTCAATGCATACAGTAAGCCTGTTATTATCTACACACCTTTCCAAAGCGCCTTTAGATGTAGCTTTGATTATAGCGTCTGTAGGGTTTTCTTTACCATTAATATACTTAAACTCATTAATTTATTAAGCTTTGTATACCTCCTTTAATACCATTTAGTTTATCATCACAATTTTTCCATTAGTTGTTCCGAGTTTTAAAATTTAGTCGTAAATGCTTAAAAGGTTAATTAAAATACTTATAAGTATCAGAGGCAATCCTAAATATTTATCAATAGTTCTCAATGTGCTATAGGTTACCATACCGATATTAAATCTCATCATTATACTATAAAATCCAATATTATAACGCTTCGTGTTACGTATTTATATTTAATGGATATTTAGTATTAGATGTTATAGATAATTGTAAATGGAGTATGGGATTTATTTTCGTTAATTACTTTTATAAAAAATCTGATTAAAATGGTATAGTTGGTTTTATTAAGAAAGGAAAATTTCTCCCAAAAAAGATTAGCTTCGATACCGTTGGGTTTATTGATACTGTATGAATATTTTTTATGTGAATTATATATTTTCAAAGGAAATATTTATTTAACTGGTTCAAAATTTCGTTTTATGAATTTCAAACTTATGCTATAAAGGATCGGTCGTGAAATATTTCCGGTTCGAATAATATAATTATGTAAACTATTTAAGCTTTCTATTTAAGGTACCGTTAAGAACATTCTCCGTCGGTTTTCTTAATCTTTAGGAAATTTTTAGCTTCTCTTTTAAACGTAATTTAATTTATATATTATATTTTCTTTCAGTATCATAGATATGAGTCAAAGATCTATTGAAATATAGTTGTATACCCTGAATGAAGGTCCTAATCGAATTATACTTTCAAGGCTCTAAATTCTGCAAAGTATAATATCGACTTAAAAAAGATTCAATACTTTCCAAAAAAAAAGTATCATTAGTTTAGATGCTAACAATACCATTTTTCTTTTTGAGTAATGAAATAATATATGTGAAATTTGAATATTCTTATATATAACAAGTCTACTCTATGTATCGACTATATTGAAAACTAACAAATATCTTCATTAGCTAGTCTTTAGAATAGTTCTATATAAATTATAATAGGATTAATGTGGAATATATCCCCTTTGTTCTTGGATAAGTTCATTTGTATAATCTGGTCACAAGAAGTTGTAAATTACGTATACGCTTGCATATTATTGCGACTATTAAAGTTAAATTCACCGTTTACACTAATAGTTGAACTAACAACAATTCCAATAATTGAATGATAGCTTAAATTTAATATTATAGAGAATTAAGATATTATAAAGAATTAATATATTATAGAGAATTAACGTATTATATAGAATGAACATATTATATAGAATCAACAAATATAGAGAATTAATGTACTATAGAGAATTAACATATTATAGAGAGTTAACATACTATAGAGAATCAACATATTATACATAATTAACATATTAGGGATAATTAAATAAAATAAAATTTTAATATTTATTAATATATCTTTAAAATTTTAAGTGAACCTTTCGTATAACTCATTCGTAATTTTATCTATAACTTTGTAAACAATTTCTAACTTGAAAATTATAACGTTTTACGCTTTAAACTACACCAATAACGCAAGTTAAACTACGTCGTAAGTAAGGAAGCCATTCATTAAAACTTGATCGCTTTCTTTCAAAAGCATACTCAAAGTGTTAATAATATATTTGACATGTAGTTCAATAGACAATCAGCAATCAAATTTCTTTTTATAGATATTTTAGATTGTGACGTATTTTAATCTAGGTTTATAATTCATATCAATACTCTCCTCATCATTATGTATCATTTCTACGTGTTTACACCATCATCGTTTTATAAAGTTTTTAAAAACTGGGTTGAAAGGGTTATATTAAATGGTTCTCTTAGCTTAAAAATCATTATTAGGTTGAAAGGATGTTCTATGGGACTTAACATATGTAATACAAAAAGTACCAAGATCATTAACAGTTACAACTTCTACGTTTAGATTCGTGGTACTTATAATCGTATAATATTTATCGTATATAACGTGTTTTCCTCACGTGAAAACTTCGCTTTAAGAAAGGAAAAATATTATATTCGTTGTCGATAATACGTTAATAGTATTGAAAATGATATTAATTTGATGCCGTATGCATTCTTCCCTTAGTTCCCCTAAGACTTTGATATATATAACAACTTTCTTTCGAATCTTTATTAATGGAGGTGATTCAGTCGTTATACGTATTTACATAACAAATACCGGCAAAAGTTGATACTTAACTGTTAATATTGATAGTTTCGTTAAAGTTTTCGACTAATATTAACAATCTTGCCTTTAAATTTATAAAACTGATGATCCTCAACGTAGGAATAAATTTAAATTTTCCCAAAATCATGTATACATTTTTAACACTAGTGATATTATAATGAACTTTGCAAAGGATTTATTACCGCTGAATTCTCATCGACTTATGGTTAAATAATAATTGAATCGTGTTAAAACTAAGATTAAATCATGAATTGTCACGTTGGAAGGTTTTAGATGTTTGTTAACCTATAATATATTTCACGCCTCCTAAATTTCCTTGGCCATGATGGTTTTAAGAAACTTACGAACGTAAAATACTAGTACAAAATCAATAACATAAGGTATAAACTTACATCTTGGACCTTACATCAACTTTCTTAGTATAGATACACAAACTACCTTATTAAACAAGGTAAGGAGCCTATACTATAAATGCTAACAATGTCAACTTATGAGAAAAATCTTTAAGTTTAGTTTCTTTTAACACTATCACTTAATATGTAATTTATTTTACCCCAATATAGTTAATCGGGTTTACCACCATTTAAATCCTCTATGGCGACCCATTATTAGCTATAGAGATTGTCGTTGACCCAGCGTACCACTCGCGCAATAGTGCATTCAAGAAACGGCCCTTATAAATAACGATTCTATCCCGCATCACTTATAAAAACGTAGCCTTCCAAACTTACATTACGATGTAACTACAATCTGATTTTATTTGCGTTCAAAAGTTTCAAGAATCTTTACTATAAACGCTCGTTATTGCACTGACCTAGAAGTCAATTCAATTAACCAAGGATCCCTGCAAGTATTAGTATTGCAGGTGGTTCGTAGTTAACTGTAAATACTTAGTTTTTCTTGTTTGTTTGGCTTTGCAGGCCAAACTTGAACTTCTTCTCTTACGCATTATTATCATCAATATCATTGATTTTCCATCAATAAAACCACCACACTCGTTTCTCCATTAGTGTTTACATCCGGAGCTATCCAACACTCGCTTATAACAGCCTAGCTTTTATAGACGTTATGATCTATACCGATGCTTTGCCTACTTTTCAAGGCTTTCGATATTACTTTAGGTACCTTGAAATAACTGAAAACCCTCATTATTCTATATATCAACCGTTTGATAATATACCCTCTTTTATTTTATTTTATTTTCTCTTTGGGTTTGAAACCTGGAGCAAAAAAGTTATTTTCCAAACAAGCTATTGGTTTTAGGTTCTTAACTGAGCTATATGTATTTTACAAGTTTTTTTTAGTTTTTCCAGACCGTTATCAGATATTCGATGCGAACAAGCAAGAAACGGAGATTATTACGGCTGAATACTACTATCCGGCCGAAGTTATAATTTTTACGCTTATACAATATTACAAGTCTCCAAATTATAGGATATCTAAAGGCTGTTGATTGGTTTTTCTCATGATTGGCCTTGAGATATTGCAACGTTGTCGATTTGAATCGTTTGAAGTAATATTGGTATTTTGTAGTCAATTGGTGCATGTGTTTTCCTAATTTTGATTTACCTCTAGCCGGTCTGCACACTAATTGTATAGCCAATTGCTTCGCCCATCCTATAGTTTAAAGTAGGCGTATACTATACTTTGCTTCGTGGTAAACTCACAAAATATACACTAAGCTTGCAGTCAGTACAATTAATTTACTTAACAGTAATGTTGATTTGCTATATTACTAGTACCATTGTTCTAATATTAATATCTTTTTATTTTGTATATATATAATAGTGTAGTTTACTAAGTATTTCCGATTGCTAACAATTTAGCTCCTCATTAACCCGCCAAATCCTTGCCAATTCCATAGCTAAATTAACCTCTATTACCCTATAGTCTCGAATTCCAACTTGATCTATTTCTATAAACAAGTCTTTCAAAAGAAACTTATGTTAACCTCCAACTGAATGGTGTCTTTAATTTAACTATACCAATCAATAAAATCGTTGGCTTTGATACCCTAGCAGTCTTCTAGTTTACCAAGGTACCTCTAGTTCCCTTTCTAGTCATTAATAAGTCACTTAATCTTATTAGGTAACTTTTTAAGTTTTCGATATATATAGTCACTTGATTACTATTCATAAAGTTTTTAGGGATTTATGTGGCATCGATGTTGGTATAACATTAGCCGGATTATCTCTACTATTAATTTGCCTGTATTCTTCGATCTATTCATTTTCTTAGGCTTTACAGAGTGTTATTACATCGATTGTCAGGCGTTTTTCACTGGTTATTCCGAGTTTCAAAAGGTATTCAAATAGGTTTCTCGAATAGATATAGATTACTACTGGGATAGGTTGAATTTGAAATCGCCGGGTGACAATGTTAAGGGTTCTTTTACATAATTAAATCAATACCATAGCCAGCTATAATTCTATAAATCTTTGATGTTAACACGCTTCGAGCGATATTTTTACATTTGATAAAGGTTTAATAGATCAAGTTTCCGGTAACTTCAAATAGGTTTTCTCATAATTCATCTTTATTAACAATCGTTATAAGGAATCCGATTTGTGACAATGAGTTGATGTTTTTTTTGAAAGATCCGTCCGTTAAAATCATTCATTGGTCTTTCAATATGTTAATTAAAACTTTATTAATTTTTTGGTACAAATTCTTCATTTGCAAATCCAGACCTTCCTTTAGTCGATTGTAATCTTCGTCCGTT
Organism: Anisogramma anomala; assembly: GCA_038502455.1. Lineage (NCBI taxonomy): Eukaryota > Fungi > Ascomycota > Sordariomycetes > Diaporthales > Gnomoniaceae > Anisogramma > Anisogramma anomala. Next base: position 3,514,397 of record JASMMZ010000006.1, read on the forward strand.
AGGTTTTGAATTTGTTTGTAATCGAGAGATCGTAAAAACCTTTTGGTTGGTATAAAGTCGCGATGTAATTGCCGCTAGAAATTTAATTTAACTACATTTGATTTCTAGCTAAGTCAATGTTATTAATTGTTGCTATGTTATCGTTTTGACCTGTTTCATGGAATTTGAGGTAGATATTAGTATCATGAATATTATGTTTTCGAATTAACAATCTATCAAAGTTTAGATATTTTTCTTCTACTAGGGTCACTACAGGCTTGCAGTTCTAGAACTTGGAATCCTTAATCGCCTGCTATTCCAATGTTATAAAGCTAGTAATTCCGACGAAAAGGGTATTATAACTTTATATACTAACTCAAAATTTTCGTTTTGCTCAATGAGTAAGCACGGGTTGTATGTTGAAAGTTTTATGCATACCTTACACTTTGAATGCAATTAGTACGTGAAAAATTAACACCTAATTTATCTAGTCCATATAGTAATTTTTGATGTATGACCCTCACTAAACGGTATTTGTTACGGGATTTTTATGATAGTTTTAGTAAGAAGATCTTTGATAAATTAGTTGTTGATTACGTGTACATTCATGTGATATTACAGTTATTAAGGGTATACTTCCTATTGGTTTTGTTTTAGCTAACTTTCAACCAAAGTAACTATTAAGCGATAGTTGGTTTTTCATTCAATGGAGATTATATAAGGATTTAGCTTTTTCCTTTATAACTTTATTTTGAAGAAACTAAGTGTACCTTAACATAAGGCTTCCCTGTGGTCTTGCTTTTGATCTCATATAAAACGTTCGATTTAGAGATCGTAACATTTGGGTTTTAGGGGTTGAGTTGGGTTAAGATATGAACAAAACGACTTATCGAGTAGATAGTCCATTGATTTCAACCCTATTTATTTTTTATAAAGTATTATCAGAGGTTCTCATAATTTTTATACCTGGAGCTTAATAGTCATGTCTTCATTATCTTTCCCTTTTCTGTTAATCTAAATAGTATTGTTAATCCGGTCAGGTATATATTCCTTGTATTAAAAGTTTTTTTTTTCGGTAATAGGCTACGATATCAACGTTCCATTGGTATGCAGATTACGGCAGGGGAAGGATTATATTGTTTGGTTCGTTTAGCTTAAAGTTTTTCATTACTATCATTATTGTTACTATTAGTGCTTTGGTGTAAGATTTTATTTAAGTTATGCAAAACTTCATAAGTCTGTTAGAAGGTTTAATAAATACTTTATGGTTATCTATACTCAATATCTTCAATGAGATATCTCATTTTCCTGGTTTTCGCTTTACTAGGACATTACTTTATAATGATAACAACGGTATATTAATCGTTATAACTCCGTTTTTGGTATTAAAAACATTATTACCTTAATTATGTAGCGATTAACTCTATAGTTCTTTTAATGCTTTCTAATATACTATAAAACTCGTTTACGTACTTGTTGATGGCGGAAATTGAATCTTCCGATAAGAATATATTCTAAAACCCAATATCGTTAGTATTAAGCCGTCGGGGTCTACAATATTATTAAAGCTTTTCCCGTCTATTTAAAAGGGTACTCTTTGGTGTATTAAGCTTCCAATCTCTAAGTTAAGGATGCTATGCGCTCTTTGAAGTATTGCATATACCTTTTTAATCTTTTTAATACTCTAGTAGGTTAAAATAGGTATATGTTTATATTAAATCCCCATTATCTATGCATTTCATGCAAAAAGAATTGCCGCAAAATTAGTACCTGTATTGCAAACGACAATGTTTTTGGAATACAAATACTCATCAATTTATAATATCCTTAGCGTTTCTTTCATATTTTTCGATAACAAGGACTCAAGCAATCTGGCTTCGTGAAAAAATGTTTCAGAACCTACAATGTAAAAAAAAAAGCTTATTATCTATGTAAAATACATGAACAAAAAACTATAAATTGAAATTTTTGTCGTTTTTAGTGTAAACTTAAATTTTCGGGGAACTTAGGTATATGTGTAGCAACAGTGATAAAACTTTCTAATAGCCTTTAGAAAAAAGTATTCCCACCTCTTTATACCCCATAGACTTAAGCATTTTATATCGCTTGTCAATGGTTGAGTAATTTAAAAGCTGGTTTATTTAAGGAATTCATAATTCCATTAAATTCAACACCGTTATTTTTAGGTTTTAAGAATGATACTAAAGATACTTATATTGAATTCAAAAAACAACCTCCAGTTTTTTTAACCAGTTCGTTAGTGTTAACGTTAACGTTAACGCCGAGGATCTTGATATCTTCCAAAAAGAGGAGAAATAGGTGTAATGATCACACTAAATACCCGTGAGTATATAGAAGGTGTCAGAGGGTTTATGTTGTCAAGAAGATAGCAGAGGTGCTGAGTGAACAATATCGCAACCACGAAAGTAATGATCAAAAGCCGTGAGGCTATTCAGATGTATATACTGAATACTTAGATTGACAACTGAAGAGCTATGAAGGAAATACTATCTATGTGGTGCTGATCGTGTTCTTATATATCCATGTCTTCATACCGTTTTCAGTACTGAATCCCTTGGATCAGTGCTGAACCCGCTGATCCTTGATCACTTGGATCAGTACTGATCTCACTAATCCTAATCACGTGATTGGCTTAGTCATTTCCGCTAACAAAGGAGAGGTGTTCCCCGCCTGATGTGTTGGACTTCAGGCTCTAAGTGGCTCAGCTGCACACTTGCTTGCTTCCTGACCCGCTTTAATACTTGGGTAGTAACAATAGGGTAGTGAACTTAAGGATGTGAAACATACTCGGCCTAATAACAATTTAAATAATTGTTTGTCCCAATAAAGATAATTATTCACTAAAGCCTAAACCAACTTTAACCTTACTCGTATCCTAATGATTAATCTCCGTTACAATAATTATTTCCTGTCCTAGTACCAAATACTGCAAATAGCCACCTATTCAATACTTTACTGCCTTATATCTAGTATAACGTCTTGAAACGAATGATTCACGTAACGATCACGAGGATTAAAAGTATGTAAACGTTAAAGTACTTAATTTTTAAGGAAACTATAGGGGTATTCACCATTTAAACGATACAGAAACATATGATCAGCTAATTACTCAACCTTGAAAAAAACAATATCTTTATACCATGTAACCTGTTTAAGTATATCATTATTATTAATAGCCCTTTTACTCATGGAGTCAGCAACATTGTCAAAGTAGTCTTACCTGAAATCAATAAGGTACTGGATATAATATATTACCTATTAGTTATAAATATTAGCCCTAGGATAACGAATCAACCAATAACCGGACTTACCACAAATCTAACACCTTTTACCATTATCATAACGATAGTTTTACAGTTAATAGGTTTGTATCAATTTTTCCTTCGTTGCTAACACTATTATAACTATAACTTCCAGTTCGAAAACTTTAAACCAAGTCTTAAACGCTAAAGTCTTCCATACTTACGATCAATATAGTCTTCTATCGAACGGTCTTCATCATTATAATTTCGGAAATCATCGGCTTTGGGATATATACTAACCAAATTTAGCGTGCGGATTATTACAGTTGTAAACAAGGATTTTTACCAAAAAGGCCTTTATAAGTAATATTTGGGCGTTATAGAACGTATTCAAACTCGCTAACACTCGTAAATGATACGCGTATCAGCTGGAAAAATATAGCTTCGCTAACATAAACCTTTCTTATTAGTTGCTAATATAACATCAAATTATCAAGCATCTAGTTAAAAACATCCATCAGTATCTCCTCCTTTTTCTTTATGGATATTGTCGTTTTTTATATCGTTGTAACCTAATCCATATATTATTACGTAACATCAACGTTGTATTCGATTTTTTTTTTCGTAATATAATAAATCTTTCGAAAAGTTATTACATTCGTTAGTAAAGTCAGGTAATAATACTCAACGTATCCCGTAATAATTCCAGAGAATGGTAAATGAAAATGCAGGGAAAAATTCCTCATCCACCTAAAGATATTCAAAAAGAACATTATCTTTATCTTAATTAGACTTTTCAACTACACGTAATACTTCGCTATATTTTTATAAATTTTCGCAAAATCTCTAAGCAAAAACTTCTAATTAATGTTAATTATTTACAAAAATTTAAGAAGAAAATTATCATAATGATTCAAATCGTCGATAATATTTCCTACTATTAACAAAAGTCTTCGGGCCTCAAAAACGCGATATTATAAGTAATTACCAATAAACTGACCCTAGGGATAAATTCCTGTAGTAAAACATATTGTAAGGTTTCATGTATAGGCGTACCTATTGTAAGAAACTTCGCATTAATCAACTCGATTTTTTTAACACATTTTGAACGATTTAAAGGAATGTTTTAAAGATAAGGTAGAATGGACGATCTTAATAAAGGTTCTAAGAAACTCAAAAATCTTACTCAATTAACCGATACACTACGCCAACGTCTATTCCTTTTATCGAGTTTACGGCCGCTACTTCATGTACTCTGCCACCGCCAAATGCATACTCCGCGTTATTATGAAGACATGCTAAGCTACCGAAAAAATCAACAAATTCCTTCTCATTGGCTTGTAAAAAATTAGTGACAGTAGGAAGTTTAAAGGTTTAAATTAACTAGCAATTACAGGTCAATTCTTTGAAACGTATGTAAAGGCGTTAAAAATTATCAACACCATTACATTTTGATTGTTTTGATTAAATATAAAGATCTTAGAACGGGTCTTCACATTAGACCAGTTAGAAAAAGGTTTTTATGAACCCCAATGAGGTCTTTTCCAAGGAGTAAATACCAGTTTAATCAACTTCTTTCTTTAGCCTAACTTTTACACCCCTTCAAATCATCTTCTACATATCAATCGTTCAATAGTTGAAAAAATTACGATAATCTTAGAAAGCGCGGACGCTGCAGCCGAACTCTGCGCCAGCATCTAACTATAAAATGTACTAGTCAACGTGATTAATCAGATATTCTTCAGCAAATGTTTTGTTGGGATTTCTTCCCTATCATATCTAGTTGAAGTAGGCTGGGAAAAAAGGTTTAAAGTCATTAATTTATTTCATTCGCTCTTGATTAAATACCACGTCTAAATTGAGAGGACTTTACGATTTGTAACATAGGACCTTAGTATTTTAGACAAACAATTTGGCGATTTGAAAGTGTAAGGACTTGGAAAATTTACATAAAATAGCGCGACATGTATTTGTTAATGCAAATTGAGGATCCGGCGATTTCTCTTAGTTTAACAATCTTGACTATTAACAATGTCATATTATAGGGTTAATGGAGAAAGGTATTGTAAATGGGAAACCTGAATTTTAAGGGCAAAAGATAATATAAAGAGTAAAGTCGAAAATTATTTGTTATTATTAGTTTTAAGTAAAATTGGTAAGCTGTAAGACTTAGTCGTTTTTAAAATAATAGCACCCGCAATAATACTGACCTAGCCGTTTACCAACTTAACGATCTTTGAGAATTTTTAGTCAATCTCAATGTTTGTCTTCAAAAGAGATTTGTACAGATTTTTTGATATTTTTAACAGCGATACAGTTGCTACCTCCCATTCATCGTAAGAAACTGACGGTATTCGGAGGTGTTATCTATTCATTACCGTAATAACTTGACTCAGTAATAGAAAATATTAACAAAAATCATTCCTCTACCTTCATCTTTCACAAAGCATAACCAGAAAAAAAATTCTTTGTCTATGTAACTAATCAATAATAAATCTAATAACCACTAATAAATATTGATAAGCCTTGCTATTAATAGGCTTTTAAACATTGCAACGTTATCGATTCAAATCTATCGAATTAATAATAGTATTATATGGTCAAGTAGTGGACGTATTGTTAAAGTTTGGGTAGACTACTAGTAGGTTTATACACTGATTTATATATCCAATTGCTTAGCCCATGATATAGTATTCAGTGGGTGCATACCATACTTGAATTTATAGTAGACCCACAAAAAATACATTCAATTTTCAGTCAATACAGTTAACTTACTTGACAGTTAAGTTAACTGAATGTACTTAATTACTACTGTTTCAAGAAAGACATTATTCAAAAAGTTAACTTAAAGTTCGATTGTTAATAAGAAAATTTAATTATTTCATTTTATAATTAAAGGTTATAAATGAAAGGCTATTTTTTTGTGACTTCAAAATATTGCGGGTACATTGGGTTGTATTTTGTCTCTCGAAATATCTAGTGGTACCCTCCCTCTTTTTAATAGATAGGTTAACTTATACAAATTCAATCCTCATTTATTAGTTATTTAAGTTTTTGGTACGTTATAAGAACCGATAAAGTTAATGTTAGGACCTATTTGCATTCAATAATCACATATAGCATATATTTTAAAAAGTTGTCTTAGGTATTTAAGATCAGTTTTCAGTTTTGTATGGTTATTTCTTTTATTAAAAAACCTAATGAAAAGAGTTTTATCGGAAGTAGGATTTTCAACATATTATGAGGTAAAGCTTTAATACGGTGATTTTTGAATAGGGTAGTTGTTTTGGAGTAGAAACAACTAAGTTGCCAGCTTTTCCGCCAGTATTTGGATTCAATTAAAAATAGCAAGGTTTGTACTATACTGACTATAAAATGGATACTAGCCGGTGATATTAAATTGAAAAACATCAAGTATTTGTTTATAGTACAATTCTAATACGTTGACTAAAACTTCAACATTGAAGTTTTAATTTTCTCTCAATGTAAACTTGAACCCTAGAGTAGTTTAAGAATATGTTGAACAATAGTAATAAAGCTTATTCATCACTTTTAATATGAATAAATTTATATCTTTATAATTGATTATCCTTAGTAACCTATGCAGCTATTTAATTAAAGAATAATGAAACATTCGATAATGTGAAGAAAGTTCTGACTCCATGAATTTTAATACCGTTACCTTTTGTACCTAAAAAAACCATAAGTGTAACTATTTCAAACTAAATATAAACCTCCAACCGTTATTTTTAACCAGTTCTCTATTTTAAACATCGAAGTTAACGCTGGGATTTTTCATGTTCTTTAGGCAAAGAGAAACAAGGGGTAAGATATTCCAAGATATAAAAAACAATACGTTTATCAACTTTTATTACAATAGTTTACGCAAATGAATAAAAGTTCAATTTCAAAACTGAATATAACTCTATTCCCACTGGCATACATAGAATCAAGTTCTGTAATAGTATCAGTATGCCTTCATAAGATAATGTACTAAAAGTAGCCTTCTAAAAAATATCGCGACATACCACTATCCGATATACTACCTTGAAATATATGCTTCTCATAAATATTTCTAGAGTAAATAAATACGTAGGTTCGGGATTGTTATTTTATAGAAAATAATAAATGTCTTCACTCTTTATAATATATAGAAAAACGTGGTTGGCTAGTAACTACAATACTTCAAGACCAATGCCAATATCTCAATATTAGATAATTATATTAAGTGTTTATTTCTTATCTTTTACCTCTTTACCTTTAGAATTGCCAAAGCGTTTCATATATTTCATTCTCAAAGTAAAAAGACATTAAATATTATATAACTTCTCATGCAATCTACATTCAATAATTGTATTACGCATTGATGACCAACCTTATTTACCATTGATTTTATATCTTTTGACGGTTTTTCAATAAAGAAACATGTGTGTTTAATTTAAGCTTACATTCGAGTATTTCAATTATATATGTTTCCATTCAAACTTTCAATCCAAGATCTTTTACTGATCTAAATGCTAGGTTTTCCGTATTCATAATCGATGTAATAAGCAAAAGCTGGGTCTTCATTGTTCTTAATTGGCGAAATTATAGGCTTAGCCGTACATATCAATCTAGCTTGTTATCTATTTTATTACGATTTTAAGAAAGAAAATTAGTCAGATAAAAAGCTCTTATACGATTTTTTACATCATTTTTAAGCGTATTTGAACTCTTTAAGGTCAGTGACAGCGTGATGAACTTATTGGCATAATTTTCTTTTCCATCCCCTATATTTCCCATGAATTATTAGAAGAGTATTAGCTTGTAGGATAATTGATTTATCAAATGCATTTTTGTTTCCAATACTTTCTCATACACTAATATAGACTATTAATTAATAATATTCCAATTCATGTAGTATTAGACAAAGTTGATGTTGTGTTCGAAGTAACCTTTAAAAACATCGTAAATCTTGCAAAACAACAATAAATTCTTCAGGTTAAGGAGGTAGTAATATTCGGAAACAGCAAGTTGAAGCCTAGTAGTTCAATAATGATTTGATAGAAAATATTGAATAATAATCGCAAATTGATATTGAGAAATTTATACCACTTACTGTTTTACTTTTCGTTATTACGACAAATATTGATGAAATTCGTAATATCTACGCAATCAGTATTTTTTTTATTAATATCTTGATTGGGGAAAATGATATATAATAGTACGTCTTCTCTCAATCTTTTAATTAGATATGTTAATATTGATATTAGTGGTAATAGTCAAGGTAATTCTTTGGCAGAATTTTAAAGAAAGAATTAAATGGTTGTATCTAACGTAAGTTCGTGCGTAAAGCCTTTCCTTCTCAAGTGTTAAGTCTGGAGTTTATGGTGAACCTGTGGGAACTAAACGTGTTCTGGTTGGAGGGGAGTATTAGGGGAACCAAGGGATTTATTGAAGATTTCGGTAGGTTTGGTGATAATCTTACTGGTAATGGTAGATTTTGATTGATGTTTTACATAATCGACTAATAAACTTAAGGGCTTTCCACATTCATATTTATCACGTTCTATTCGTTACTGATAGTAGTAACTCGCTAGTTGATCTACGAAAAAATATTTAAGGAACGCATCTAAGTTTAAGTAGTATCCTGCAAAAGTATATAAGCACAGTAAGAGAGGTGGTTGTTAGAGATACTTCTACCTTCACCTTAATGTACTCATTCAAAATATTTATCTGTGACGCATTAGTAAAGTACGTTAACCAAATTATCATTCTTTTGTTCCCTTATGAGTAAATTCATTCCTATATTATACAGTTTCACTTTTAACAAATTTTAAGCCTCTTTATATACTTTTTCTCATATATTCAAAGTTCATTTTTTAAACTATTGATAGAAATCGTGGAAGGCAATGATAAGTTAAGAATTAATTTTGTTAGGTTTGAGGCAAGAATTACATGACCTATTCGTTAGTAAAATACTCTATTACAACGTTTTCATTAGTGTCTATTAACCAGAGGCTATTGCCTCAATACTAAACGAATGTGTTTCCAATGGTTTGAACTACTTTGTTCACAATGGGGTAGGTAAGAACATGAATTTTGGCGTTATTGATAACTATTAAAACGGTTGAATCACTTAATTTATGATTTTTTCAATTGAAGACAAAGCGTGCAGTAAATGAAAAAAATAATGCAAAAGAGGAGTAAATGAAAAAAAAAAAAAAATGTAAAAGGGGAGGTTATAGGTTATTTGCCGTGAAAGTTGTTATTTTCTATTTGAGGGGTTTTAGAACTTAAGGGTTTGCAATTGAAAGCAGTAATAGTAACGACTTAGCCGTTTAACAACTCTGGGGCCTTAATAAATTTTGTAATCTCTTTTTAGTTTAAGGTCTTGAATTTTCTTAGTGGTTGACTCGACCGCATTTTCTAGACATAAGATTAATAAACATATCTAGATGACTAACTGGTACCGTCGCAATTTCTAAACTACTAACAAAACTAACTTAATTCAGATACTCCCCCTACTTACTACGGATAAAACTAATACGGGTAAATTGGGTGGTTTCTTGAGAATTTTCCTTTCACCTTAGATAAAAATAATGTAACCAGGAAGTAATTTCTTCTTTTACTTAGCTTATTCGTATTGAACCTAATAAGCACTAGTTAGATTCAGTAAAACGTTATTGTCGTTACATAATAGATTCGACTAGTAGTCGAAATAACCGGTATATTATATTGAAATTATGAATTTGTTACATCTAATTTTAGAATATTTCTAGCCAGTATACATAATAATCCGTATGAGAAACTGCTTGACCTGTAGCATAAATCGAATTAGCACTCCCTACAATTGACTTGCACTCCCTACACTCCACTAGCAGTCAGTAGAGTCAACTTACAATTAGTATAGCTGACTTGGTCATACTGCATGTAACTACTGTTTTAACAGTTTTTTTTGTTTTTTGAGGTTTTTGAATTGATTTCTTTCATTAAGTCAAAATAAATCATATATATAGTATTTCAATATATGTGTTGAATTGGTTCATGACTTGTGAACAAACAATATTTCTCACTACATATATGAAATTTAAATCATCCAAAAAAAGTAAAAAAAATTATAAATGGTAAAAAATAATTCGAATTCCAATATACAAAACATAAAATAAAAACGACATGTATATATTATATGATATGAAACGCAAAATAGTGAAGAAGATAAAAGATATTGAGCGCACATAGGAAAAATAATACAAATAGGTTATTTTAGAATGACAAATGATTCAATTGGAACTCACAAAGGAATTATTATACTCGCTAGTAAAAATATCATATTCAACCCTTCGTTTGGTTCAACCTATCACAAATTCACATGCAAGTCGTTTTCATAGAAAATTATATGTTTTATAAAACGTCAAGAATAATTTAATCGTGTTCCTCACTGCCATGTGAAACATCAACTTTGCCGAAGTCATCACCATTGTTGCAATATTCGTTATTTATTATAAAAATTAAAATACTTTTATCGAAGTATAGATAATACAACGATCAATTTTTTCCGTTCCGTTAATTAACTTCTTATTCAAACGTGTTATTTTATGTGTAATATTCACCATAATGCATGATTTATTAAGTATCGACCTAATTGATTCCAAATAAGCCATCTGTTTACAGAGTATCCCTAATTATCGATAAGGTCTATGTCTTTCATACGTTGACGTAAAAGGTAATATAAGAGTAATCGTAATATTGGTAGTATTGAATATAGATTAATTAAAAAGAGAGGAAGCCAGAAAGTGCACCCTAAGCCAAGAGCTTATAAGCTCTCATCCGGAGAGTGGCACTCCACCAAACACTCTGACAATGTTCTTTCTGAGAAGTAACACGGTATTACACACTTTGACAGAATATACCTCACAGCGTGACATGTTATCGTACACTTTACAAAATTACAACCGGCAAAGTCGCCGTTGATTAACAATAAAAATATATAACAATATCTATATAGGTAATCTTTTCTTTCTCGGTACGTTTCATATCTATAGTTTAGTAGTAACAATACATTTTGTCCGAATTTCAATTAGTCGTTTAGTAATAACAATACCTGTAATATAATTAGTTCAAAGTTCTAATCATCAGCTTTCGCAATAATAATAATCATAGTATAATTTATTTAAAGCCATAAATAGTTTAGGTCATTTGTATTAGTATTAGTTAAGAAGGTTATAAATCTTTATAAAGTTGAAATTATAAAGGTTCTATTAATGTCATTACATATTTTGAGGTTAATATAAAATATATATCATTATGGATTTATATAAAAAAATACTTTCATTTTAACGACGTATCATTACTTCAATGGTTAGTCTCTAATCAATTTATCTCTATATACACTTCTAAATTACTATCCTAATCAGCTATTTCGAACCGCTTATATTGATTTGGTTACTAAACTAATACCACGTCTTGAACGCTCCTTAAAATAGATAACCCGTAAAAAGAGGGTTTAACAATTCCATTTAACGCGGTAATATCAGAGTAAAAAGGCGAGGGCTGCCAACCCCAGCCAGCATAACGATAACTTTACCAGTTTTAACAATATATTGTCGATTCCAACTTTTACCCTCGGCTTTCTCGTCGTCGCCGCTAACTCAATTTTTACTTCTTTTCTTCTTTTTTTATCTTCTTTCCCTCTTTCCCTTACCCCTGAAAAAGGAAGAATGAGGGTCTACTAAGGTTATAACCCTTTTCTTTCTCGCCGTTAGCAAAAACCCTATTACCTATAATAATTCTCCGTTATCGAAAACGCAATATCGCCGAGTTACAACGCGGTTTGTATTATACATTTTCTCCTTAACTTGTACTGTATGAATATCTTTGTAAAAGATGCCGAGGCGTCCGAGCGCGCCCGCCGCCTCGAATTACGGCTCGCGAGGATACATCGTAGAACCATCTTATCACGTAAAACAATATGTTGAAGGTACTTTACAAGAAGATATTGTATAGGCTTATAGATTCAAATATTCTGGAGTCTACGTAGAAGACTTCATATATTATCAATTGTATCTTCATAGAGATATCGATCAAAGGTCTAGACTTCATACTAGTCGATACTAGTGTATACTAGTATATACTAGTTCCTCCGTACTAGTAAATAATAGCTCAGGTAGCATCTCTGTGCTAATCCTTAGTACTAGTTAATAGTAGTATTTACACTAGTAAATACTAATACTAGTGGATATATTTACAACTCCGGTGAATTCTTTATCCATCAATGTTGGCAGGTTTCGTATTTGAAGTTTGTACCAAATAGTGACTGGCCTTATTGGCCTTGTTATTAAGTTGTGTATTGTGTAAGTATACATATTATATATTTTAACACACTTTACTATGATTTGTTGTTCATCTAAAAAGGAAGAGTAAAGAAAGAAAAGTAAAACACAAATGGTGAAAGGTAAAGCAAAGGAATTGTAGTACGGAAAAAAACAAAATCCGTATATGTAAAAAGTAAGAAGACCTGTATAATCTAATTTGAACCGATAATCTTTTGAGTACCTTTTTCATGAATATTTCAAAGTATGTATTAAAACCAATTTATCATTTTATGCCTGTAATACCATGGAGTAACTTGGAATATGAAGTTTTACAAGCCATTAACTCAACTTAGACCTAGGTTAATTAAGCTAAATTATTACATTATTACTTCATGTTTTACCGTCGACCATAAATTTATTGACTCATCGGCTAGTTGTTTATCCCCAGAAAATCATTTGATTTATATAATGAAACGCTTCACTTTATCCTTTACAAATTATTCTTTAATGAGTATATATTATGTGTGTTGCTAATACTTAGGATTTCTAAACAAATCAATAGCTTCCTTATTATTATAATATATGGTAACGATGATAGGAATACGTAGCTTGGTAAACAAGTTCCTTATTTAAAGGGTGTTTTAAATAACCCTTATCACTGTTACGCTTTTAGCATTCATCAACAAAGGGTATACTTTGGATCCGCTTTTTAATAACAAATTAACTGTATTATTCACTATTGAAATTATGTATCTATTAGTAGAAGTTTTACTAGCCTTATCCTTTCTCAGTTAAAATCACACCAGCCGTTAATTTAAAGTCTTTGGGTATCTTTATAGAAATTTTAGTTATAGTCTATAATATTTTAATACAGACTTACGAATGTTTTTCCACTATCTACTTTTAATTTGTAGTTTTTCAATTATCTATAGTATTTGATGGCGACACTGATTCGTGTCATGTTTTTATATGAATGATTATGGAAAAACCGTTAAAATATTGACGTAGGAAAGGCTATATCACACCTACTTTAGCATATCACATAGCCAAAAGCCCGTATATAGAACTAATAATTCTTAGTCTATAATTTATCAGCCTGATATTTATATAACACAATATAAACGACTGATCCGGCTATAATAAGGATATAAACTAAACGTTTACTCAATTCCGGTACTTTAAAGTCTAAAACCCATTAGATATACGAATCTTATATTAAAATGATCGTATATACATCACTATTCATCAAAAGAAGTACCCATCAAAAGTGCTATGCCTCTTCTAGAGCCTTATACTTCAAGTGTTTTCTAATATCCATTTTAAATGTTTCGATAGCTTGTGAGTAAAGGCGTAATATTAGAAGGTAATCAACTTAAATGAATATAATGATTTAATATCAATAATTAATATATATCGCGTTGTTAAATCTTAATCTTTTCAATTTAAGGTTATGAAATACTTTTATTTACCTTTCTAACCATTATTCCAAAGTTTATTTAAGTTTTCAATATGAAATGAATATTTAAAATATTTGGTTAATTATAGAATTAACACGCATAATATTTTTCTCTAAATACTTTAAGAAGAAGTCCCCAATAGTGTCAGAGATCTTCATTAACACCAGTTCGTCAAATTTCCAGTTTAGGAAAGTCGAGTCGATGAAGATTTAGTTGATATTTTATCCGTGAAAAGCAACAAGTGTAACAAAAATCCTCTCAATGTAAGAATGTATTATTCCAATAAAGGTTTTGTGTAATTAATAAGATACCTTGACTTAAACCCGCATTACAATCCTAAATTGTTATATTTCGATTTGACCTTTGGAATTAGTCTTGATCTTGGTGATTTTTTTTACAGTTAGGGTACAGCGGTCAATATCTCTTTTAATAGCTTAAAATTTTTAAAAGGATAGTAAACCCCATATCTTACTATAAAAGACTCTTTTCTAATATTTAAAACCTGAGCTCTCCAAAGCGTTTTTCATATTAGTTATTTATTTTGTTTCCTGATGAAGAGAATATAATGGACTACATATTTATCAATAATAGTATCTGATGGCAGATTTTCCGGCAGACTGTTTATTTTTTTATATTACTTCGCGAATCATCATTTATATATTGGAGTTTCAGGAGGCCCTTTTAGTATCATTGGGGATGTTAACCTCGATGGTTGGAATATATTTTCCACTTACAATATATTTACGAAGTTTTCCATTTTCCCTTCGAAAACCGTTCAATTGATAGTACTAACGATTTTATTTATCGATTTACAAGGCAAAATTTAGCAAATGAACCTTGACAATATACCAGTGAATTATAATATTAGGAAACTGCCACAAAAATACGACTAAATACCCTATCCACAATTCGTATAGCGTATCTATACCGTTTCTGTTTAAGTTTGGTTACTCATAAGTTTTCACCGAAATACATATAATTAAAGAAGTTAACTTAACGTATCCAGAATTTTAGATATTATACCGTTAATTCGGATACCTAGTTTCGAAACACCTTTTACGGACAATTCATACCGTAAGTTATACGAATGTAGGAAGGGAAACGCATAAAGCTATAGAATAGATATTTTACGAATTCCAGCTACATTTGCAGGCCTTACAGCGGTTAAAATTCCACCTTAGAAATTATGTAGATTTTAACTGCAACGTAATTATAAATATAATATACCTTCAAAGTTACCTAGTATTATCTGTAGTTAACGTAGAAATATTATTTTAGTCTGCGAAATTTACGCGAAGCGTTTCCATTACAAATCGCTGAAATATTTTGGTATACTGTTGGTTAAACATTTACATAAGGCATTCGAACTGGATCATTTACGACGTAAACACGGCGTTCTACTCGACTAAATACCGTATTAAAGCTAGGATTTCCGGTAGCGAATGTATATAAATACCGGTAAAAATATTATAAGGTAGTAAAAAGTGTAAACTATATGATAGACCGTGTAAAAAAGCGTATATATAATTATCTAAAAAGTGAAAATATATTTAATTCAAGTAATTCATCTTATTAATAGAGGTTAGCGCCATTATCAATACTTTCGGCCCAAGTAGGATAATTCCTACGAGTTTTGTTTTTGGTATTTCCCAAGAATTTACATAAACTTCACACCGTTACCAATAACATTATAAAAGGCGAATACTGTTGCGAAAGATATGTTAACTTTGCGTTTGCTAGAGGCTGGGAATGATGTTTCCAAAGTACTGGCTACAAGGAATAGCTTACGTAAGACTGGTGTTTTAAATGTACAATTATAGTCCAAGGTCCTAGTTTCAAAAACTAAGGATAGATAAACTAGCCCTTAAAGAGTTAGCGGGTTAAAAGGCTAAAATATACTCGTTAACTTTCCAAATAGTATAAATTGGTTTCGCTAGAGTATAGTATGAAAGTATTAAAGGGAAAATGTGGGGAAAAAACGGTCCGGAACCGTGATCCGAATAATTGTACTGATCAACTACTTTTACGATAACTGACCTAAGTCACCCCTTAACCCAATACAACCCCTAAATACCATTTTTTAACCGTTACCATTACAAAAAAACGGCCCTCCCATACCAACAATATTAACACCTTACCGCTGAGGCCACCCGTTCGGCTTAAAAAACAAGGCACACCTCAGAATTTTTATTAGTTAAAAGGAAATTACAAAACGTAAACTTAACTTAATTCTTTGCCTAGATGGTATTTTTACTACCTTATATACCCTGTTCGAATAATTCACTTGAACCGAAATCTTTGCCTTGGTCGAATAATGCGTTTTTCGTTTTAAAAGGTTTAAACCAATATATTTATGGCGTCCATAAGATTCTTTCTACAGGCCATGTATACGAAGTTAAAGAAATACCAAAAATTTATACGAAAATATTCGCCTTAATATCAAAGAGTATGACGACGATAGCAAAAAGAATATTATAACTTAGTCGCTCACTTTACAACGAGTAAGCCATTATTTAATTCTTATATTCACCACATTCCTTAGTACTCTTTGTAGCCTTTATAGTAAAATTCGTAATAATACAAAAGCTTATACATAATCCGAAAAAAAGTTTCAACAATGTATTTATGCCAATATAACTACGGATCTTGGAAAACGATACTCACCTAAAACGTTTTTACGTATTATAAAACCGATTTACGGCCTAGTAAAAGCTGGTGTATACTAGTATAATAATTACTAAAAACATTTTAAAAAGTGGCTCCGAAAAGCTAACTCAACCTCCCATACATACTTATTAATTTTAATGAACCGTTTCAAAGGCTTTATAATAACAAATATATAAACGGATGATATATTAACGTTGTGTTAAGCGTCTTTTCCCGTATTAAAAGAAAGAAATCTTTTAAAAGTCGGCCTAAAGGAAAAACCCGAAACGTTCTTGAAGGAGGATAATATAATCGACTTTAATAGTTCGATATTCACTTTCTGTAACAGCCTTCTAGGCTTCACATAAAGTGGGTAATTTAAAAAAGTTTCCCTTGTTATTCTTAATAGTGCGAAACGGGCTCATGATTACAGATGTTAGTATACACATGACGCTTCTGTTTCCTTAATATCATAATCAGAAACGGCTTTTAACCTTTCGATCGCCGCGTAATACCAAACTACCCCTTCAAACGATATATATAAAGCGTTAAACAAACGCCTTACGTGGTAAATACGTTATCTAAAGCGTGGTTTACAATTTATATCGCTTAAAATGTGTATTACGAAGTAATTTATCTTTAGTAACGGTTCCTTCGCTAATAATACCAATTATAACTCGAAAATGAGGTTCGTTTTTATTTTTAACAACAAAATACCAGCTTAAACCGAGTTTAAGCTCCGTGGAAATATGATCTTTTAAAGTTCGACTAAATACAAACAGGTAATACGAAACTTCTTAACTTCAGAGCTTTATAATATAATTAAAGGTTTTGATTTAGAAGTCACCATAACAATAATGGTCCGGATAGTTATTTTAAACGTTAATTCAAAAACACTCCTTCTCGTCTTTTACACTAACTTTTTTTCGTTTTTAAAATACTTAGTAAAATTTGGCGTTACGAACCAAAAACTCCCCATAATCTACTTTATGGATTTACGCGAATGATATAAACGCCGAAAAATTAAGAAAATAACATAAATCGATAAAAATTTAAACGTAACAAATGTAATAATCAAGAGATCTCCAAACGGAGTATTAAAAGCATTTATATCAACGAGAATTCTCTTCGTTAGTATTTCTGAAAATGTTTTACGACCCTATCCAGGCTAATATTCTGCGCCTTACTTTTATCACTTTTGTTTTTTACGATTAAACGGTTTTTAATATTTTGAAGCGGTTCAAAATCCTCTATTTACGCCGCTTTCAGCATTTTACCGCAGTATATATCTTTTATTTAATACCATTCCCACGGAATTTTCCTCAATTTGAATTTACTATTCGTACCGCTTGTAAAATATTATCACTCTTTATTTTATGTACGTTAACCTTACTGGATTTTTTCTTACTCTTTATCTTTTACGGTTATCATTTACGTTATGATGTTTTTAAAAGAAATTACATTACTATATAGCGTACTTTGTTATAACCGGGTATGCCAGTCCGGCAAAAAAAAAAAAAAAAGCAGCAATTCGCTGTTAAAGAGAAAGTGAGAGAGCGATGCCGTCGCGTCCTTACTATCTTTCTCACTACCGTGCCTCTTTATACTGGCATCACTGCTATCACCGTTATTGATGCCGCTATCGGTGCCACCGAACGAGTGGCCTCGCACCTTAGGCCCCATACCCTTAAGCAGAGGTGCGGTGGAGTCTT
The DNA here is from genome assembly GCA_038502455.1 of Anisogramma anomala. Taxonomy (NCBI): domain Eukaryota; kingdom Fungi; phylum Ascomycota; class Sordariomycetes; order Diaporthales; family Gnomoniaceae; genus Anisogramma; species Anisogramma anomala. The sequence goes on from JASMMZ010000006.1 coordinate 3,532,747, forward strand.
TACCCTCTTTACAGCGACGTGAGATAACGTTGTCGAATTTACCAGTACAATACATACGCAGACCCCAGTTCTAAACGGCAATAACGGCTGCAAACTTCTTAGTCAACCGGTTAACGCCTATTACTAATTATAATCGGATTAGTTTAGTTTTTTACGAAAGTGGTTACTTTTTAGGCGCTACTGCTCATATAATTATAAAAGTAGGAAAATTGAGTTCGCGGTTAAAAGTATAATTTTAAAGTAAACTTATTATAAATCTGTTAGGCGTGTAATATAGTTTCAGATTACGGGCTTAAAACTATCGAAATAAGGGCGTATCTATTGTTAATCCGCTAGTAACAGTGTTAATGGGTTAAACTACCCCCACTTGAATAGTAATCGCTAATCAACTTACCCGCGGCCGCGGATACGATATACAATACGTAAAGCGTATCTATCAACGGCGCGGGGTTACGAAGACGGGTACGCTATTTTAACACCTCACGTATTAAATAGGCTTCGTGATGTAATTTAGCAATATGTAACCCGAAGCATCGGAAGAGTTCCGCCTTGACTATCTTATTTATAAACTATTAGTACGACGAAAAGTACAGGAAGGAATAATAATACAAACCGCGCTATAACTTCGCCAAACTAAGTTTACGACAGGGAGGGGGGGGAGGGGTTCCCATGAGTAATAAGGTTTTTACTCGTGATGAAAAGGTAAGGTTTATAACATTAAAAGCCTCTAGCTCTATTCCTTTAGGGTTAGGAGGAGGGGGGGAGGGGGAACAGAAAAGGAAATGAGTGGTAGCTTCGGCGGCGGCAGCGGTGGGCGTTGAGGCAAAAAGGGAAGCAGGGATTAAAAATATTGTATTTAAGGATGTAGGGCTTAAGGAGGTAATAGTAGTAATGGCGGCAACGCGACTGGTGACGGCGACAGCGGCTTCAGCCCGTTTACGCTTATGCGCTAAATAGTGACTAAAACTTTATTATTACGCAATATTTATTTACGAGCAAAATTGATATATAAAGATTCATTAAGTAACCTACCTATTGAAACGGTTTATAATAAATGATTAAAATGGTAGGTTAAGTTGGTTTAGACTAATTGACTAGTTAAAACTTATATTAGCTATAGGTATGCGCTGTTCAAAGGAAAAAAAGTAAGTTTCACGATAATCGACGGCGATATATTTTTTATATTCAACCCAAAATATTTAACGCCATAGTTAAACCTACGTAATTAAAACCTTGTAGTACCTGTGTATTTATAATCTTATAGGAAATAATAACAAATGCTATTAATCAATATATTACTACCGATTTACTAAACTAACCAGTTCTTTACTTTAATTACTACCGCGGCTAAAAACTACTAATTCGAACCATTATAATTTTTACCACAACTACATTATTATTAATAAACCTCGTGTATAAACTACGTAACAAATTCCACTTTTATTACTAAATAATGAATACGGGCTGTGATAGGGAAAAAAAGATTAACTGTGTGGATATTACCATATATCCCTATAATTAGTAAGTGGTTATATTACGAAGTACACCTTTGCAAAGTATATGGTAACATACCACTTTGTAAGGTACATTCCTATAAAGTGTATAATAACGTTCCACTGCCTAAAATTGGCATTTATAAAGTGTATAGTAACGTGATACTGCCTAAAAGTAGCATTCATAAAGTGTACGATAAAGTGCCACTGCTTAGAAAAGAGATTATCAAAGTGTATAGTAGAGTTCCACTACCTGAGTAAGAGGTTTATAATCACTCATCTGACATGCACTCTCCGAATTCATCTTTTCTCGTTGATAACTTATATTGCTTTAATCCATATCAATCTTTATGATTTCTCTTCTGGTACATTAACGTAATAGTGACCTCTTCGACAGAGATTGTATATCTTCATTGTTTGTTCTCAGTGATTCCTTTGGAGTTTAGGCTTGATAAGTTCAAGTCTTATGAATTTTTATTTTCGTATATTTAATATAGTTAGGGTATAAGGCTTTTATTGTTTTACTATTTCCTAGGATAAATTGTTATATGAGGTATATTATATGCTGAACTATCATTGCATACTGCAACTACCGACCATAACCATTATACGCAACCTTTACTCTTTTTCACTATTTAACTAGTCCAGGCCTTTACTGCGAACCTATTTAGACTTTTATTCTTATTATATAGACGCCTCCACGTATATAAACTATATTATTTTAACTCCTATTACTCTATGATAGTTGGATTTGTTCATGTAAAAAGAAGGAAAAATATTTCATCAGGTTGCCAACATAGGCTTGTATTAGAATGGAAGTGCATTATGGTTGAGGTTGTGCTCCAAGGTAAGGGTTAGGTTAGTCCGAGCGCTATGCAGTGGCAGTTATGCCTATAAAAATATACGGAGTTTGTTATTATTTTGAATTATTTCATTCATTGTATTTCTTATGTTTATTGAGAGAATTTTTCAATGTATTAATAGGATTTTGAATGAATATAATCTTTTCTAGTTTAATTCTTAAACGAATTGTATACTGAGTAGGGCGGGATTGAAATATTGGTTGCCAAAATTATATACGTTTAGGTTGATATTTTGGTTTTTATATAAGTTTGAAAATTTTGTAGGGGAAAAATTCGATTTTTTTTTATGTAAATAAGTTGATGATATTTGAATCTTTTCACTAGAGGTTACGTGTTTTTTCGAATAAATGAAATTAATATCTACGAAATTTCTTGTTGACGAATTCAAAATATATTATTTGACTGTTTGCTTTTTGATCGAGTCAATAAACGTTTCATTATTAATTGTTTCTTAGTTGAAAAATTTTCAATGGATTGGTTTGTGAATTCTTGATCTAAATTAGTCAATGGTTTAATTGTTCGACTTAATTTTTGTGATTTTAGCCACATTATACGCTTAATAAAGAAAATTTTCGAACACGTATCGACATATATAGCGTGTAATCAACTCAAATACCCAATTCAATATAGGGTAGAAGCCGAAGAGAGACTCATACAAATTTGTATGCAAACCACTTAAGGATCTACTTAACTTAAAACTTGCAGTTACATTTATTTCTAATGTAGTTAAATTTGTTACTTTAACTAAAGATTCGAATCTACAATTGTATCTTGCAAAAACCTATTAATACATACTATCATTTAATTCAAATGAAGAATATGTAAATAAGGTAAAAGAGACTGATACGGGTTTTTTAATCTGTTGAAGTTCAGCATATGAAAAGATCATTATGAAATTTTAACAATTAAAACTTTATGTATTACTTTTCACTTATGTTGGAAAACAAGTACAGAAAACGTGAATGATACTATATACAACACGTGTAAAAATATTTAATATATCGTCTCTTCAATAAAAATTTCGTAAGACCGTCCCACAAATAAACAAATAATATAATAGAAAATTGGTGGATAGGAATGTCATTTATAAATTTGGAGAAACCTTAATTCAAAATTTCATGACGAATTTGTAATTTTACCAAGTTAAGAACAATTTTAGGTATGAAAAATTCATGAACTATACTATACAATTCATATTGAAGAGATCAGAATTGAAAAATCCTCAACACTCGGACAACCTAGAACATATACTGTTGTAATGAAAACTAGAATGATTAGTCGATAAATATATAAAGAAAGAAGACCAAAACGTAAAATTCAAGTTAAAGGTTAAGCTAATAGTAATGTGATTGTATATTCCTTAAATGCGCATCTAAAAAAAAGCTATTATTGTCTACAACAACTTCAAAACGATGAGGACTACCAACTCGCGTGTTGAAATGAGAATTATCACTGTGTTTAAGGCCAAAAATCATTGAAAGTAAGTTACTAACAATCAAAAACCTTTAATACGCTCATAACGCCCCAATTAAAGTACTCAAAAGGAAGAAAAAGAAATAAGTTCCCAAATCCAATTTCACAAACTTGAATAAAAGAAACTATAAATGAAATCAATAAATAACATCAGCACTTAAGGAATATAAGTTATTACTGATTGAAAGAGTTAAACGCAAAAAATCAAACCATTGGCAGGTGCTACCGTCAATTTCAAACTATAAACATGTTAATCTATGAGTTAGTAGAAAATACCCGTTATAGAAGTGAAGTCGAAACCGCAAAAAACCTTAAAAACCTCTCAAATAGTTTTCATTTTATATAGCTGCCAAATTAATGCACTAATGACTGCCAGCTTACCATGAAATCTATTATGATGATCTACCTGCTAAAACAAGCCCTTAAAAATACTTATAATATAAAAATTCAGAGAAACTAGAGACTAATAATATTTACAATGTTCATCGCAGCTTATAACCCGATAAAGTCCAAATAATAGACGTAAACTACCAAATCCTGTCGAAATTTGTCAAAATTTAGTGTTATGAGAGAAGATACTATAAGAAACTCAGTAGCTTATTAATTACCAAATGAATACATTTTTCAACAATAGTGAATTACTAAGTGGTTAAAGATCAGAATTCTATTCAAAGTTTCTAGAAATATTTACGAAATGAAATACGGATTACTAAATAACCTTTTGAATCAAAGGTTGTAATTCGAGACAAATTTACGATAACAGGTAAATTAACTTCAAACAAAACGATTATTATAACGATAATAGTAATTACATCAAATTTATCTAATATGTTTCTATAAATGAATAAGTTAATGATTTCCGAATAGCTCCATACTCATTAGTCAACAAATAGGAACTTCTATTTTAGTTAATTCATTACTTATCGGTATAGAAGCTCAAAATGACCAAGGAAATTATAACAACCTTTGGATTCAAAACCAAATTAACAACGTCAAAGAAGAAAGTATACTAACTGAAAGGAGTAATATGAATATTTTGATAAAATATCAATATATGTTATTGAACTTGATTTTTAACTAATACCATATATTACGGCTAAATACTAAAAGAAATGGGCAACATATCATTACTAATACCTTATTGCTTGTACTTTAAGTAATATAGAAAGAATGAAAACTATGAATAATAAAAACTAAAAGGTTGTAGATGTGGTAATAATTACTAAGGCAATCTATTCGTATCAGATCCTTTTACAGTCACATTTCAAGCTACCTATAATGATCCAATAATGATTTACTGTATAGTTTATCTAGTAAATATACATATTATCTTTATTATGAACTCCAAACTACATATTTACCTCATTTTTACAACCGTTACACAAAATAAGTATCTTAATAAGTTGAACCAGATATATAGGCAGCAAAACACTAACTGTAATATTATCTGTAATATGTTTTATGTCAATGAATGAATATGATAGCGACGAAAATGAACAGTAAAGATTTCGATGAAATGGAAACTGAAATTAGCCCTCAAAATAATTATTATTACTCGGTTCACCATTTATATTCACACACATGAAACGACTGATATTTTACATTTTGGAAACGTGTCCCCCTGTTTCATTTTCAACTTATAATATGAAAAAAATTGGCGTTAAGATGAATATAATGAGATAAGTTAGTAAAATTCAATTGAAAACGATTCTCATATTCCTCCAAATATGGATATTTATGATTTGATTTCTAGAAAAAAGAACCGGTGTTTATGAACTAGATGAAATAATGATTACGCGCATCGTTTCATCGTTATATTTGTCTCACAACTAAAAACTCTATAAAGGCTTCGACGATATTAGATATAAAAACATAGAGTGCTTTATACCAAAAGGATTAGAAATCTTTTGTACTGTTTTTAAATATATCTGGGGTAGCCTAGCATGTTTAGTTTAATTTTATACAACTACAAAAACCTATATTTGGATATTACAGATATAGCAACGTCTTTCAATAATACAGATTTTGTTGACCTAATACTAGCAAACAATATATGGAACATTCATAGAATTTTACATATTGATAAGAATTTGAAATTCTCAAATTTTGTCATTTACGATGTTAATAATCACTTTATGAAGTGGGAATTTCAAGTAAATGTTAAAATAAATGTAGATAAAATGTAAATAAATGTCAATAGAGACCTATCAAAGTATTAAAGAGATTAAAATGATACACAGTTTATTTTGTTGAATTTATCATATTCTTACTCTCAAAATCAAAGGTATTATATTATTAGATGTAAAGAAATTTTATTATATGGTTTTGCTTAACGATATGTTCTTGGTTCAAATTTTCAAAGTATAAACCAGCTTAACGGCGAATGACTCCCATTAGACGATTGACAGAAGGAAAATATGGCCTATAATAATGCCTTGAAGAAAATGCGATGGACATTTGTAAGATGTCAACTTAATGATGATTTTGATACCTGAAATAATCCTTGAATGATGAACGTGCTTCGTTCACTTTGAGAAAAAGAATGTTTAAAAAGCAAGTAATAAAGAGAATCATTGATTTATACTATCAAGTACTTCCCATTCACATAGTAGTTTCCGCTACTGACGGACTACTAACTCATCATATAACAAAAATCAAAATATGTATAATAGTTTACGAAATTTGCTAAGCTAAAATAATTAGCTGATATAATCTACCAACAATAATTATGGATCAAATAATTGAATATCTATATGGCAAACAACCATTGAAAGAAAAATAATTACATGTGGATAAACGATATACAACCGAAAGAATATTCGCGACAATATTAAATACTTAAAAAGAAAGATTGGGAGCTAATCGTAAAACTTCGTACTAAAGATATTACCAAAACGTTGAGCAGATCCTTTAAAAAGAGCGATTGAATTAAAGAAATATATTTTCAGTTGAAACGTCGTACAAGTTAAATCTGTAAGTAATGTTCGTTTCAACAACCATAATGTTACAATTTTGAAATTAAAGATGATATTAGAACAATATTAACTGCTATCTCCAACAGGAATTACATTATAGTCAGTCAACTTTACTCACACTAAAGTTAACTGTATTAATTGCAAGTCAATTAATTATGGAGTTCTCGATTCAGACTAGTGCATGGGTCAAGCAATGGACTATAAAAATTACTGTGCAAAAAGGAAAGCGGTATTCTAAACCTAAAATAAAACATCAGCTACTTTTAATGCAACATAAGTTACTTTGACAAATACAAGTCAACTACTTTACAATGATGAAGTTCTATCAACACTTATCAGTGCTTATTAGTTGAGTTATAGATAGGCTAACTAAAAAAAGAAGCTACTTTACAGTTACGCTTTACGTCAAATAGCAGCTAGAATAAAGGAAAGATTCTTGCGAAAGGCCTTTACTATTGTGTCAGTCTGCATAGCAGTAAGTAAAAAACTTTTAGGCTATATTAGTTTCTACGGAAAGTTCAGGATAGTGAGGGTATCACTATTAAATATACCAAGTTTCTCTCTCTACTTTACTCTCTTCAATTCAACCACGCTAATTAAATCGTTAAGATTGATACTCTGAGCGAAAACATTGAGAATCGTCAACTAGTGCCATGAAAGCTACTTTGCGTAACTTTACACCAAATTACCAAGTTCTTTTGCCCAAAATACCAATTTTTACGTCCTATGTCTTCCAAAACGTTAAAATAGCTACCTCAAACGCTTACTTGGAAACCATCGGAAATCTTATTAGGAAGAGGGTAATAAAAGCCCTTAGAACCCTCTTTTTCAAGAATTATGATGATGACCTCTAGGGGCCAGATACCGACAAAGACTTAATGGAAGAACATCTGGTTAACTGCGTTCTCTACTACATCTTGAACTTGAATAGCGGTAATAACCTTAAGTGAAAAGATCGCGTGTTTAGCAAATATCGTTTTTTTTTTTTTTTTTTTTTTTACGAATAGACTATTAATATATGGAAAAGAATCCAAAGGGGTATTATGTTTAATTCAAAGGTGGAGCTTGAATGAAAAGGGTTCTACGTGCCAAATAAAAGCCCTAATAGGTTGATAGAAACCCTATTTGAGTTGGCTCAACTTAAAAAATTCCCTTAAAACTCACGCGCTAAAGGAAATAGTGTTAAAGATTCTTAAAGCCCTTACAAGTGTTTCAGAGAACCTTTTTTTAATCACAAGTTAAGTTAAGCTTTCAACTTTCCTGTTAACCATAATTTTGTATACTTTGATGATAAGAAATCTGTTAATTTATTCGGTAGCTCAAAATCTTTACGTAATAACGCCTGGTACGCTTTTAACAGTAGTAGAGCATGTAAAGTAGCAGCTGCCAACGCGGCAAAAGGTATTGATATTGGCGCTATACTATCAATTAAACAAGATCGTGAAGTACCTCAAAACTCTTCCTATGGCTAAATACTCCTTAACTTTTAATCCTTCCCTTAAAATCATAAAATCATTTAAGGCGATGCTTCCTATAGCAAATACTCCTACATGTGAGATCCCACTACAAGTACCACTACCGGACTTTACCTCTCGGTTCATGCGACTGGTAATTACTCTTAATACCGCGACTCGAAAGCTTTGAGGCTTAAATTAACAGGAAACACCAATGATAACTACAATGATTATTATAACCTTCCATACAAACCAATTAAAATGGTTGATATTAACTACAAACTCTTAACCAACTTTACGAATATTACATATAACGTTAGAATTTATAACGGAAAGTATTATAACCTACTCTATAGGAGGACAATATCATTTTAAAACATTCGTAAATAAATATAGGTTCGTTCTTGTGATTTTAACTTATTTCTTTAGCATTGTTACAATTTACGCCAAAAATATTACTCAACCCTTTTAAAGCGAGTAAAATCGTTTCCCAAAATTGATAGTAGTATAAAAAGATATTTCGAATGCAATATTCATATTACGTAATATTATATAGATTGAGTCATTACGAGTTGAACGACAATAAAAATTTGAAATAGAAGGAAACTCCAATAATTGGTTTGAATCAAATACTTCATCAATTGATATTATTCTAAGAAGTAATGGGAAAGGTATAAGTTAGCGAAGCTACCCTTATTGAACAAGTACGGGCAGTAATTAGGAGTGTTCTTTTTTAAAAAAAACATGTTCCACAATACCTGAATACCACCTATGAAGGCTTTTTACCTTATGACGGTTTTTGCTTACGATCTTAATAGCACGTACAAAAAATTCGTTTAGTAAATATTTTTAATTTTTCGACTTTTGCAATGTGAATAAAAAATACCACGTATTAATACATTATATTAATCGTACGTACGAGTAACCCTAAAGTTTAAAATCTAGTATAAAACCTTCGGATTCAAAGCCACAATTATATGAACATTGATGAAGCCAAGAATTAAGCGGCCCCATTAACCGTAAAAACTATCGTTGTAATAGTAGGGGAAAAATGTATTTGTAACAAGTTCGGTTATTGGTTGACTCGCTACCATCAAGCCGAACATTATGAATAATAAGCATTATATTACTTCTAATACTCCATTACATCCGAGTAACATTACTTGAACCATATTACAAGTTATAAGAGCAAAGAAAACCTTAACGGAAGCCGTACTTTCAAGTAAATTACATAATATCAAAACGCTAATTCTAACACGGCCTAGTAACTAGGTAACTACATTGTCCTATATCGTTTAAAGTGCTAAATCCTCCATTTTTATCTCAATCAAACCTTAAAATCATTATATACCTCTAACATTCACGATTATTGTACGGACCACACGTTTTAAGGTAACATATTGAACACAGAAACAGTAAGTTTCTTAATAAGAGGCTATTTGTAGTATGTGTCATTACGAAGAGAAAGTACTACTTCTAAGAAAATCAATCATCAAGATACTAATAAGGCTAAAGTTATCTTCGGCTCAAGCGAATAATTATCGTTACTGGGAACAACGGTTGTTTTGATTATTTTTAGGTCGATCTCGTTCTATGTCCCTAAGTACCTAATTTCTTCCATCTTTATTTAAAGGATATAAAAACCCTCGGCATCAAAGTAATCGTTAAGGTTAATAAGTTGATTAAAAAAGGCCAGAGGTTCCTTTTCACTCCCGGGTAAAAGTATTCAGGGATTCACCTTTAAAGCTTGAAGATATCAATGTTAAATCTAAAACAGTTGAAAATACGTTAATTATATCAACATTTTAATTATCCAGCTATTGACAGGATATATAGTGTCCTTAAATCCGTGAAGCATGAAGACGTGAAATACTTTACTCAAAAATGTTATTGAAAAGCTTTGCTGTTATCGTCAAACGTATACCGGGAAAATTTAAGTTTATACTAATAAAAAATAAAGATTTTAATTACGAAATCTTTATTAACGTATTTTACTTCGATAATAAACCTTTTTTTTACTTTATTAACTCCGCAATGTTTTTTTCACGGAGTTAAGTCTCTAGAATCCTTATTGTTGAAAGATACGTTGGAAAAGTTAAGGATAATATGGATTAACACATACTTTGAATTATCTAACACTGTTGTTAACAATACCGGTACTAACTTCATAGTGGTTGATTCATAGGCGAATATTAAGATAATGAGAATCCAGTGTGAATAGATTCTTGTTAAGACCTACTTGAGTATTGGAAAGGTTGATAGGGTATACAATTTACTTATCGAAATGTATAATATACTCAAGTTAAAAATTGATAATTTTACGGACTAGGAGGAACGTTTTTAGATAACGGTAAAGGGACTAAATGATACTGTAGGCCTTGATAGCCTGGTGCTAACGTAATTGATTTTTGGAACGTACATACACCTAACTAGTAAATCCCCTCTATTGGTAAGTACCCCCAAAAAGCTATAACCGATGGCAAACACTAAAGTAATTGCGGAAGAAATTGGTATAAAATTAACTTAATAATATTCGTTACATAAGAAACGGCCATACAACGATCAACATGTTAACTTTGCCGTTATAGAGTAAAGTCCTCATGTAACGGGAACTGGGAAAATAAGATGACCTACATAATATTTTAAAGATTATTAACCTTAAAGTAATTGTTAAAATTATTAACGGCTATATGATGTTTTGTACAACCTATGTTAAATTCTACATCAAGACGACCAGAGAAAACAAATAACACATTCAAATCGAACGAATAAGTTAATAAGACCCTTTTTCTCCCGTTATTGATAAGATAATCAAACGACGTCGATGTAGAAGATTACTGAAAAGGAAAAACACTAAGGACGAGGAATTCCCACCGCAAAACAGTTACAATACTATATAGGTTAATAGAAAGCAGAAGAAAAATAAAGACTTAGCTGTGAATCCAAGGTATTATCAAAACCTTCGATAAACATTTTGACAAAAGCGATAGGGTTGAAATTAACGGATTTTTAAGTAGAAAGTTATATAATTTGTACCTAAAGCCGAAGTTAACCTTTAAAACCATAATATTACGATTTTGAGATCTAGAAATCTATACAAAGTCAAAGGTACAACTACGGGGTAGCCGTATAAGAAGTTACATTTAATTGCTTAAGGATACAGTAAGACTGGATCATTAAGTAGTCCCCAAATATTTAGAAGGTTGGTTAAATTGTGGAAGTCGCGTTAACAATAAGTTTAATAGTTTAAACTTAAGGTAAGTTCACCCGTGATAGCCGCGATATAACTTAAATCAACTCGTAATTAGCGACTGATTTATAACGGATTGTATTATTTAAGTAATTATAGAAAATACGTGCCAAATATCTACTAAGCAGGTAGTATAATGCATTAAGTTATTGTACGAATTGGCTAAAGTAGGCTTTTATTGATTTCGATTTTTTTTAGTGAACTTTCAGTTACGGTTAAACATAAATATTTTAAACTGTTACTCATAATCATTGGTAACGTAGGATAAAAACTTTGGTTGAATGGATATTCAAATTAATAATACCTTTTTCGTTAAAATTTATGACTTTTTAACGTCTAAATAAAAAAGGATTAAAATCTTAAAGTTCTGGAATGGTAATCTGGTTGCACCTTTGACAAAAAGAAATTGATTCAACTTTAACGGATAGTTAATTCCTATATTTAATATTAACATTTTCCTCAATTTGTGTAAAAAAGGCCAAAATGATAACTTAACTAAAATTGATCAAACTGAGGTAACTCTAGCTTAACGGTATTTGAAATAACAGGTTCGTGGCAACTACATTGACACTTGACAACAACTGGAGGTCTTCAGCAATCTATCTATTGTAGCACAAGTACAAAACCTAATGGATAGATACTTTAACCGATTAAATGAAAGGCTGGAGTAAAAAATGCGAAACTTTACCAGAGTAATAAATATGGTTTCAATCCACTTACCAAAGACCAAATTAATAATTTTCATGAATGGCTCTTTCATGAACAATATGAACCTTTCGTTACAAATTGACTCTTTGATAAACCTCGTTGATAAAAAAAAATGAAAAGACTAGTTTCAAATTACCGGAAACTTAATTTATTGGATCTTCTTCAAATAAAAAAGAATCACACGAAGCGTATCGTTTATAATCATTTACAACGTAATAACCGGTTTCAATATAGGCGTAATATTATAGGAGAAACTCAACGTCGTTACTAGGTAATAAAAATTTCCTTTGTTGCGGTACTAATTTGAACCGACTTGAGGAAACTATTCCAATATACTTTAAAGATGAAAACCACCAACGAAAAACGTTCAATAATTAATATAATGAAATGATGGAAAACTTACAAAAGTAGGAAAATTATTAAATTCCAATGGATTAATAACAAAGATAATCCCTCTAATACCATCATAAAAAGATCCGTAAATAAGGTTCTTAAAACTTTAATGAATAGAAATAAGCTAATTATACGCATAGAGAGTGAAGTTAATATTGGTAAAGCCCAGTTATATGCCAGCAAATGGGAATATACTGGCAAATTGGAAGGCTGCTAGGGGAATAATTCCGGTGAAAGTAACTTCTTTAATTGATATGATTGAATAGTGGATAGCAATGGATCACTTAACCCACATGAATTAAATAAAGTAGTAGGTAGCTTGACCTTCGTTAGTTGAAATGACCAGTAGGAACAATATACTAGTAGGTATAAGTTTGTAGCGAAAAACTTATACACGGGAGTTGAAAAAGTCGGAACTCGAAGTTGTTCGGCATAGGGAGGTAATTGGGATTAATTTAGCTGCGAAATTAATAAAAGTTAAGCCAATTGACGAAAATGTCATTCGATAGTAACCGGAAACAATTAGTCCACCATAATAATGTGCGCAAAGAAAACAAAAAGCCGTCAGCATTAGAAAAATATTAATTACTATCTCTAACAGGTTAATTACGGTACATTAAATCAATTTTACTTATAGTAAAATTCATTATACTGACTTCAAGTCAGTAAATTATAGAGTGCTCGATTTAGACTAGGACATGGGCTAAGAAATTAGCCATAAAAATTACTGTGAAGACTAGCTAACGGTCTGCCAAACCTAGAACAAGACATCAACTACTTTTAATGCAGAACCAGTTACTTCGACTAATACGAATCGACTATATTGTAACGATGAAATCCTACCAACATATAATTCATAAAATTGAATATTTACCATAAATAAACCCTTCAACAAGTCTATATCAATTTCCCGAAGATATAATGATAAAATCCAAGGCTGGATTTTTATTCTAATGCTACAGATAAAAAGATTAAAGTAATAATGATTTACCCTTATCACCGCAAATTTAAAAATTTACAATAATTATATAACCATATTGGTAGGCATTTATAATTGCAAAATAGTTAATTCTAATTACTATAGTCGAAGTAACTGATGCTGTATTGAACTTGGTAGATAAATATAAAGTTTTAAGTTTCATAGACTGCTTACCAGTCTACACAATACTTTCTATGGCCAATCGCTTTGGCTTGTGCCACATATTAAAGTGGACACCTACTTCTCCACACTTACAATGAGTCTCTCAAACTATGATGAATTTGCGGTAAGTAAAGTCAATCAACTGGAAGTATAATTGACTTAACTGTATTTCATTTAATTGTTATTACAATATTAACGTCTTTTTGTTTAATACCTACAAGTTAATGAAGTCAGAAACTCATTGGTTATAAACTCCAAAATTTCTTCTTAATCAACAAGCTAAACCTATATAAATTACAATGAATTTAAACTAAAATTAACATTAATTATGGCCCTTTATTTCATTTTTACAAGCTCTTCTTTTCTTAATTCCCGTGCACATATCTCATAATATAGATTTATGCGTATTATATATTCCACCATTTACGTAGGTTTTACCAGTAGTTTAACCTATTACCATTTTTACCGCTGCTATTAATATAATTGTAATACCCTGACAGTTTTAAAATTTTTTAGGATATTCCTATTTCTTCATGATACGTATCGGGCGGTCCACGTAGCCTTCGATTTGTATGATTAGCGTATTTCTGTCTACATACCTTTTTAAGGCGTTATTTTCGCATAGACTTAGTTATAACTCTAGCGGGGTTATATTTACTATCAATTCACAGGAACCTATTGATTTACCGGTCCTTATATGCCCTTTTTAGAGTTATTACATTTATCATTAAACGTTTTTTTATTTTTAATACCTAGATTTGATAGGTTTTCGTAAAGGCTTCAGGAATCTGTATATACTATTATAGGTATCGGATGTAGTCTTACCTATTTGGTAATAATATTTGATGTCCCGTTAGTTACAATGTCTATATTACAGCCTGTTATTATACTGTAGACTTCTAAAGATAGTACGTTTCCCGTTATACGTTTGCACTTAACAGATATCTAGTAAACGAGGTTTCCAGTAATCTTAAACTGCCTTTTAGAATTTTCCTCGTTAACATGTACTATGAGGAACCCGATTTGCGATGTAAGGTTAATATTATTGGTAAAGAAGCCGTCCGTAAAGATTATTAACTTCTTTTTCATTAAATTAATCAAGATTATATTAATACCTCTGTTCAATTTGTTTAATTTCTACTGAATCTTTTTGCCTAAATTATTAAAGTTTTCGTTTTGTGGTTTCTATGGCTGTACCGCTATGGATAAGTTATACAATACCTTTGGTTAGAATAGAGTAGTAATGTACGCTATATAGCTCTCTGCTTTAAGTATCTCTGTGAATTTGTCTCGTCGGCCTTGTCGATAGTCGTTAGGCTCATATCTTGCATTTTTTTATCGTAGGCTGATGTATGTACCATTTTTAACTTGAATCCTATAGATAAGGATTGACGATTCATTAAAGTTAAGTTGTATGCTCTTAGCCAAAGTTTCGATCGATTTGTATTTCGAAAGGCTTAACTCTTCTATAGAACGTTGCTTCGCCACCATAAATCGAATATTTCCAAGGAAAAGAGTATCGTCAACTTGGGTACCTACAATACCGAACTTTTTGCCCTCTATCATTAACAGGCACGGGTTAAACGTTATAGTTTTCATATCTAAATGATTTTGAAAGTATATTTGGTAAGTTCAGAATTAATAGACATTTCATTTCACTAATATATATAAAAGTTCCATGTAACGTATTACCGTACCGTCCGGAAACTTATCGTTTAGTTTCTTCGACGGTTTTAGTAATATAATCTATTGGAAAACGTAAGAAGATTGCGAATACGTTTATTTTATGTCTCAGCTTTCAATTATAAACTGACCGTGTGCCTTTGTAGTCAGACTAGTAATAATCACGTCGATTGAACATTGGTTGGTTTTTTGTATTATAGGCGATAAATTAAGAACATGAAATTTACTTTTAATACAGTAACTTTAAGCAATTAGCCTTAAATTCTCGTAAAGTCGATTCGTGGTTTTATCCTCAACCCATTGATTTCTTCTCTAATAGAAAATAGTGATAAGTTAATCGTTAAATTACGTTAATATTACGAGTTAAATAAGGCCTTGTGTAAAAAAACTGTTGATTTTTACCCGTTTTTTTTTAAAGAGTTCGTATGGTGTATTTATATTGTATTCAACACTTAATTTGATGGCAGGTTTTTCTTGATAAATTTACCTTTAAATTACCTACATTGTTATATATACCCTTTTAGGCTTATAGTTTTTATCAACGTCCTCTCATTTAGTAAATATCTTCTTTTCTAATGGTTTTTAACGTTATCGACGTTCTATTAGCTTATTAATTATCAGTTCGAGAGGATTGAGTTGACTAGTTTGTCTGGATTGGAGGTTATCAACGTTAGGGTTTTTATTAGATTTAAACGGTCTTTGTATTGCATAATCTATATAGTCCGGAAAGTACGGGACTGTTACCGATTTTATCTACTACGTTACGGTTGGTGATACTTGGTATTTCGTAATGTTTATCCTATTTTCTTGGCTTTCGTCAAATAAGGACTTTACTTTGAAAAATTAAAGATAATATGTTTGTTGACAATAGTTTGTTCCTGGTGTTAAAAGTAACGTTAACCTAAAGACATGCCTATTTCTTCCCTAATTACTGTAGGGCTTTTATATATATTATAATACTGTTTTAGTTGTTCAACTATAGTGATAGTTCAGGCGTTATACGTGGGTAGGCCCTAAATACAACAAAAGTTAGTATGTGGCTATTGTGGTTAATAGTATCTTTAAGGCCTGTTACAGTTATTTAAAGCTGTGTTTTTTAAGCTGTAAAGCTTCCGATTTCTAGGGTAAGGGTATTATAGGCTTTTCATAAAAGTGAGTAAGCCTTTTTGACTTTATTAATACCCTAGTGAGACTTAATTAGGATTTGTTAGTATTAAATAACCATCGACTTAGAATTCACTTAAAACTTTATCGAAAAAAAGTAAGTACCGGCGTTGTAAACTAGTACGTTTGGTAGTATTAAGTACGTGTTAATTCATAAAATACGTACTACCTTTTATATTTCCTTCACTTGAATCGCTTTAAAATACTTAGGGCCGTGAAAAGTCGTAATGGAATTAATATTGTAAAATATTAGCTTGTTGTTTACGTAAAACACTTTTATAAAAACTTCAAAGTTAAAGTCTTGATATTTCTTTAACATGAACTTAAACTTTAATATGATATGAAAGTATGTTTAGTAAAAATAGCAAAGCTATTTAACTACAGTTAATGTTAGTAAATCCATATCTTCTTGATTAGTCACCGTTAAAATATTATAAAGCCTTTTAGTTACCAAGTATTTTAATTTAAGATGTAGTCAACAAAGTTCTGACTTCGTCAAGTTTAGTACCACTGCCTCTGTCCCATCGATATGGAAACAGAGGTGCCCCTACCTGGGATTAAATGGGATCCTCTCATCGCTCTCAACTTCAACCAGTTTATTAGTTTAAAGTTTAACGTTAATGCTGAGGTTTTTCATATCTTTAAAGTGAATAAGAAAAGGGGTACCGGATTTTAAGATATGGAATAAAATAGGGTTAACAACAGTAGTAAAAGTTTTCAATCTTAGTAAAAAAATCTTTTAAGGTTTGAGATAACTTTAGCTTTACCAATATCTGTATATTCAAGTTATATGATAGTTTTAGTATTCATTTATAACTCTATTTATTACGAATGAATTTTTATATAATCTTGTACTTCCTTAATATCTGGTATAATACTTTACAAAATTTGTTTCGTTTCATTGTCGCGGATAGTAAATATTTATTTAGGGATAGAGTCTTTATCATTATATCTGTGATGAGGGTTTTCACCTATTAAGAGGTATAAAAAGGCGTGGACGACGAGTTATTATATCGCTTTTGAACCGGTATCGAAATTTTCGTATTAACCGATAGCCTTAGGCTTATTTTTCCCACTTTGCCATCTCCTTAACTTTACATTTTGTATCGCGTGTAACTTAGTCCGAATTCAAGGTAGAGGGGAAGTATATATAATCAATTATTCTATTTAATTCGCGTTTGGTAACAATATAAGTATTAATTATCAACTTTATTTACTGTAAATCCAATATTTCCTTAGTAATTAAAATAAATTTGTTCAGTTAATTTAAAAACCTCAAGGAAAATTAATACCTTCCTCTCTATATAACTTAGTTACATACCCAAGTGTGAGCTTTCTTTAATCGTATTAACCCGGCTTTCTTTATTTACAGTTAATGTAATACGTATAAAAGAAGTGTATTTTATCATCGCTGAACTCTAAAACTTAAGGGTATATACCATTTGAGCTCGGGATGCAAGCTATTATAATCGTTAACGAAAAATGTAATTAGCCCAAAAAAAAACTTTTATAAGTAATTTCAAGGTATTGTAGGGAGTATTAGAAATTTTTGTAAACTGTCATGACCAGCTTAATATAATGGCGTAATATGCTTTCTACGGATTTTAAATTCCTTATTCTTTATAAAAAAAACATCAGTATTTAAAGTATTTAATTCAGGGAAAGAATATCCATCTCTTGTTTATCATCTAATATAAAATATTAATTAATGATCTTTCAATTTATATAATATTAAGCGAGGTTAATGTTATATTTAAAGTTACCTTCAAAACTATAGTAGATTTCGTAGGGACAAAATTAATTCATCAAATACTATCGGTAATAGCCCTCGGCTTATCTCTTCAATATATTAGGAAACAACAAGTAAAGGCCTGGTAATTGAACTTTTACCTGGCGGAAAATGTTCAAAAACGGGCGTAACTTAATGTTGAGGAGGTTATAATGACTACTGTTATGCTTTTTATTTATTCTCCAAATCCTAATGAAGGTAGTAATTGCTACATAATCCGTATCCACCATGGGGACATGTAAAGGGGAAAGGGTGATTTACTGGTTGTAGGGACCCTTTAAATCCTTTTATTAGTGATAGGGAAGGTGATATTAGTAGGTAGGATACTTATCTTTGATTGAGCTTAAAGGGAAAAATTCCATAGTTGCATACATAATAGGTTCGCGCATAAAGCTGCTCCTTTCTTTATTTGTATATTTAAACTAGAAGTTTTTGAGGGTTTAAGGGAGAGGGATTTAAGTGTTTCCACTGCTGGGGACTTGGTGATATTTCCTTTAATATGAAGTGGTATGCCGAAGTTAATATTTAATTGATAGGTGTACTTAAGAGCTTAGGGCATGTAGGTTAATCATATACTTACAGTTAATATCATTCGTCCGTTCATTTTACATAAAAGGGTTTGAGGAATTTATTTAGGTTTGTGCGAAGACTTACAAACGCATGTGAAGGCGTTAAGGAATACTGTTGTTAGCCATAGCTTTATCCTTATTTTCTAAAATCTATTAAGGGTATTTATCGGTAGCGTATTTGTAAAGTAAGTTTATTAGGTTACTTTTTTTCCCATTCTTTATAGGGAGGTCGAGGTCTCGGTTTACGAGTTAAGCTTTTAGCCTAATCTTAACGTTTTTGTTTGCTATTTTCCACATGTCCAGATTTCATTTTCTAAGTTTTTTTGAAAATCATCATACGTCTTTAGGCTTAGAACAGTCTTAGTAGTATTTCAATCGAGAATATAAGAGCCGATTATATTGGTAGAGTGCTTGATTTAGGAGTTTTTGTTAGCTTTTGTAAACTGAAAGTCTTCGTTATAGTGCTTCTCAAAGGTAATGCCAAGGGTTATGATTTCTTCCTTCTTGCAGGATTAGTAACGGCATCAATTCTAACACGTTTTAAAGCTATCATGACGATTATTAAAAAGGTAAAAGAGGGGAAAGAGTGGTATGAGGGGGTAGATTGTAGGTTTACTTCTAAAGTTGTTTGTTAAAGTTTGAAATCGAGGAACTTGGTAGTTTTTGCGATATGCAGTAGTAGTGCCTGAAGTAGTAGCAGCCCTGATAGTATTGACTTCGCCATTTTCAAAATTAATGACATTGAAACTTTTAGGCGGCTAATTCTAACGTTTACAAATTTATTTCAATCAGTAATTCCTGGTATTTTTAGCATCTATACTGTCGTTAATTTCAAAGTCCTTCTGCTTTCTTCCTAAAAACAACAGAAGCAGCAGACGGGAGCCCTTCGTAAAAAACTATGCTCTACCCCTAGCCGTTATTTAATGTAGATCGTAACCGGAAAGTAGCTTTTTCTTTTACCTGGCTTATTTGTGCTTAACTTAATAAGCACTGATCATTGTAAATAGGTTTTTGTCGTTGCAACGTAGTCGATTCGAATCAATTTGGTCGAAGTAACTGTTGCTGTATTGAAATTGATTGATATGTGGTAAGTTCTAAGTTTTGGAGACTGCTAGCCGGTTTGCACACAATTTTTTTTGCCCAATCGCTTTGGCTTATACTCTATATTGAAGTGGGAACCTACTGCACTGCACTTACAATCAGTCCCACAAACTGTAGTCAATTTGCAGTAAGTTAAATCAACTAACTGTAATTATAGTTGACTTGACTGTACTGCATTTGATTGCTATTATAACAAAGCAGGAATTTTACTTTCAATGATTGTAATATTGCTTGAATGTATACCTAATTGATTTTGAACATGTAAAACCCAGTGTTACTGTAATTGTACATTGAATTTCTAAAAAGGTTACCATTATGAATGATAATCGTATATGTAAAATTATTATACAAATTAATTAGAAACAAGTGGTTATTGATTTTCATCGTATCGAATGAACTATAAACTCAAATTAAGTATAATTATTTTTATCTATAATTTTTGTTTGATAATATTTTGAATTGGTAATGAAGATTTGAATACGGATGGTATACTGATTATCGACAGCTTTTTTATCGAAACCGCTGCCTTCGTAGTAGTAAAGTAAAATATTCTCCAATATTAAAAATTCTAGTATTATAAGCCAATGGAAATACTGATTGATTATATAGTAACATTTAACCTGAATAAATTTTCAATTGTTATCTATAATTATACAGATTGTGATCAATATCTCGGTTCTCTATAAAAAAACAAAACACTAGTTGAACTGAAATTAATAAAACAAATCACGTAAAAAATTCAAAAATACTTTGAATAATCAGTTATTAGGCCTCAATAAATTAACATTTTCAGTAAGAGGTTGTACAGGGTTTATTAGTTGAAATGTAAGTTTATAACTATAACAATGAGGATTGAAATCGCTCTAAAACAACGTTTAAATTGGAAAATGAATTACTTGAACCAAGATCATTTTGTGGTCCTTATCAATTTATCAAATAATAGGCGGAAAATCTTCGCGAATTAGTTCTTAACCAATTATACCGACTTGCCATTTGAAACTTGATTTTTAATGATCATCGTCAATAGAAATAAGTTAGAAGATAGAAAGCTTACTATTACCATAAATTTCATTTATTAGTTATTGGTTAAGTATAAGACCATTGCAGGTAATATCCTAGCTTAAGATGTTTATCGTATAATATTAGGCTTTATCTATAGTATATACACATGGGAAATAGTTTTTATCATTACTCAAAAATAAAAATAACTATAGATTACAATCGTTATTCACACCAATTTAAGGAGACTATGTTAATACATATCTTCACTTTACATAAGCAATGGAAAAAGCCTTATATTAAACTTAATACCACTTGATAAAACCTAAAGAAAGGAAAATTCAAAAATTCCAATGAATTGACGATAAAGATAATTCGAATGAAGCTTGAGAAAGGTTAATAAATAGTAATAAGTTGACTGGTCGAATGGAAGAATACGTCAGTATTTTACTTGATGAACAATAATTTAATAAATTGAAAGAGTATATAGAGATTATAGTTGTTAATATTTTCGACATTAATAACGTATATCAATACGATTAATTTTGATTTATGACCAAAATTTGTATACTACAAAGGAATTAATCAATATTCAGAGTTTAAATTAATTGGATAATATTATATATAGGTATGGTTTATAGTAAAATAAGGGGGATTTCGTCTTTTGTTATTGTATATTTTTCATGAGGTTTCTTGATTTAGATTCAGATTTGACTTTATTTGATTTGGGGTGAGTTTGCATCTCAAGACTACTGACAAATAAAAACAATGAAAATATTCATTTTAATTTAGTTTGATGTTATAGTTCGATGAGCTTGAATTATTGGAGTTGGAAGAAGCTTCTATTTTTGAAGTTTTTTTCTAAACTTTTTGAACTATATTGTATATATTGAATTTAATCAATTTGTGACGTTTATTATTACAATTGTTTTTGTAGTGGCTGCAATTGTATAGATAGATCTACTTTTTATATTAGTGGGAAGTTTGTATTTCTTTACTTATTTTACATTCATTATTTATAGTAATATTGCGTCTGCTATTTATGATGGTGTTATTATGGTGGTGCATCTTTTTTTAGTAGTTAGTGAGTAAACTGTTAAACGTAGCTGAATGTTTTTTGATAGAAGATAAAACCTTCAAAGGTGTTTTAGATTTATTTCGGTTGCATTTTAATATAGTAGTAATGATTTTGAAGATCATTTTATGAGATTGTTGTAGCTTGGTTGACTTTGATGTCTTTATGTTATAAAATGGAATGTTTTGTATTAGAAGGTCGTTTTTGGTAGGTATATTTGTGGTTATTTTTCGTATCAATATTTTTGATATATACAAGTTAAATAGCTGTGTTAATGGTTGATTACACTCGTTTTGCATATATTTTATAATATTTTGGGATATGACACAGTATATTATGAACAAAATTTTTGAAAGGGTTATTCAGGGTTTGGGTTGTAATCTTTTTTCATTTTAACATGGAAAGTATACGACGCGTGTAGTTGAAGTTTGGTCGTTTTATAGGGGCGTCATGTGTTACGATGTACTGTTAGTGTGACGATGTATTTCTACTTGACGTACAGTTTCACTTATACACGCATCCTACGGGCGACGACACACCGGACCCTGCCAGGTTCCTCGCGGTGTCCACGGCCCGTCAGGCCCTGCCGGAGGACATCATTTCGCTGTACGTGATGAGGCCCACGGTGGACCGTGTGAAGCGGTACACGCCCGACTGCGTCTACAATGACCAGTTCGTCTATGCCAACGATCGGTATATGATGGCCGCCCAGTGGTTTGCGTTGGCCAAGATGTTTGTAGGAGCGAAGAGCCATGGGTATCAGGCCGTGACCAACGACAGGGACCTGATTCAATTCAGACATGAGGAGGTACGTGGTCCCTTGACACAAGTGATTTTGACCACAAGCCAGCGCGGGTCTTCAAGGCGCCAAGGCGCTGCAAGAACCAGAAATCGAACGCGTGTACCTAACTTTGACAAAATGTCTTGAGAGGCATAGCGAGAAGGCATAGCGAAAAGGCATCCATAGACAACAGCGACTTCACTCCCAGGTTAGGAGTAGATATATAACTTTGATGAGCTAGGGCAGAATTCTGAGTCCAAAGGCTAGTGTGTAATTCTGACGAGCTTAGGGTGGACTTCCAAGCCTAAGGGTAACAGCTCCCTCCAAAGAGTTAGTAGTGCATAGGTGATCACACGTGATAGTTTCCCTCGGTTTCAAAAGCAGCTTTGAAGGCCTCATATTTCCAGAATCTTTCTCTTACATAACGACATCTTCCATATGATCCTCCCTGGCCGCCCTCCCAGACATCAGAATTCGTGTTCTTGCCCAATATATCTTGTGCGTTTTCGAACATCAACAAAGCTGTCTACTTCTCCATCAACTTCATTATCATACAACCACTGCCGGCCATGTCGTATGGATCATTTCATACGTATATGCAGTTCCTAAACATGAGGAGGTTGTCAGTCTCCAAACTTTCGGTCGCTGTCGGACTGGCCTGCATGGGAGCGCTGGCCTCCGACACTGGTGCTCCAGCCAAGACGACTTCAGCACCAGCGATCCTACGTCACCACCGCGACAATGTAAACCACATTGTTCCATTGACCGGAGGACCTTCGCCAGCAGCGGATGTCGGTACACTCTATTGGCCTCGCGATACGCCAGAAGATCGAGATTCGTATGTGTGGAAGCATCAATGTCCTCGAGTCGAGGCACTTCTCCCGGAGGCGAACGACAACCTTCGCAAGATGGAGGAACGTCTCAAATCTCCGGTCTTCCTCAGTGAGTCAGTCGTGCGCATGTCGAAAGCAATCCAAGTAAACACGACCGTCACCGACAGGATGCGATCCCTCGCTGGCGAGGACCCCGCCTGGAACTCCATGTCTGTATTCGCAAGCCTCCTTAGCAATAACTTCCCTCTGGTCCACGAAAAGTTGAATCTCACCAAGATCAACACGCACGGTCTCGTGTACACGTAGCAAGGTACGGATGCTAGTCTCAAGCCATCCATCTTGATGGCCCATCAGGACGTGGTAGGGGTAGAAGAAGAGGACGTCGCGGCCTGGACATACCCTCCGTTCGACGGCCACTATGATGGCAAGTATGTCTGGGGAAGAGGTGCCACCGACTGCAAAAACACACTGGTTGCGTCCCTGGAGGCCGTCGAGGAGCTCGTTCGGGCCAAGTTCGAGCCCAGAAGGACCTTGATCCTCGCCTATGGATTTGACGAGGAGATCAGTGGACATCAGGGGGCTGTCACCATCGTGGATCATCTGTTCAAAGTATATGGAGAGAACGGAATAACGGCGGTCATTGACGAGGGGCCTGGGGTTATGCGATTTTGGACTGGCTCTCTTGCGGCGTTTCCAAGCGTGGCCGAGAAAGGCTACTTCAACGTGGAAATCAGCGTGAGAACAGCCATGGGACATTCCTCGGCGCCGGCCCCCGACAACAGAATCACTGTTATGGCCGACCTCGTCCATGCCCTCCACAGCCACCAGTACAACGTCAGCGTGGACGATAACAACCCAGTCACCCAGACCATCTTTTGTGCCGCACAGCACGACAAGGCCGTTAACGATCTGTCCTGGCGCATGGTGGTGATGGCGGACAAAGGAATACTGCCCTTCAACGTGCTCGCAGCCAAACTGATCGCGAAGATCCCAAAAGCATCGCCTTTAGTCAGCACAACGCAGTCCATTGGCAGTATCCAGGGAGGTAAGAAGGTGAATGTTGTGCCTGGACTCACCAGCGTTCAGATCAACCATCGGGTATGTCAGCCTTCGATCATGTGCTGCCAGCAGCCACTCATTGCCCAGCCTTGTGTCTTACGAGCTGACTTTTCTACAGATCATTCCTGGCAGCTCTACAAAAGATGTGAGAATCCACTTGTAGCAGGCCGCCAGAGCCTTTGCCGAAACTCATACCCCTAATGGCCGGCCGATAATCGTCAGTGCCTGGGACGAAGGCCAAGCCCCTGACAAGCACAACCAGTCCATTACCCTCACAGCCATTCCAGGCTCCATAGAGTACGTGCCCGCCTCCCCCGGCCTTTGCCCTGCCCACCATCTGCGCTCTCCCACCTTCTCCCGCGACACACTCCGTCAAGCCCGGCCCCCCACTCTAACAACAAAGGCAGTCCCTCGCCCGTCTCCCCCTTCGCGGTCGACCGTATCACCCCCTACCGCATCCTCGAGGGAACCACCTTCGCGCAGTACGGGCCCGCGAACCTGTCCTTCGTGGCGCCGAGCCTGATGCCGGCGACCACGGACAGCAGGCACTACACGGCGCTCAGCAAGCACATCTTCCGATTCAACCCGTCCCGGGACGCCAGCGATCCCACGGATGACATTTCCGGCCGACACTGGCCCCATGCGGTCGACGAGCGGGTCAACATGGTCGGACATGTCAACGCCGTGCAGTGGTACTCGCTCTTTGTGAGGAATATGGAAGCTGCTGCCCTGGCTGATTAGAAACGATCCAGGCATTTTGGTCAACGCCTCGAAAGTAAACCTGCCCCCCCCGTCAGTACCCATGAGGGGTTGCGAACGCGAAACCGCGTTCGTTCGCGAACGGCGTTCACTAGGCCTTAAACGAACGTTTGAGGTGGAGTGAATGGAAGGGTTTTTCCATAAAAATTGAACACGAGTGAAGGCATTTAAAATTATATAAATTTCTTTGTTCTGGTGGTGTTCTTCTTTTTCTGTTTTATTTTCGCTCCTTTCGGTTTCACTACCTTGGGTTTTTTTTTTTTTTTTTTTTTTTTTGTTTTTTCCTGCTTTCCAAATCTCTACTTCTGTGGTTTTCTTTTCTTCACATTTTTTTCATTCTTTTCTTCCTTCTTTTTTGAGCGATTTATACAATTATCATTTTACACCTATGGCATAATTATACGCTTACGATTCAACATACACTGAGGATAACTAAATGTATTCACAAAAATATCATATAATTTCGTCTTAATAGCTTATATATCATAAAGTATATATTTATTGACATGATGTTTTTCTCGGTCAATTGGAATTTCAAGCGTTTATATAAAGACTGAAAAATATTTCTATATTGTTTGTTATAATGATTACACTCATTATCCATTCGTTAATTAATGGTATAACATCATTTATATAAATTTTTGATAAAAAAAGTAATAGGAGGAAATAAAATTTAAACTATACATTAAGAATTCTAAAGTTGTAGGGATATATGGAGTAAAATATTATGTAGAGAACGAAAAAATATCGACTGATTTATTTAAAGAAAATAAATGTGTCCTAATATATCCAACTTTTTAGTATGAAATGGTTAGGATGGTAAGCCAATCTCAAAATCTTGATCGTTTGAATAGCTACCGATTGATCAATCCTATTATATACCCTATTACATTGATTGTTAAGTTATTTAATTCGTGATGTATGATATTCCATGCACAATGTATTGGATTTAAAACTTTAAATGATATAATTCACCAGCTAACATGTATATTAGCCCGATTTTTGAAACAGCATTCAATTGAAGTACGATTAAGTTATCTTTATTGACTATAAGTTGATTTTACTAACTGCAACCTGGATGCATTATTTGTAGCTTGATCGTAAGTTATGTACAGTAGGTGCCGAATTCAGATTAGGGCACGGGCCAAGCAATTAGCTTTACAAATTGGTGCGTAGATCGGCTAGCGGTCTGCCAAACTTAGAAGTAACACATTACCATTTTTTTACAATACTAATCCCATATAAATTCCATAAATCCTCTTTCGTAAAAACTATAATAAACCAGTGCTATTAGAAACGATTAGAAATCAATTGATTTAAAGCTAACAGGTCTTTAAATACAATAGTTGATTAAGCCGGAATACTATCAACAACCCTTTTAGCAACAATATATTATTACTTAGTTTACGGAAATCCTCAAGTTTTTCAATAAATATAATTTTGATAAACTCTTTAGTAATACCAGACCTAAATATAGAAATAGAACGGCTTTACACGGGAATTTATTTTTTGTACGATTATTTGCTTTTTCTCCTCAAACTTTACCAAAAGCTATCATTTTGTTTACTTAACATATTATAAACCTTAACATTATCAGTCGAGAGACTCAAAGGGTTTATACAACTAATTTATTACTTTCTTCTTTTAAGATTTTCTTATGGTTAATACGGATTATGTTTCGATTACGAATTTCGTAAAGATTTCGATAGGGAAGATGAAGTATAACGGTAAGCCGTACAATCATCTCTATATTAAGTTGCAAACGTTTTGAAATATTTTCCGTTAGATAAAGATTAAGTTACCAGGTTTTTACTTGTTTTTTTCTAATATCTTTAACGTCTAAAAGGATAATTCATTCATTCGTTATTTAACGAACAACTTGTTGTTATAAAATATATACGAAAATCTGTAATAAAAAAAATCAATGAAAATGTTAAATTCCATATTTATTTTACAAACTCAAATATTATTCAATTACCATATACAGTGAAATATAGAAAGTAGTTGTAAAATAAAAGAAATATTTTGAATCAGATGTTGAACAAACTAATGTTATATTAATAAGGAATAGAGAATATGAGAGTTGGCAGAGAAATATTGCTCGAGTATGTTCTTCAAGTTGTTACGGGTTACAAATAGTTTTAATACGTCGTATAGTCTCTTGAAGCTACTCATAAAGGTTTCATTTTGTTAATTTTGATACTAGTTCACAACCGTAATAGCATAAGTAACAAGTTTCACTGGTATATACCGTTAGCCTTACAACTTTAGCAACGACAATAAAAACCCTACCCACGTTGATTATATTGATCGTAAATACGGTAAGACTTGGTAATACGGTGGATGAAAACACATGAGTAGGAAGCTTAAATAGTAACATAAGTAAGTAGAGGAATACTTTAACTTTTTAAAATCTTGAAAATAAATATATAAGGGTTTTCAAACCTTAAAAGATACTGAAGCTGTAGAGAACAGTGGTGTTAGTTAATACGTTATATTTTTATCAAATATTTATCGAAGGAGATAGTGTTGGTAAGTATTTATCGCTATAATATAGTCGATTCAATTCTCTGACCGAAATTAACTAGTGTTGTATTGAAAGTGGTAATGTGGTTACTTCTAAGTCTGGCACACCGCTAGCCGGACTGCATACTAATTTGTATGGTCAATTGCTTTAGCCTATATCGCAACTTGAAGTAGGTAACTACTACGCATGATTTGTAGTTAATGTAGTAAAATATTATAAGCTACAGTCAATTTGCAATGAGTGAAATCAATTAACTGTAATTAGAGTTAACTTGACTGTATTGTAATTGACTACTATTTTAACATTAACGGATTTTCGTCTTTGTGTCTATACATACCAGTTTATTCAACCACTAATTTGTGATAAGTCTTGGATTTCTTCCTTAATTCGCATGCCAAACCCCTGTCAATTCCAGTTAATTTGAATTAAAACTAACTTCAATTACGGTTTTTTACCCCATATTCCCAAGTCTTTCGTTCCTCATCTTCTATGTACAAGTCTTTCGCTATAGACTTGCGCGTATTACGTACGCTACCAATTGCGTACCCTTTGCTAATAGGTCCGAGCATGCTTTTCTTATACGCTACTATTGCTACCACTATTCTGGTAGTTTTCCAATTTAACAGGAAATCCTTGTTTCTTTACGTTACGTGTCCGGCATTCCACGTAGTCCTCGATTCTTACAGTTATCGTATTACTGTTTACAAACCTTTCTAAGGCGTTATTAGGTATAGCCTTGGTTATAGCGTTAGCGAGTTTATCTTTACCGTTAATCTATCAAAACTCGACGATTTTTCGGGTTTTATATACCTCTTTCAAAGTTATGGAATTTATTATCAAACGTTTCTCATTGGTCGTACCCAAATTTAATAGGTATTTGTAAAATCTTGGGAAATTTATATACATAACTATAGGTATCAGAAGCAATTCAAGTTATTTGTTAATAATCCCCAATATGCAGTTAGATATCATACAAATATCGAAGTTTATAATTATATCGTAAACCCTTAATTCTAATACCCTTTACGTTATACGTTCACATTGAACGGATATCCAGTTAACAAGAATATCAGTAACCATAAATTACCTAGGAAATCTTTCCTTGTAAATGAATATTGAGAAAATACCAGGTCACAATATAAAGTTTGTACCATTTATACAAAATCCGTCTACCAAGATTATTAATTTCACCGTTATTAAATTTACCTATAAAAATTAATGCCTTTTTTCAAATTATCTATTAATTATTATTTCCCTCTATTTCACTTATTAAAGATTTTATTTTGAGATCTTAAGCTTCTATTATAATTGATAGGTTGTAAAATGGTTTTAGTTGGTATAATATAGCAATGTAGGCCGTACAGGCTTTTTATATTATGTATCATTGTAATTTTACAACGTCTATTGATTCCATTATTAATAATCTCGTAGTTTACTCTTTTCAACCCAAATGAAAATACTTGTTACTGATCTAGTTAACATTATAAATAAGTAAATGGTCCGTTAAAATTAAGTTATATTCCTTAACCCATGGTTTCAATCGTTTTACATTTTGAAAAGCCCAACTTTTCAATAATATATTATTTCACTGTTATAAAACAAGCTTTTCTAAGAAAAAGGGTATTATCAATTTGTATGCTAACGATACTGAAGTGTTTTCCCTAATTTATCAATAAATGAGGGTTAAACGTAATTTTTTTTGTCTTTAATATATGTTCAAAATGTGTTAAGTACGATAAAAATCAATTAATACCTGTTTTGCTTAACCTATGGATAAGTATAACTTATCGTATCAACCTACCAGTTCGAGACTAATCCTTGATCTTATTTGGTAGTTCTAATAATATAATCCGTTAAAGATTCATAATAGATTATATATACGCTAACGTAATACCGCTGTCATAAAATCTATACTCGCCGCCTACGTAAACCGTTAAATTGGCAACAATCACAACGATCGAATGTTAATTCATTTTTTGTATTATAGGCGATTCATTACGAATTTAATCTTCAACTGAATCATAATATCTTTAAATGATTATTTAAACCTTTATATATAGCAAATTCGTGGTTTTTTCTTTAACGCTATAAACTATTTTCAACTTCCAAATCGTAACCTTTTACTCTTTAAATAACGTCAACGGAAGAAGTCAAACAACTTCTTGTACACAAAAGCTATCAATTTTTACTCTGTCGTGTTTCTTAAAACATTTACTCAATATGTTAATAAAACCTTTAAATTGTAACTTAGAAGCGACATATCTATTAAATTTCACATTATAAAATACTTATACCGTTATATATGACCTTCCAAGTTTATAATCTTTGTTATCGTCCTCATTTTTGATAAGTGTCCTCCTTTGAAGTAGTTTTCCACTCCGTTAAAATTAAACCGGTTTATCAATAATCTACTTGAAGGATTATATCAGCTAATTCAATTGATTTAACGATTTTCATCTTTAAAATTTTCAGGAATTATTTCAACAAGAATCAAATGAAATGATATATATAATATAAGAAGTGGAAGAACCGTTAACTGTTTTAATTACCATATTTAAATTAACAATATTTTCTATTTTATAAAGTCCATCCTATTTACTCGACTTTCTCTACCTAAAAGCTTCATTTTAAAGAGACAAAAACAATATATTTGTTATTTTTGGCCAGTTCCTAATATTAAAGACATTATTAATCTGGCGAAGTACCTATTACTTTCTTAATTCCTTCAAAGTATTACTATATTCCATAACCTACTATTAGGTATTTTATGATAATGTATATTTGGTTGTTATACTTAAGTAAACTTCAATTATCAGTAATGGTTATATAATATTGTTAAAGCTAACAATATTATTGACACTCTTTATGATCATCTGTAATTATACATATTAAATATTAAAGCTACTAATCTCCAAAGTAATGATATCATAAGATTTTCCAAAAAATACGTAAGCATTTTTAACCTTACTGTGGATATTACTATATACCCTCATAGATAGTATACATAGACCAAGTAGGAGTGCACTGTATTGCAGGGTGCACTCCTGCAGGGTGCATGGTAACGTGTCACGCTGTAGGCTGCACTCTTTTAAGACGCAAAGTGCATCGTGCATGGGTCGGTTTAGAATGGTTATTTTAGACCGACGGGAATCCGTGGATCGGTCTAAAAGAAGTATTCAAAAGTAATACGCTTTAGGTCAAGGACTTATAAGCCCTTACCTGTAACATATACCTTTCAATTTTTTTTCTTAATCATTATCTTACTTTATATTTCAATTACCAAATATTTCAATTACCTTTTAAAAACCTTATATTCATGTTAATATTATAAGTTTAAGACCCTACTCATACTAATTAATAACCGACTCGATCGACTACAGATAGCCTAGGGAAAAGAGACAAATGTACTTTAAATACTTACAACGGGATTTCATAACGGTACCAAATATCTATAATTTAATACTACGCCTTTTACAAACCATACGGAAATGTAAAATTACGCGAGAGTGCTGAGAAACCCGATGCGTTATAAGATTAAAAAAATCCGAAGTAACTTTAAGAATATTAGCTCCGTTCCGTTAACCGCCAAATTATATTAGCGTTTTAAACTTATAACCTAAATCCGTTTTAAAAACAACGTCCTATTATATGTCAGGTTACGCAAGCTGAAACACCAAGTTTCAAAACCTTGAGCTAAAACCCACCCGATTTTCTCCTTAATCAACATCAGTCACATACAAATAATCAACCTGATCGCCTTAACAATATCGGTTATACACCAAACAACCAACCGATCCGGCTCCCAATTTCTGTTACGACACGCTAATAAAGACCGACTACCAAACACCGAATTATATAATTACATTCCCTTTACCTTATCTACTTTTTTATATTCTCCCTATACATTTTAAGTTTAGTACTTATAAAGTTTCAAATTTTAATAACTATTAAGATTATGTAACGTTACTAACGTGAATAACAACTAATTTAAAACTCTTAACTATCTAAACAGTTACGTCTTATTTACGTATTATTCAAAATTCATTTACTTTAATAAATGTTAATAAGTTCTATTTCGACTGCTCTAATCATTTTATTTCAGCTTATATTTATCACGTTACCCCGAACTTCAAATTACCACAAATTATACACTAAATTTTCTCTACTTATATATAATTGCTCTATCAATAACAAATCTGAAAAAGGCTAACGACTATATAAACTACCTTTTTACATACACATCGTTCCGAAATACTATCTTTAAATATTTGTATCTTAATCTTTGGGATAATAAAATCGAAGTTTTAATGAAAATTGAAATCTCTACACAGAAAATACATATATTACGAATATAATTTTTAACCATTATAATAACAATATTAAAGAACGTGAAATATTTTATAATTTTAAAGAAAACTTTACGGACTTTATGCTCAATATGTGGCGAATGGTAAATAAAACGATGAGGAAAATCCTACGAAAAATATTACGAACTAAAGGTATTAATACACCCGGTAAAAGTAATAACCGTATCGCGAAAACCCTATTTATAGTAACCCAAATTACATATATACATAAATAGACGGATGGAAAATCATGAAAGAGGAATTTATAAAATAATATTATTTTTAAAAGCCAAAGGAACACTTGATGAAGGCTGTAAACCGAAGCTATAAAAGACTACTACAAACTAGAATACAGAATTCGTAAAAATTGAACGCCAGACGAAAAATAAAAACAAAAGAATTAACAAAAAAGAAAAAGACACCGTAAAGATTAATTACAACGAGAGTCGAATACGAAGACTCCTTAAGACGGAACTTTAAACTGATACAAAGACAAAAACACACCTCGAATGCTAGAAACAACTCGCTCGGCTATAATAAAATCGGCCGAAACGCAAATAATAACCCGGACTAGGAATCAATAATTAGCCATAACACGGAAAATACCCCGATTCCGAAGGTAATGAATGGCGCAAAACGCCAATACATACCGTATAGACCAATACCTTTTAACAAAAACCCTTATTGCAACCTCCCACCATACCGCTTTCCCACGGATAGGAGCGACCCTAAGAAGTTATCAAACTTTGCAAAGTTATAGGATAGGGATAACAACTATAACGACAATCCGTACGATGTACTGAAAAAGAAAATACGCGTAATATTTCACATATGTAAAACACTGGATATTAAACTATTATACTTTCACGTTATTTTACCCGGTATACTTTTTAACGAAGTTGAAAAATGGTGAATATACCACTTTGTACAAGTAAACATATTAGAAAAATAATATAATTACTTGAAATACTATATTAATACCGAAATGAATTAAAAATTGTAAGATAAAAACTAAACAGGTACTATATAAGAATCCGTGAAAAACCAACAGAAAAATACCGATAAAAACCCCTAGGAATTCCTTACCACTCTATTAGCGAAGTTTCTAAAGTGCTAAGTAGCCCTCGGACCAGAATAAAAAGGCAACAAACTATTTATTTAAATAGTGATAAAAGCCTGCCGTGAAAACTCAGATTTCGACCTTATATTTTTTTAAACTGGAAAAGGATTGAAAAGCCTTTTGTATAAGCTTTGAAATATCGCTCGAAACCTTCATACGCCAATAATCAAGCCTTGGATTAGTATTAGTAATTTATAAACTTCAAAAGGAAACTCAAATTATTAAAGCAAACCTTACTGTAATAATCTACTATATTTTATATCGGAAATTTGAAGATTTAGCCGAGGTAAAACGAAGATCTAAAGTATAAATACTAAAGAAAAAGCCCTGGAAGTAAAAGATAGGGACATTCGTTCAGAAAAAGAAAAAACGCACCGAAACCACAGCAATACTTGCGAAAAAACATACAGCGTTTTATAGGTTTATAAAAGCGATATATCATATATAGTAAAGTCGGTTACTAGTTTATAAACTACCCCGCTTACGAGTAAATTCGGATCAAACTTTAATTTTAGGCCGAATGTGATTTTAAAAAATGAGACAATAGCTAATTTTATGAGATACGTAACGGAATACAAAAGTACAAATAACGAATTTAATGTATACCCTTACGAAAACATATCCGGAAAAGATAACCTTAAACAAAACTATATTTATTTATTAGCTTATGACGTGAACACCGTTTAACGTATCGTTTCCGGCTTATACGATACCTCCTTTTAACATATTATAAGCGTGGACTGCGAAAATAAAATACCCAACGCCAATAAAACGTTACAATTTCCCCTTTTTAACAGATACGAAACCAGATTTCAGGGCATTATATCTGATACTAATGTAACCGAGATATCAACGGCTGAAAAAAAATAATTCGACGTATTTACGACGAAATTTCCAAAGTTTCTGCCAAACCGGATAAGAAAACACCGAAAGATTCTATTTCGTAAAGATAAGACAACATCGTTCAAAACAGTCGTTATAAATACGCGTTTCGAATCTATTAAGTTTTACGTAATGGATTTTGAAACACTATTTTTACTTTTATTAACTGATATAAATAAACTTGGAATTCAAGATCCGGAATACAACTAATTAGCTTATCCGCACCTTAAATAGTGTATCTGTACCGTTTAAATTTAAATTCAGCTACTTATAGTTTCCCCTCAAAACACGTACCATTAAGGTTACTTACTTAACTTAACCAAAATTACGATCTTTATACCAACGATTTGGATACCTAATTATTAAACGCCTTTTACACCTATTTTATTCCGTAAGCCATACAAAAATAGGGAAAAACATACTCGAAATTATCGAAAAGTTTTGTTATAAGTACTAGCTTTACTTACAAGCCCTACGACAGTTTAAATTCCGCCTTTAAAACGATATAGAATTCAATTACGAAGTAACTATTAATATCATATACCTAAACAGCCAGCCGGTTCTTCACGTCGTTGATACAGCTTTATTATTTCAAACCGCCAAATTTATACGAAGCGCTTTTACTTTAAATTATTTGGACGCTTTAGTTAACTATTCGTTAAACTCATAAATTAGGCCATTAAATTGGATTACGTGCGACGTTAATACGGCTTTTCATTTTAATAAATAATGTAAAAAATCTCGAATAGCTGGTAACAAGTATAAGCAAATTTTAGTAAAAGCTTTATAAGGTATTAAAAAGTGTAAAAAATACTATAACCCACTAAAAAAAACGTATATAATATTGTTGAAAAACCTAAAGGGTGTTAGTTTCAAAAGATATATCTTTTAAATAACGGTTAACACCGTTAACAACAATTTTAATACAAATAGACTTTTCCCTACGCTCCTTATCTTTAATACTTATCCCAGGATCCACACAAACTCTGCCCCATCACTATCCATAATACAAAGGGCTAATGTTATGGACAAGGTTATAACGGCCTTAAGCTTACTACGAGTAAATAATAATATGTCTAGGGCGCTGGCTATAAGGAATAACCCACGTAAAATTAGCATGTAAGACTTATCATTGCAATTTAAAGTTTTAATTTGGAAAACTAATAATGAATAGATTAGCTTTTAGAGGATTAAAGGTTTAGAGACCATAATATACTCGTTAATTTACCAAACGGAACGAGTTCGTTTCGCTAGACAATAGTACGAAAATACAAAAAGGAGTTGGAAAAAGACGGCCTAAACGCTTAAGACGAGAAAAAACGCCTACAAAACATAATCTAAAACGACGAATTCAAACCGATCTTAGCTCTAACCTCAACCCTAAAACGTGAATCCAACCCGACCACGCCAAACGAAATCGGCCCATTGGTACTAAACCTGCCAAAACCTCGACGCCGAAAACGCCACCTCGGTTCCAAAACCTAAAAACGCCCCAAAAACTTTGTTACAAACTCCTTTATTACGTAAAAGGAAATGGCAAACCCTAAGTTTAACCAAAATCTTCGTTACAAAGGTATTATTACTACTTTAAGTGCCTTATTCGCATAATCTACCCAAATGAAAATCTTAGCCCTTATCGAATAAGGCTTATTTCGATTTAAACATTTTAACCTAGCCGTTTACGAAGCCTATAAAATCATCCTCACCCGATTTATCTACGAAATTAAATATAAAACCGGAAAACCATATAAAAAGACCCGCATAGTTATAAAAAGTTACAATGACAAAGGCAAAAAGAATATCATAACTTAATCACTTACGTTACAACGGGCTAGCTATTACCTGATTTTCACACTCGCGTCTATATTTAGTAATCCATATAACCTATATTTTAAACTTCGCGACATAACGTAAGTCTACACACAATTCGAAAAAAGGCTAAAACGATGGATTTACGTAAACATACCCAAGGACCTTAGGCAACACCACCTACCCGATACTATTTTACGTATTATAAAATCACTCTACGGCTTAGCCTAAACGGGTGTTTATTAGTATAATACTTATCAAAGAAACTATAAGAAACGACTTGGAATAACTAAATTCACCTTCAATCCGTGCCTATTAATATTAACGGCTCATTCGAAAAGTTTTACACTAATGGGTATACAAACAGACGAAATGTTAATGATATATACTTTTTTTTTTTACATTTTAAAAAAGAAGATTTTGAAAAGTCGGCCTAAAAGCTAAACCTAAAACGTTCCTATCAAAAGATAAAGTAATCGGTTTTAATAATTCCACGCTTACGTTTTGAAACCACATTTTAAACCTTATGTAAAAGAGAAAGCTAAACAAAGTTACCCTTATAACTTAGAATAACGCAAAATAAGCCGACGAATATTAATACCAACGTATATGCGGCGCTTAGGTCGCTTTCATAACACAACTAAAGACAACATTTAATTTTTTTGTCACCGCGTAATATTAGACCAACCCGACGGACGATACGTGTAAGGCGATTAATAAACTCTTTTCATAACAAATACACAATCCTAAACGCAGCTTATAATTCGTACCACTGAATATAGGTACAGCAAAGATATTTACTTTTAATAACGGATTTTTAGCTAATAACAACGACTACAATTTACAAATTAGCTTCGTCTTAATCCTCGGTAACGAAACACCGGCCCTAAATGGCTTTACACTCTAAGGGAATATCGTCTACTAAAGCTTTACCAAGTACAAAAATGTTACACGAAACGTCTTGGCTTTTGAAATTTATAACAAAATTAAAGGCTTTGATTCAAGTGTTACTATAACGATAACAGTCTGGATAATTATTTCCAATCTTATTTTACGCCCTATTCCACTTATAAATTATATTAACTTCTTTTCACTTTATAAATACTTGGTTAAGTTGGGTACTACAAATGAAAAATGGTTTATAATCGACATTATAACATTACGCGAGTTGCACGAACGACGAGAAATAGAATAGACCCGATAAATTCATAACAAATCCAACTAGATAAACGTAATAACAAAGGTTACACCAAACGATGTATTCAAAACTTTTATATCTATAAGTACGCTATTTATTAGGGTTACTAATGCTACAAAGGTTTTACGACTCTAATAAACTAATACATTATACTACTTTTAGCCAAACTCAGATTGACCTATTAATATGTTTCGTACTGATCTACGATTTAACTCTATTTAAACGAACTATTCTCCCCGACCACCGATTTTTTTTCCTTTATTAAATACGACTATTCGTGCCGATTAACGATTTTTTTCCCCATTTTGTTTTTTCTACAATATCGTGAAAGATATAAATTAGGTTTGTTATTTTAAACATTTATTTTGTAAAAATCTTTAAAATTACTATACAACGTATTACCCTATATCCAGGTACGCTGACCTGGCCCCAAGGGTATTTATTTACTATTAAAGGGAAATAGCAACGCTATCGCGTCCCTACCTTCCTCCACGTTGCTCTCTCCCTTTATACTAACGCCAGCGAAAATATAACCCTATACCTTTTTAGTAATACCTTTAGGCAAAGTTATAAAGGAGAGATCACCATTTTCGAGACGATGTGTAATAACGTTATCGAACTCGCCTACGTAATACATATGTAAGTCCCTTTTTAAAACGGTAACGACGGCTACCGTTTTCTTGGTCCACCGGTTAACGCCTACTAATAATTAATATCGATTTGTTTTAGTTATTTAGGACGATTTTTTTTTAGAATCGACCTAAAAGTATATTTCTATTGAAAGTAATTTTTAAGATTCGGTTTAAATTTACTAAAAAGCAGGCGGGTACGTAACACGGCTTTGGACTACGACCC
Organism: Anisogramma anomala; assembly: GCA_038502455.1. Taxonomy (NCBI): domain Eukaryota; kingdom Fungi; phylum Ascomycota; class Sordariomycetes; order Diaporthales; family Gnomoniaceae; genus Anisogramma; species Anisogramma anomala. The sequence goes on from JASMMZ010000006.1 coordinate 3,571,046, forward strand.
TGAGACCACAAAAATGGGGGCGTATAAGTTACCAGTCCGTTCGTAACGGTAGGGACGCGCCGAATGGCCCCCTCTTTCGTAACAATCGCTAATAAACTTGTCCGCGGCCGCGAACTCTACATACGACACGTAAGGCGTATCTATTAACGGCCTAAATCTATGGACTCAAATACACCGCTTTAATGCTTAATGCGTGAAAAGAGCTTTATAACGTACCCTAGCTATATGAAGCTCGAAGCGGCGAAAGAGATTCGCCTCATGTTCCTTATTTATAAAAAAGGGAGTTAAAAGATTACGAACGAAAGGCTTAAGTTATACATACCTTAACGTAATTACGCTGTGTTACGTTTACAGCATAAAGGAACCCTTACGGGTAATGAGGTCTTTACCCGTAGGGAAAGGGTAAGGTTTATAACCTTAGAAGCTCTCTGCT